>OY284417.1:121237648-121680148 GCA_958301585.1 Merodon equestris | reverse complement strand
ATGGTGACAGTGATGGTGATGGTGATAATGATGATGTTGATTATGATTGTGATGATGGTGCGGATGGCGATTATGATGAAGATGGTGGTGATGATGATGATGGTGATGATGGTGATGATGGTGATGATGGTGATGACGGTGATGATGGTGAGGATGGTGATGATGTTGAGGATGGTGATGATGGTGAGGATGGTGATGATGGTGATGATGTTGAGGATGGTGAGGATGGTGATGATGGTGATGATGGTGATGATGGTGATGATGGTGATGATGGTGATGATGGTGACAGTGATGGTGATGGTGATAGTGATGATGTTGATTATGATTGTGATGATGGTGCGGATGGCGATTATGATGAGGATGGTGGTGATGATGATGATGGTGATGATGGTGATGATGGTGATGATGGTGATGATGGTGATGATTGTGATGAGTGAGGATGGTGATGATGGTAATGATGACCTTGAGGAGGTCATGATTGTGATGAGTGAGTATGGTGATGATGGTGATGATAGTGATGATGGTGATGATGGTGATGATGGTGATGATGGTGATGATGGTGATGATGGTGATGATGGTGATGATGGTGATGATGGTGATGATGGTGATGATGGTGATGACGGTGGAGATGATGATGGTGATATTGATGGTGATGATGGTGATGATGGTGACGATGGTGATGATGGTGATGACGGTGAGGATTTTGATGATCTTGAGGATAGTGATGATATTGAGGATGGTGATGATGGTGAGGATGGTGATGATGTTGTTGATGGTGACGTTGGTGATGATGGTAATGATGGCGAGAATGGTGATGATGGTGATGATGGTGATGATGGTGATGATGGTGATGATGGTGATGATGGTGATGAGTGTGGTGATGGTGACGGTGGAGATGATTTTGATACTGATGATGATGGTGATACTGATGATGTTGATTATGATTGTGATGATGGTGAGGATGGTGATGATGATGAGGATGGTGGTGATGATGGTGATAGTGATGGTGATGATGGTGATGATGGTGATGATGGTGATGATGGTGATGATGGTGATGATGGTGATGATGGTGATGATGGTGATGATGGTGATGATGGTGATGATGGTGATGATGGTGATGATGGTGATGATGGTGATGATGGTGATGATGGTGATGATGGTGATGATGGTGATGATGGTGATGATGGTGATGATGGTGATGATGGTGATGATGGTGATGATGGTGATGATGGTGATGATGGTGATGATGGTGATGATGGTGATGATGGTGATGATGGTGATGATGGTGATGATGGTGATGATGGTGATGATGGTGATGATGGTGATGATGGTGATGATGGTGATGATGGTGATGATGGTGATGATGGTGATGATGGTGATGATGGTGATGATGGTGAGGATGGTGATGATGGTGATGATGGTGATGATGGTGATGATGGTGATGATGGTGATGATGGTGATGATGGTGATGATGGTGATGATGGTGATGATGGTGATGACGGTGATGATGGTGGTGATGGTGATGATGGTGATGATGGTGACAGTGATGGTGATGATGGTGATGACGGTGATGATGGTGAGGATGGTGATGATGTTGAGGATGGTGATGATGGTGATGATGGTGAGGATTTTGATGATCTTGAGGATGGTGATGATGTTGAGGATGGTGATGATGGTGATGATGGTGAGGATGGTGATGATGGTGATGATGGTGACGTTGGTGATGATGGTGATGACGGTGAGGATGGTGATGATGGTGAGGATGGTGAGGATGGTGATGATGTTGAGGATGGTGATGGTGGTGATGATGGTGACGATGGTGACGATGGTGATGATGGTGATGACGGTGAGGATGGTGATGATGTTGAGGATGGTGATGATGGTGATGATGGTGACGTTGGTGATGATGGTGATGACGGTGAGGATGGTGATGATGGTGAGGATGGTGAGGATGGTGATGATGTTGAGGATGGTGATGGTGGTGATGATGGTGACGATGGTGACGATGGTGATGATGGTGATGACGGTGAGGATGGTGATGATGTTGAGGATGGTGATGATGTTGAGGATGGTGATGATGGTGAGGATGGTGATGATGGTGATGATGGTGACGTTGGTGATGATGGTGATGATGGTGACGTTGGTGATGATGGTGATGACGGTGAGGATGGTGATGATGGTGATGACGGTGAGGATGGTGATGATGGTGATGATGGTGATGATGGTGATGATGGTGATGATGGTGATGATGGTGATGATGGTGATGATGGTGATGATGGTGATGATGGTGATGATGGTGATGATGGTGATGATGGTGATGATGGTGATGATGGTGATGATGGTGATGATGGTGATGATGGTGATGATGGTGATGATGGTGATGATGGTGATGATGGTGATGATGGTGATGATGGTGATGATGGTGATGATGGTGATGATGGTGATGATGGTGATGATGGTGATGATGGTGATGATGGTGATGATGGTGATGATGGTGATGATGGTGATGATGGTGATGATGGTGATGAGTGGGGCGATGGTGAGAATGGTGTTGGAGGTGATGATGGTAATGAGTGCGGTGATGGTGACGGTGGAGATGATGATGATGATATTGATGGTGATGATGTTGAGGATGGTGATGATGGTGAGGATGGTGATGATGATGATGACGGTGATGATGGTGGTGATGGTGATGATGGTGATGATGGTGATGATGGTGATGATGGTGATGATGGTGATGATGGTGATGATGTTGAGGATGGTGATGATGGTGAGGATGGTGATGATGGTGATGATGGTGATGATGATGAGGATGCTGATGATGGTGATGATTTTGAGGATGGTGATGATGGTGAGGATGGTGATGATGGTGATGAGTGTGGTGATGGTGACGGTGGAGATGATGATGATGATATTGATGGTGATGATGTTGAGGATGGTGGTGATGGTGATGATGGTGATGATGGTGATGATGGTGTTGATGGTGATGATGGTGATGATGGTGATGATGGTGATGATGGTGATGATGGTGATGATGGTGATGATGGTGATGATGGTGATGATGGTAATGATGGTGATGATGGTGATGATGGTGATGATGGTGATGATGGTGATGATGGTGATGATGGTGATGATGGTGATGATGGTGACAGTGATGGTGATGGTGATAGTGATGATGTTGATTATGATTGTGATGATGGTGCGGATGGCGATTATGATGAGGATGGTGGTGATGATGATGATGGTGATGATGGTGATGATGGTGATGATGGTGATGATGGTGATGATGGTGATGATGGTGATGATTGTGATGAGTGAGGATGGTGATGATGGTAATGATGGTGATGATGGTGATGATGGTGATGATGGTGATGATGGTGATGATGGTGATGATGGTGATGATGGTGATGATGGTGATGATGGTGATGATGGTGATGATGGTGATGATGGTGATGATGGTGATGATGGTGATGATGGTGATGATGGTGATGATGGTGATGATGGTGATGATGGTGATGATGGTGATGATGGTGATGATGGTGATGATGGTGATGATGGTGATGATGGTGATGATGGTGATGATGGTGATGATGGTGATGATGGTGATGATGGTGATGATGGTGATGATGGTGATGATGGTGATGATGGTGATGATGGTGATGATGGTGATGACGGTGATGATGGTGGTGATGGTGATGATGGTGATGATGGTGACAGTGATGGTGATGATGGTGATGACGGTGATGATGGTGAGGATGGTGATGATGTTGAGGATGGTGATGATGGTGATGATGGTGAGGATTTTGATGATCTTGAGGATGGTGATGATGTTGAGGATGGTGATGATGGTGATGATGGTGAGGATGGTGATGATGGTGATGATGGTGACGTTGGTGATGATGGTGATGACGGTGAGGATGGTGATGATGGTGAGGATGGTGAGGATGGTGATGATGTTGAGGATGGTGATGGTGGTGATGATGGTGACGATGGTGACGATGGTGATGATGGTGATGACGGTGAGGATGGTGATGATGTTGAGGATGGTGATGATGTTGAGGATGGTGATGATGGTGAGGATGGTGATGATGGTGATGATGGTGACGTTGGTGATGATGGTGATGATGGTGACGTTGGTGATGATGGTGATGACGGTGAGGATGGTGATGATGGTGATGACGGTGAGGATGGTGATGATGGTGATGATGGTGATGATGGTGATGATGGTGATGATGGTGATGATGGTGATGATGGTGATGATGGTGATGATGGTGATGATGGTGATGATGGTGATGATGGTGATGATGGTGATGATGGTGATGATGGTGATGATGGTGATGATGGTGATGATGGTGATGATGGTGATGATGGTGATGATGGTGATGATGGTGATGATGGTGATGATGGTGATGATGGTGATGATGGTGATGATGGTGATGATGGTGATGATGGTGATGATGGTGATGATGGTGATGATGGTGATGATGGTGATGATGGTGATGATGGTGATGATGGTGATGATAATAATGATGGTGCTAATGGTGATGAGTGGGGCGATGGTGAGAATGGTGATGGAGGTGATGATGGTAATGAGTGCGGTGATGGTGACGGTGGAGATGATGATGATGATATTGATGGTGATGATGTTGAGGATGGTGATGATGGTGAGGATGGTGATGATGATGATGACGGTGATGATGGTGGTGATGGTGATGATGGTGATGATGGTGATGATGGTGATGATGGTGATGATGGTGATGATGGTGATGATGTTGAGGATGGTGATGATGGTGAGGATGGTGATGATGGTGATGATGGTGATGATGATGAGGATGCTGATGATGGTGATGATGGTGATAGTGAGATGTTGATTATGATAATGATGATGATGATGGTGATGGTGAAGATAATAATGATATTACTAATGGTGATGAGTGGGGCGATGGTGAGAATGGTGATGATGGTGATGATGGTGATGATGGTGATGAGTGCGGTGATGGTGACGGTGGAGATGATGATGGTGATATTGATGGTGATGATGTTGAGGATGGTGATCATGTTGAGGATGGTGATGATGTTGAGGATGGTGATGATGGTGAGGATGGTGATGATGGTGATGATGGTGATGATGGTGATGATGGTGATGATGGTGACGATGGTGATGATGGTGATGACGGTGAGGATGGTGATGATTTTGAGGATGGTGATGATGGTGAGGATGGTGATGATGGTGATGAGTGTGGTGATGGTGACGGTGGAGATGATGATGATGATATTGATGGTGATGATGTTGAGGATGGTGGTGATGGTGATGATGGTGATGATGGTGATGATGGTGTTGATGGTGATGATGGTGATGATGGTGATGATGGTGATGATGGTGATGATGGTGATGATGGTGATGATGGTGATGATGGTGATGATGGTAATGATGGTGATGATGGTGATGATGGTGATGATGGTGATGATGGTGATGATGGTGATGATGGTGATGATGGTGATGATGGTGATGATGGTGATGATGGTGACAGTGATGGTGATGGTGATAGTGATGATGTTGATTATGATTGTGATGATGGTGCGGATGGTGATGATGGTGATGATGGTGATGATGGTGATGATGGTGATGATGGTGATGATTGTGATGAGTGAGGATGGTGATGATGGTAATGATGGTGATGATGGTGATGATGGTGATGATGGTGGTGATGGTGATGATGGTGATGATGGTGATGATGGTGATGATGGTGATGATGGTGATGATGGTGATGATGGTGATGATGGTGATGATGGTGATGATGGTGATGATGGTGATGATGGTGATGATGGTGATGATGGTGATGATGGTGATGATGGTGATGATGGTGATGATGGTGATGATGGTGATGATGGTGATGATGGTGATGATGGTGATGATGGTGATGATGGTGATGATGGTGATGATGGTGATGATGGTGATGATGGTGATGATGGTGATGATGGTGATGATGGTGATGATGGTGATGATGGTGATGATGGTGATGATGGTGATGATGGTGATGATGGTGATGATGGTGATGATGGTGATGATGGTGATGATGGTGATGATGGTGATGATGGTGATGATGGTGATTATGGAGAGGATGGTGATGATGGTGATGATGGTGATGATGGTGATGATGGTGATGATGGTGATAATGGTGAGAATGGTGATGATGGTGACGAGTGCGGTGATGGTGACGGTGGAGATGATGATGGTGATATTGATGGTGATGATGTTGAGGATGGTGATGATGTTGAGGATGGTGATGATGATGATGACGGTGATGATGGTGGTGATGGTGATGATGGTGATGATGGTGATGATGGTGATGATGGTGATGATGGTGATGATGGTGATGATGTTGAGGATGGTGATGATGGTGAGGATGGTGATGATGGTGATGATGGTGATGATGGTGATGATGGTGATGATGGTGATGATATTGATGACGGTGATGATGGTGGTGATGGTGATGATGGTGATGATGGTGACAGTGATGGTGATGATGGTGATGACGGTGTTGATGGTGAGGATGGTGATGATGTTGAGGATGGTGATGATGGTGATGATGGTGAGGATTTTGATGATCTTGAGGATGGTGATGATGTTGAGGATGGTGATGATGGTGAGGATGGTGATGATGGTGATGATGGTGACGTTGGTGATGATGGTGATGACGGTGAGGATGGTGATGATGGTGAGGATGGTGAGGATGGTGATGATGTTGAGGATGGTGATGGTGGTGATGATGGTGACGATGGTGACGATGGTGATGATGGTGATGACGGTGAGGATGGTGATGATGTTGAGGATGGTGATGATGTTGAGGATGGTGATGATGGTGAGGATGGTGATGATGGTGATGATGGTGACGTTGGTGATGATGGTGATGACGGTGAGGATGGTGATGATGGTGATGACGGTGAGGATGGTGATGATGGTGATGATGGTGATGATGGTGATGATGGTGATGATGGTGATGATGGTGATGATGGTGATGATGGTGATGATGGTGATGATGGTGATGATGGTGATGATGGTGATGATGGTGATGATGGTGATGATGGTGATGATGGTGATGATGGTGATGATGGTGATGATGGTGATGATGGTGATGATGGTGATGATGGTGATGATGGTGATGATGGTGATGATGGTGATGATGGTGATGATGGTGATGATGGTGATGATGGTGATGATGGTGATGATGGTGATGATGGTGATGATGGTGATGATGGTGATGATGGTGATGATGGTGATGATGGTGATGATGGTGATGATGGTGATGATGGTGATGATGGTGCTAATGGTGATGATGGTGATGATGGTGATGATGGTGATGATGGTGATGATGGTGATGATGGTGATGATGGTGATGATGGTGATGATGGTGATGATGGTGATGATGGTGATGATGGTGATGATGGTGATGATGGTGATGATGGTGATGATGGTGATGATGGTGATGATGGTGATGATAATAATGATGGTGCTAATGGTGATGAGTGGGGCGATGGTGAGAATGGTGATGGAGGTGATGATGGTAATGAGTGCGGTGATGGTGACGGTGGAGATGATGATGATAATATTGATGGTGATGATGTTGAGGATGGTGATGATGGTGAGGATGGTGATGATGATGATGACGGTGATGATGGTGGTGATGGTGATGATGGTGATGATGGTGATGATGGTGATGATGGTGATGATGGTGATGATGGTGATGATGTTGAGGATGGTGATGATGGTGAGGATGGTGATGATGGTGATGATGGTGATGATGATGAGGATGCTGATGATGGTGATGATGGTGATAGTGAGATGTTGATTATGATAATGATGATGATGATGGTGATGGTGAAGATAATAATGATATTACTAATGGTGATGAGTGGGGCGATGGTGAGAATGGTGATGATGGTGATGATGGTGATGATGGTGATGAGTGCGGTGATGGTGACGGTGGAGATGATGATGGTGATATTGATGGTGATGATGTTGAGGATGGTGATGATGTTGAGGATGGTGATGATGGTGAGGATGGTGATGATGGTGATGATGGTGATGATGGTGACGATGGTGATGATGGTGATGACGGTGAGGATGGTGATGATTTTGAGGATGGTGATGATGGTGAGGATGGTGATGATGATGATGACGGTGATGATGGTGGTGATGGTGATGATGGTAATGATGGTGATGAACGTGATGACGGTGACAGTGATGATGATGGTGATACTGATGATGTTGATTATGATTGTGATGATGGTGCGGATGGCGATTATGATGAGGATGGTGGTGATGATGATGATGGTGATGATGGTGATGATGGTGATGATGGTGATGATGGTGATGATGGTGATGATGGTGATGATGGTGATGATGGTGATGATGGTGATGATGGTGATGATGGTGATGATGGTGATGATGGTGATGATGGTGATGATGGTGATGATGGTGATGATGGTGATGATGGTGATGATGGTGATGATGGTGATGATGGTGATGATGGTGATGATGGTACTGATGGCGAGAAGGGTGATGATGGTGATGATGGTGATGAGTGTGGTGATGGTGACGGTGGAGATGATGATGATGATATTGATGGTGATGATGTTGAGGATGGTGGTGATGGTGATGATGGTGATGATGGTGATGATGGTGTTGATGGTGATGATGGTGATGATGGTGATGATGGTGATGATGGTGATGATGGTGATGATGGTGATGATGGTGATGATGGTGATGATGGTGATGATGGTGATGATGGTAATGATGGTGATGATGGTGATGATGGTGATGATGGTGATGATGGTGATGATGGTGATGATGGTGATGATGGTGATGATGGTGATGATGGTGATGATGGTGATGATGGTGATGATGGTGATGATGGTGATGATGGTGATGATGGTGATGATGGTGATGATGGTGATGATGGTGATGATGGTGATGATGGTGATGATGGTGATGATGGTGATGATGGTGATGATTTTGATGATGGTGATGATGGTGATGATGGTGACGTTGGTGATGACGGTGAGGATGGTGATGATGGTGATGACGGTGAGGATGGTGATGATGGTGATGATGGTGATGATGGTGATGATGGTGATGATGGTGATAGTGATGGTGATGATGGTGATGATGGTGATGATGGTGATGATGGTGATGATGGTGATGATGGTGAAGATGGTGATGATGGTGATGATGGTGATGATGGTGATGATGGTGATGATGGTGATGATGGTGATGATGGTGATGATGGTGATGATGGTGATGATGGTGATGATGGTGATGATGGTGATAGTGATGATGATGGTGATACTGATGATGTTGATTATGATTGTGATGATGGTGATAGTGATGATGATGGTGATAGTGATGATGATGGTGATAGTGATGATGATGGTGATACTGATGATGTTGATTATGATTGTGATGATGGTGAGGATGGTGATGATGATGAGGATGGTGGTGATGATGGTGATAGTGATGGTGATGATGGTGATGATGGTGATGATGGTGATGATGGTGATGATGGTGATGATGGTGATGATGGTGATGATGGTGATGATGGTGATGATGGTGATGATGGTGATAGTGATGATGATGGTGATACTGATGATGTTGATTATGATTGTGATGATGGTGATAGTGATGATGATGGTGATAGTGATGATGATGGTGATAGTGATGATGATGGTGATAGTGATGATGATGGTGATACTGATGATGTTGATTATGATTGTGATGATGGTGAGGATGGTGATGATGATGAGGATGGTGGTGATGATGGTGATAGTGATGGTGATGATGGTGATGATGGTGATGATGGTGATGATGGTGATGATGGTGATGATGGTGATGATGGTGATGAGGGTGATGATGGTGATGATGGTGATGATGGTGATGATGGTGATGATGGTGATGATGGTGATGATGGTGATGATGGTGATGATGGTGATGATGGTGATGATGGTGATGATGGTGATGATGGTGATGATGGTGATGATGGTGATGATGGTGATGATGGTGATGATGGTGATGATGGTGATGATGGTGATGATGGTGATGATGGTGATGATGGTGATGATGGTGATGATGGTGATGATGGTGATGATGGTGATGATGGTGATGATGGTGATGATGGTGATGATGGTGATGATGGTGATGATGGTGATGATGGTGATGATGGTGATGATGGTGATGATGGTGATGATGGTGATAGTGATAGTGATGATGGTGATGACGGTGACAGTGATGGTGATGGTGATAGTGATGTTGTTGATTATGATTGTGATGAGGGTGAGGGTGAGGATGGTGATGATGGTGAGGATGGTGATGATGATAAGGATGGTGGTGACTATGATGATAGTATTGATGGTGGGGATGGTGTTGAAGATGATGATGGTGATGATGGTGATGATGGTGATGATCGTGACAGTCATGATTATGATGATGATGGTGATGATGGTGATAGTGATGGTGATGATGGTGATGACGGTGAGGATGGTGATGATGGTGATGATGGTGATGATGGTGATGATGGTGATGATGGCGATGATGGTGATGATGGTGATGATGGTGATGATGGTGATGATGGTGATGATGGTGAGGATGGTGATGATGATGAGGATGGTGGTGATGATGGTGATAGTGATGGTGATGATGGTGATGATGGTGATGATGGTGATGATGGTGATGATGGTGATGATGGTGAGGATGGTGATGATGGTGATGATGGTGATGATGGTGATGATGGTGATGATCGTGACAGTCATGATTATGATGATGATGGTGATGATGGTGATAGTGATGGTGATGATGGTGATGATGGTGATGATGGTGATGATGGTGATGATGGTGATGATGGCGATGATGGTGATGATGGTGATGATGGTGATGATGGTGATGATGGTGATGATGGTGATGATGGTGATGATGGTGAGGATGGTGATGATGATGAGGATGGTGGTGATGATGGTGATAGTGATGGTGATGATGGTGATGATGGTGATGATGGTGATGATGGTGATGATGGTTATGATGGTGATGATGGTGATAGTGATGATGATGGTGATACTGATGATGTTGATTATGATTGTGATGATGGTGAGGATGGTGATGATGATGAGGATGGTGGTGATGATGGTGATAGTGATGGTGATGATGGTGATGATGGTGATGATGGTGATGATGGTGATGATGGTGATGATGGTGATGATGGTGATGATGGTGAGGATGGTGATGATGGTGATGATGGTGACGTTGGTGATGATGGTGATGACGGTGAGGATGGTGATGATGGTGATGACGGTGAGGATGGTGATAGTGATGATGATGGTGATACTGATGATGTTGATTATGATTGTGATGATGGTGAGGATAGTGATGATGATGAGGATGGTGGTGATGATGGTGATAGTGATGGTGATGATGGTGATGATGGTGATGATGGTGATGATGGTGATGATGGTGATGATGGTGATGATGGTGATGATGGTGAAGATGGTGATGATGGTGATGATGGTGATGATGGTGATGATGGTGATGATGGTGATGATGGTGATGATGGTGATGATGGTGATGATGGTGATGATGGTGATGATGGTGATGATGGTGATGATGGTGATGATGGTGATGATGGTGATGATGGTGATGATGGTGATGATGGTGATGATGGTGATGATGGTGATGATGGTGATGATGGTGATGATGGTGATGATGGTGATGATGGTGATGATGGTGATGATGGTGATGATGGTGATGATGGTGATGATGGTGATGATGGTGATGATGGTGATGATGGTGATGATGGTGATGATGGTGAGGATGGTATTTGTATTTTGTATTTCATTGAGTGTAATAAATAACACAATGCTACAAGACAATAAGATCTTTTAAGAAGCATAAATTCTTAAAATGACAAAGTCTGTAAATTTTAATTAATCGAACATAACTTTGAAAGAACAAAACTTTGGCCTTAACTAAAATAGAATATGATATAAAGCATGTTTGTATAAATATAAACATAAACAACTCGTGATACTCGAGTTGATTGAGTTTGTTGTCTGCAAATCATGTGGAAGACCATTCCACAGACGAATTGCAGATACGAAAAAGTAATGTTCTCCAATGCAATGAGTGAATCGAGGTAAAGTTAGTTTGAGGCCGCGTGCTGAGTGCGCAGATGTTAACATGTGATGCAAGTAATCAGGACACATGTGATGAATAATTTTATACAATTTAAGAATATTACGATACCTCAGAAATACATCCAAACTTAGACCCAGAACATCAGTTGTTAAATGAGACACACTACAATACCTGGGGACATTATAGATAAAGCGGATCTTTTTCTTCTTCTTTTCCTTTTTCCGGCGTTATTATGGTCAGAAGTGTAGGACCATAACCTTCCCACTTAATTGCATTCCTACTGGTCCGCTGTGGGGTCCGCCGGTTTGACCTCAAATGCTGGTGTGGCCAATCAAATGCTGGTGTTTTTGCATTTGTTTGCACCAATTGTTTTTCGGCCTGCCTTTTTTTTTTTTTTTTTTTTTTAAAGCGGATACAGTCATTAAAAGCAACATTTAATCTCCTCTTGCATTCAAAGTCAAGTTATGGATACACAGAACAATTATATGTCAAAAATGGTATTAATAAATACATAAATAAACGCATTTTCATAGATTTTTTCAGTACATGACTAAAATGTCGCAGGTATCGCAGACCAGCGTAGAATTTTTTAATGGTGTGTGCTGTTGCAATTCAGCAACTTAAGGAGGAATTAATGTAATAGCCAAGGTATTTCACAGATTTCTCAATAGGAATAACACTACCATTCAATACTATCGAAGGAAAATCTCGTAAGTCAATATTACTGCCTGAGGAAATAAGGCTTGTAGATTTAGCGGGATTAAGTTTAAGTTTATTAAGTGCTGACCATTTTGTAACATTGCTAAGATCCTCATTTACTCTTGCTATGCAGTCGTCACTTAAACCGATGGGGCGAGTAATGTAAATTAAGGCGTCGTCAGCATACATGTGAAGTTTGCAATTTTGAATCACTTGCGGAAGATCGTTATTGTACAGAGAAAATACAAGATCCCGGTGGAACACCTATATTGGCAGTATATGGTTCGGACATCCCCATTTCTGTGATAGCCGTTTGGATACGATTACACATATATGTTTGTGTTAACCTTAAGGAAGATGGGGAGAAATTGAATTTCTGTTCCAATTTCGATAACAGTATGGAATGATCAATACAGTCAAATGCTTTTGAGAAATCAAGTAGTACTAAGACTCCTATGTCCCTCGAATCTAACGATGACCTAAGGTCACTTGTCACCTTCATAACCGCTGATTCACAGCTGTGTTTTGCTCGGAAACCAGATTGCCAGCACGATAGCAAATTATTTGCATTAAGATATTGCTGTATATGATGGGCAAGTATTTTTTCGAAGGCTTTAGCTAAGAAACAGAGTATGCTAATTGGTCTGAAGTCCGATGGACTTTGAGGGCAATTTTTCTTCGGTATCGGAATTATGTTTGCAGATTTCCATTGGTCTGGAAATTGACAACTATAATTGCAAAAGTTAAAAATATGCGTTAAGTAGGGAAGCAAATGAGGAAGAAGTAGCTTTAGAAGTTTTGGATTGACGCCATCAGGTCCTGCGGTGTTTGATTTAACAGACATAATTGCTTTAGTAACATCATATTCCGCGACACACTCAAAGGTGAAACACCATTGGACATGTCAACGACGGAGGGATTCGCAACTGGCACAACATAAGATGGACTATCTGAATCAGGTTTAAAGTAGCTGCTTACTACATTTGGACACAAGGAACAATTTTGAGCCTTATTAGTGTCTGCTACACCCAGATTTGCTAAATTTCTCCACAATACTTTAGGATCCATTTTAGAGTCAAGTTGGCTTTTTACGTATAAACGTTTGGAGTCCTTAATCAGTGAGTTGACTTTATTTCGAGCCACACAATACTGTCTTTTATTGAACTGTGTCGGGTTCCTCTTGAAACGTCAAAAAAATAGTTTTCTTTCTTGTATAAGCTCTTTTGAGTACCAGGGGCAATTTTTGGACTTGATTTGTTTCGACTTAGTCGAAACATATACATCAAATAGAAACTTCACAAGACTATTAAGGTGATGAGGGTGATGACGGAGATGATGGTGATGATGGTGATGATGGTGATGATGGTGACGATTCTGATGATGGTGAGGATGGTGATGATGGTGATGATGGTGTAGGCAAAATTATTAATAGTGTATGATTTTCTTTGTCACCACTGTATTCATGTATCTATATAATTTATATATTATCAATGCTGTACTGCTTTTTTTTATTTTTTATTTATTTCATTTTTGTTTTTATATATTAAGAACACACTTACCCTAGACAAAAATGCTTAAAACTAATTTGCATAACAACTAACAAAAAATACCTTACTGGCCCTATACGGACACTCTAAAGCAAACAGACCAATTTAAGACTATGCCTTTCGGCCTTATGATTAATTTGCAATAATTAAAATAAATAAACAACTTAGGCTAAGAAAAGTGATATTTTTTAAAAAAAACTTAGCATCAGATCATTTTTTTATAAAAAACACATACGTCATATACCTTTTGTATGTATAATATATCTTTTTTTTCATTATTGTTTTGTGATTTTTTTTTTGTTTTTGTTTTTTTAATTACAGCTAAATCTAAAGTAAGCCTTACAGCCACCCTAGCTTGCCTTAGCCTGTCCTAACCTACCCAACCTACTCTTACCTCTTCTAATCTACCCTAGTCTATGCAAGCCTGTCACTGGCATATGGCAAGCTTTGCCTTAAAGAGGCTGACCTATTAGAGTTAACCACTGACGCAGTCTGCTCCCGTCACCAAAAGCGTTGATGTTGTCGGGCGACGTCTCTTCGATCTTGGTGCGACGCTGATTTACTAAACCTGAGGCGCTCGAGCGCGCGGAGCCCAACATCATGTTCGTAGAGGAGCCGCCGCTCCAAAGATTTACGGACCACGTGGAAAATTAGCGGTACCGCTGATCTATCCTGGATCAGCCCACATTGATCAAAATAGACGAATGCCTCTGGGGGGACAAAGCCGCTAAGGCGAACTTTCTCGTGGTACATGTAATTAGGGAAGTAAGCCCCGGAGATCAGGTTATTGACCGAAGTCATTGCTCTTGCAACGTGGCTTCGAATCAGCTTTATCAGAAAGTTATCCACCCGTACAATCCTGGTCCTATTGTATAGGATCTCGTTCGAGTAAAATTTCGTGTACTCAGATCCGGGTGTCATATATAACGCAAGACAAGTTCTGAGACATTGTCTCTCAATCTTTTCCATTAAGCTAGCTCTCACATTAATCCACACGGGACATCCATAAGCAATCATGGGCCTGATTAAGGCCATGAAGCAAATTACCTTTACTCTCGAATCAAGTTGGTTGCTATGAAACAGCCATCGCCAGAGCAGCATCTATTTGTTTGTCAAAATATAGATACTGGTCTAGCCAGATCCCAAGGTATTTGACTACATTTTGTTTCGCCAATGGGGGTCCGTCCGGTCCGAGAATTGAGAACCCGCGCCAATTTTTTCTCGTGTCTCGGGAGGCCCTAGCCAAAGGCGTTCTGAACAAAATAGTTTCTGATTTCTGGCAGTTGATTTTCAACTTCCAGTCATCACAATACTGCTGAATTTTTTCGAAGTCACGCTGCAAGAGAGTGACAATGACGTCGATCGTTGGACCTGATCTATACGCGATTAAATCGTCCGCATACGCTATTGAATGGTGAAGAAAAGCTGTCAAATCACTGAAGTAAATGTTGAACAGGATCGGCGAGTTCACCGAACCCTGTTGCAGTCCGTTGTTAATATCAAATGTTTGGATAGAAGTCACGTTGGCAATTTTCACTACGAACTTTCTACCTGCTGTACTGCTTAATCTGATCGTGTGATCCACCCGAAAGTTTCCAATTGCGGAATTATGTTCCGATACTCAAATTGTATATAAACCATGTAACCATCTTTCTTGACACAGTCCAAATAAAGATGTTATTAGTTGTTGTTTTTCAGTCTTTTTCCCTATCCCTTCTTCTACAATAGTAATTTGAATGCTATTAATCAATTTCCGACACCATGCAACATAAAGGATGTTCAAAGTTTCATTGGTTTATATTCGTACTTCAGGAAATTTATAAAAAAATTTGCAAATATTGCAAAACCTTTATAACCTTTATTAAAAAGGATGCACCATTCACATTTGGCAGAAGAAGGTTTTAAATCCACATATTTCCCGTTGGGCCTTAGAGCTGCAATCCTCACAGACATGGGAGTCGAATGACGCACGTAGACGCTTCAAGTAGATGTTTTAACATCCTTTATGTCACTGATGAATCTTTCGAATTTGTTCTGGCAGCTGCGCAAAGACAAGATCCTAACGCTTTTGCTATCGCTTCCGAGTTAGAAAAAGCAGAAAGCCCACTTTTGAAATAATTGATGGTTTAGTCTATCGTAAAGCTAAAAATAAAGTCCTTTTCTGCGTACCATCCCATATGGTTAATCAGGTAACGTACACACCATGAAGCTTTGTGTCATGTGGGCTTCGAAAAGTGTTTTGAGCACATATCAGGAATCTATTGGTTTCCGAAAATGAAGGAGAAAATAAGACAGTACATCAAGAGTTGCCTCAAGTGTATCTATTTTTCTCCTGAGTCTGGAAAACTTCAAGGTAATCTCCACTCAATACCTAAAGGAGATATTCCTTTTGATACCCTACACGCTGACCACCTTGGCCCCTTGGCGAATTCACGTTCCCAGAAAAAGTATATTTTCTTGGTTATCGATGGTTTTACAAAGTTTATTAAACTGTTCCCAGTTAAGACAACTCAGAGTAAAGAGGTGATAGCTTGTCTAAATTTATATTTTGAAAACTATTCCAGGCCAAATAGAATAGTTTCGGATCGTGGATCATCCTTTACATCTAAAGAATTTTCCGAATTTCTAAGCAAAAGTAATGTTGAACATATAAAAGTTGCAACACATTCTCCCCAGTCGAATGGGCAAGTCGAGCGGATCAACCGAATTCTTGTTCCAATGTTGGCGAAAGAATGCGACGCTCAGTCAACTGTGGAATGGGACAAGCATATAGCCGAGATTGAGTATACTCTTAATAATACTTTGAGTAGGAGTACAGGTTTTACACCCAGCATGCTTTTGTTTGGTAGGAATCAAATCAGGGATACTTTGCGATAAGATTATGGAGTTTTTAACTAACACAATAGAAGATAAAAAAGTGGACATAGATAGCATAAGAACCGAAGCCGTAAGAAATATCGAAAAGAATCAGACTTATAGCAAGGTATACTACGATAAACGGCATAAGCAGCCACAAACTTATAAAAAGGGTGATTATGTTATGATAAAAAATGTAGTAACAACTCCTGGTGTTAACAAAAAACTATTCGCGAGATATAGAGGTCCTTATGAGGTAAAAGAAGTCCTTCCTAATGATCGTTACGTCGTCGCCGATATCGATGGTCTACAATTAACACGAATGCCATATAAAGGTGTATCATCGCCAGCTAATATGACGCCATATAGGTGTAAAGTAGACTTTGAGCTTGATACAAATCAAGGTGGCGATCCTCATAACAATACAAATATATAATGCAAATTTGAATTTCCTATTTTCATATTTTCATTTTGTGGACTGAAACCCAAACCATTTTTGTGAAGGATAATCGGAAATAAACGGAGAAGCTTACCATGTATTGTATAAGTATACTAATATTCATTTTCTGAATTATTGATACTACTAAAATATAATTTTTTTTTTTCACTACATACATATATATGTATGTATCTATATCACGTAATATAATCCCACATTTTATAAACAAACATTTATCTGTATGAATTTTATAAATAATATCAGACTAAGAAATAATTACAAGATACTCTGCGCTGAGTTTAAAAAAGAAATCCCCATATGTCGTGACAATTATTATCGTTCTCTGTTTCTAGAAGCTAAAGGAAATTTAGCTAATGAATGGCGTCTTGTTAATAAAATTCTGAATAAAGCGTCCCTTCCTAAGAAACCGACTATTATCCATGTTAATGAGTGTGTAGTTTCCGACCTACTGACAATCACAAATGAATTTAATACATATTTTGTGAATATAGCTTGTTATTTACCGTCTTTTTTAAATCCACCAGTTTGTGTTCAGTGCAATTGTCCATTGGAATTTAATGAACCGCTCCAAACTAAAAGCTTTGTTTTTGAGCCCATAACTGCTCTTGAGATTTTAAGGGTAATTGGTTATCTAAAGAAATCAAATTCTTGTGGCTTCGATGGTATTTCTAGTCAAGTTCTCAAATCAAGCGCTTGTTTTTTTGTAAATGTGTTAGCAGTTATTTTTAATCGTAGTGTTTTTGAAGGCATATTTCCAGAAGAATTTAAATGTGCGGACGTAGTGCCCTTGCTTAAGAAAGGTTCTCCTACTGAAATCTCAAATTACAAACCAATATTTCTTCTACCAACCATAAGTAAAGTTTTTGAGAGACTTCTAAAAGATAGGCTAGTGAGTTTTCTAACCACAACAAAGTTTTTTAATCCGGCTCAATTTGGATTTCAAAAAGGCAAATCTACTGAAGATGCTCTGTTGCAATTTTGTTCCCAAATAATGTCGAACCTTGATGAGAAAAAGCACACTGCTGGTTTGTTTATCTATATAACTAAAGCCTTCGATATGGTTAACCATAAAATATTGTTAGGAAAATTGGAAAAAGCGGGTTTTCGCGGCTTCATGCTTGAATGGTTAAAATCTTACCTAGAAAATAGGTCTCAGAGGGTGAAAATTGATGATATTAGAAGTAATGTCAAATTCATTAACTTAGGTGTCCCACAAGGTTCTGTGTTGGGTCCACTTTTGTTCCTCATTTATATTAATTCTCTCTTTGCACTTGACTTTAAAGTCTACTGCTTTTGCAGATGATATTGGTTTTTCATATGGATGCAACAGTCCTTTAGAACTGGTCTGTGCCATCAATTGGGATCTTGATCTTCTACGGAGATTGTTTGCGGAACATAACTTAGTAATAAGTTCAAAAACAAAACTAATGCACTTCAGCCTTTCATCGCATAATTTGGATGTAAATGTTCATTTTCATGCTTCAGATTGCAAAAAGTTTAAATTATCTACTTGTAACTGCATGTCTAATTTACCGTCATATACTTGTACTTCTAACTGTAGTGAGAACTGTTTCCAAGTCGACTCTTAATTGATCATAAAATGAGTTTCATTAATCACGTGGATTCTCAAAAAAAATACTTACGGAATGTGCTGCGGCATTTTTTCTACTTAAACAAAATCTGTTATCAACACCTGCTTAAAACTATATATTATGGGATTTTTCACTCCAAACTTCAATATGGTATTGTGTGTTGGGGTGGTATTTATTATAACCATATCCTTCCATTGATTAAACTTCAAATAATAAGAAAAATTTGTCGTAAGTCTAGTGGACATCCTAGCTATCTGTTGTTCTGTGACACAAACATTTTACCTGTTCGTCAGCTATATTATTTTAAGGTATTAAAATTGTTTTATATGAGATCCGGTTGTCGTAATTTTCGTTTAATATCTACTCATAATTTACGTGGTAACTCCGCTACCTTGTTATATGTACCGTCTTTCCGCACCACCGCTTATCGTAATTTTCATTCTATTTTTTGTTACAGATTATTTAATAAGCTTCCCCAGACTATCAGAACAATAACAGTATCTGGTACATTTTAAAGACGTATTAAAAGCTGGCTTCTTGACCAAAATTTTGATCATCTAGAATCAATTATTATGCGCACAGCGTTTTAATCTCAATTTCTGTCGTACTGGTTACATCTAAATTGCTTTCCTTAAATTGTAAAAAATGTAATTTTAAAGAATATGCTCTTATATAATTTAAACATTCTTAACTGCCATACATTGACAATAAGATTTTCTTTTGGTTTTATTTGTTGCAATTATTTTGATCTTTGTGTTTTAATTTTCTATTGTTGTTTTCATTTATTTATTTTTTATTGTTATATTTTCTTTCTATTCTGTCACCCCCAACATATTTATAAATAGATACGTACTTTGTTATGACATTCGACACTATTTATTATTCATTGTAATTTTAAATATAGAATGTCACTATTTCCTTTATTATTTCATGTCACTAGTGCTAAGATATCCCAGACTTTGTATTGTTAACAACTTGAGAAATAATAAAAATAATAATCAATCAATCAAAATAATGAATTAAAACTTAAATTTATTATATTTATATATATCCATATGTGCCTATACGCATTACCAGTAAAGTAATTAAAATTGTATTATAACTATTGTAAGTAAAATAGTACGGATGTTTAACGTAGAGTTTTCACTGTAATGATGATTTTGCCCCTACCAAGAGTTTTGCCCGCTGATTGATAATCGGGTCGATTACTTGGTCAGGCCGGCCGAACTGTAGGCTAATAATAACATCGTGGCTTCACTTTTTGACATCACTGTATTTTACGCCCAATCCGTAAAGAAATCCGTTTCTGTATATCGAACGATCAAGGCGAAACTCTACACTAGTGCAAAGTCCACCACCCCATCCTCTATAAATGTTAAGCGAATATCATAAAGAGTTGAGTTAAAAATATGCTACAAACTGTACTGAGATATCGTCTGTTTTTTTTTCCTCTCTTGCCCGGTTCCTTTTCTTTACATCATCAAAGTTGGTAACAGAATTATCACCCCCATCGTAATCCGTTAATTATCACCATTGCAATCGGCTTCATTGCATCCTCAACATCATCACCATCAATATCATCATATCCACCGTCACCATCACCGCACTCATCACCATCATCACCTTCATCACCATTCTCACCATCACCTAACTCATCACCATTAGCAATATCATTATTATCTTCACCATCACCATCACCATCATCATCATCATTATCATAATCAACATCATCACTATCACCATCATCACCATCATCACCATCCTCATCATCATCACCATCATCACCATCATCACCATCATCACCATCATCACCATCATCACCATCATCACCATCATCACCATCATCACCATCATCACCATCATCACCATCCTCACCATCATCACCATCATCACCATCATCACCATCATCAACATCATCACCATCCTCACCATCATCACCATCATCACCATCATCACCATCATCACCATCATCACCATCATCACCATCATCACCATCATCACCATCATCACCATCGTCACCATCATCACTATCATCAACATCATCACCATCCTCAACATCATCACCATCATCACCATCATCACCATCATCACCATCATCACCATCATCACCATCATCACCATCATCACCATCATCACCATCATCACCATCATCACCATCATCACCATCATCACCATCATCACCATCATCACCATCATCACCATCATCACCATCATCACCATCATCACCATCATTACCATCATCACCATCATGACCGTCATCGTCATCATCACCATCCTCACCATCATCACCAGCATCACCATCGTCACCATCATCACTATCATCAACATCATCACCATCCTCAACATCATCACCATCATCACCATCATCACCATCATCACCATCATCACCATCATCACCATCATCACCATCATCACCATCATCACCATCATCACCATCATCACCATCATCACCATCATCACCATCATCACCATCATCACCATCATCACCATCATCACCATCATCACCATCATCACCATCATCACCATCATGACCGTCATCGTCATCATCACCATCATCACCATCATCACCATCCTCAACGTCATCACCATCAATATCATCATCATCATCTCCACCGTCACAATCACCGCACTCATCACCATCATCACCTTCATCACCATTAGCAACATCATTATTATCTTCACCATCATCATCATCATTATCATAATCAACATCATCACTATCACCATCATCACCATCCTCATCATCATCACCATCATCACTATCATCACCATCATCACCATCATCACCATCATCACCATCATCACCATCATCACCATCATCACCATCATCACCATCATCACCATCATCACCATCATCACCATCATCACCATTATCACCATCATCACCATCATCACCATCATCACCATCATCACCATCATCACCATCATCACCATCATCACCATCATCACCATCATCACCATCATCACCATCATCACCATCATCACCATCATCACCATCCTCACCATCATCACCATCATCACCATCATCACCATCATCAACATCATCACCATCCTCACCATCATCACCATCATCACCATCATCACCATCATCACCATCATCACCATCATCACCAGCATCACCATCGTCACCATCATCACTATCATCAACATCATCACCATCCTCAACATCAGCACCATTATCACCATCATCACCATCATCACCATCATCACCATCATCACCATCATCACCATCATCACCATCATCACCATCATCACCATCATCACCATCATCACCATCATGACCGTCATCGTCATCATCACCATCCTCACCATCATCACCATCCTCAACGTCATCACCATCAATATCATCATCATCATCTCCACCGTCACAATCACCGCACTCATCACCATCATCACCTTCATCACCATTAGCAACATCATTATTATCTTCACCATCATCATCATCATTATCATAATCAACATCATCACTATCACCATCATCACCATCATCACCATCCTCACCATCATCACCATCATCACCATCATCACCATCATCACCATCCTTACCATCCTCACCATCCTCACCATCATCACCATCAATATCATCATCATCATCTCCACCGTCACCATCACCGCACTCACACCATCCTCACCATCATCACCATCCTCAACATCATCACCATCATCACCATCATCACCATCATCACCATCATCACCATCATCACCATCATCACCATCATCACCATCATCAACATCATCACCATCATCACCATCGTCACCATCATCAACATCATCACCATCATCACCATCATCACCATCATCAACATCATCACCATCATCACCATCATCACCATCATCACCATCAATATCATCATCATCATCTCCACCGTCACCATCACCGCACTCATCACCATCATCACCATCATCACCATCATCACCATCATCACCATCATCACCATCATCACCATCATCACCATCATCACCATCATCACCATCATCACCATCATCAACATCATCACCATCATCACCATCATCACCATCAATATCATCACCATCATCACCATCATCACCATCATCACCATTAGCAACATCATTATTATCTTCACCATCATCACCATCATCACCATCATCACCATCACCGCACTCATCACCATCATCACCATCATCACCATCATCACCATCATCACCATCATCACCATCATCACCATCATCACCATCATCACCATCATCACCATCATCACCATCATCACCATCATCACAATCATCACCATCATCACCATCATCACCATCATCACCATCCTCACCATCCTCACCATCCTCACCATCCTCACCATCATCACCATCATCACCATCAATATCATCATCATCATCTCCACCGTCACCATCAGCGTACTCATCACCATCCTCACCATCATCAACATCATCACCATCCTCACCATCATCACCATCATCACCATCATCACCATCATCACCATCATCACCATCATCACCATCATCACCATCATCAACATCATCACCATCATCACCATCGTCACCATCATCAACATCATCACCATCATCACCATCATCACCATCATCACCATCATCACCATCATCACCATCATCACTATCAATATCATCATCATCATCTCCACCGTCACCATCACCGCACTCACACCATCCTCACCATCATCACCATCCTCAACATCATCACCATCATCACCATGATCACCATCATCACCATCATCACCATCATCACCATCCTCACCATCCTCACCATCATCACCATCAATATCATCAACATCATCACCATCCTCACCATCATCACCATCATCACCATCATCACCATCATCACCATCATCACCATCATCACCATCATCACCAGGACACCATCGTCACCATCATCACCATCATCAACATCATCACCATCATGACCGTCATCGTCATCATCACCATCCTCACCATCATCACCATCCTCAACATCATCACCATCAATATCATCATCATCATCTCCACCGTCACCATCACCGCACTCATCACCATCATCACCATCATCACCATCATCACCATCATCACCATCATCACCATCATCACCATCATCACCATCATCACCATCGACCCCTCAAGGTCATTGACCTCATCAAGGTCATTGACCTCATCAAGGTCATTGACCCCTCAAGGTCATTGACCTCATCACGGTCATTGACCCCTCAAGGTCATTGACCTCATCAAGGTCATTGACCACTCAAGGTCATTGACCACTCAAGGTCATTGACCACTCAAGGTCATTGACCCCTTGTCCTTGACCATGACCTTGATGAGGTCAATGACCTTGATGAGGTCAATGACCTTGAGGGGCCAATGACCTTGTTGAGGTCAATGACCTTGAGGGGTCAATGACCTTGAGGGGTCAATGACCTTGAGGGGTCAGTGACCTTGAGGGGTCAATGACCTTGAGGGGTTAATGACCTTGAGGGGTTAATGACCTTGATGAGGTCAATGACCTTGAGCGGTCAATGACCTTGATGAGGTCAATGACCTTGAGGGGTCAATGACCTTGATCCATCAATGAGTGCGGTGATGGTGAAGATTTTGATGATGGCGATGATGGTGATGATGGTGATGATGGTGATGATGGTGATGATGGTGATGATGGTGATGATGGTGATGATGGTGATGATGGTGATGATGGTGATGATGGTGATGATGGTGATGATGGTGATGATGGTGATGATGGTGATGATGGTGATGATGGTGATGATGGTGATGATGGTGATGATGGTGATGATGGTGATGATGGTGATGATGGTGATGATGGTGATGATGGTGATGATGGTGATGATGGTGATGATGGTGATGATGGTGATGATGAGGATGGTGATGATGGTGGTGATGGTGATGATGGTCATGATGGTGATGATGAGGATGGTGATGATGAGGATGGTGATGATGGTGATGATGGTGATGATGGTGATGATGGTGATGATGAGGATGGTGATGATGGTGGTGATGGTGATGATGGTGATGACGGTGAGGATGGTGATGATGTTGAGGATGGTGATGATGGTGATGGTGATGGTGATGGTGATGGTGATGGTGATGGTGATGGTGATGATGGTGATGATGGTGATGATGGTGATGATGTTGATGATGGTGATGATGGTGATGATGGTGATGATGTTGATGATGGTGATGATGGTGATGATGGTGATGATGGTGATGATGGTGATGATGGTGAGAATGGTGATGATGGTGACGGTGGAGATGATGGTGACGGTGGAGATGATGATGTCGAGGATGAGGATGATGTTGAGGATGGTGATGATGGTGAGGATGGTGATGATGGTAATGATGGTGACGATGGTGATGATGGTGATGACGGTGAGGATGGTGATGATGTTGAGGATGGTGATGATGGTGAGGATGGTGATGGTGATTCTGATGCTGATGGTGATGGTGGAGATGATGATGTCGAGGATGGTGATGATGTTGAGGAGGGTGATGATGATGAGGATGGTGATGATGGTGATGATGGTGACGATGGTGATGATGGTGAGGATGGTGATGATGTTGAGGATGGTGATGATGGTGAGGATGGTGATGATGGTGATGATGGTGATGATGGTGACGATGGTGATGATGGTGATGGTGATGGTGATGGTGATGGTGATGGTGATGGTGATGGTGATGATGGTGATGATGGTGATGATGGTGATGATGTTGATGATGGTGATGATGGTGATGATGGTGATGATGTTGATGATGGTGATGATGGTGATGATGGTGATGATGGTGATGATGGTGATGATGGTGAGAATGGTGATGATGGTGACGGTGGAGATGATGGTGACGGTGGAGATGATGATGTCGAGGATGGTGATGATGTTGAGGAGGGTGATGATGATGAGGATGGTGATGATGGTGATGATGGTGACGATGGTGATGATGGTGATGACGGTGAGGATGGTGATGATGTTGAGGATGGTGATGATGGTGAGGATGGTGATGATGGTGATGATGGTGATGATGGTGACGATGGTGATGATGGTGATGGTGATGGTGATGGTGATGGTGATGGTGATGGTGATGGTGATGGTGATGATGGTGATGATGGTGATGATGGTGATGATGTTGATGATGGTGATGATGGTGATGATGGTGATGATGTTGATGATGGTGATGATGGTGATGATGGTGATGATGTTGATGATGGTGACGATGGTGATGATGGTGATGATGTTGATGATGGTGATGATGGTGATGATGGTGATGATGGTGATGATGGTGATGATGGTGATGATGGTGATGATGGTGAGGATGGTGATGATGTTGATGATGGTGAGGATGGTGATGAGTACGCTGATGGTGACGGTGGAGATGATGATGATGATATTGATGGTGATGATGGTGATGATGGTGAGGATGGTGAGGATGGTGAGGATGGTGATGATGGTGATGATGGTGATGATGGTGATGATGGTGATGATGGTGATGATGGTGATGATGGTGATGATGGTGATGATGGTGATGATGGTGATGATGGTGATGATGGTGATGATGGTGATGATGGTGATGAGTGCGGTGATGGTGACGGTGGAGATGATGATGATGATATTGATGGTGATGATGGTGATGATGGTGATGATGGTGATGATGTTGATGATGGTGATGATGTTGATGATGATGATGATGGTGATGATGGTGATCATGGTGATGATGGTGATGATGTTGAGGATGGTGATGATGGTGAGGATGGTGTGAGTGCGGTGATGGTGACGGTGGAGATGATGATGATGATATTGATAGTGATGATGGTGATGATGGTGATGATGGTGAGGATGGTGATGATGACGATGACGGTCATGATGGTGATGATGGTGATGATGGTGATGATGGTGATGATGGTGATGATGGTGATGATGGTGATGATGGTGATGATGGTGATGATGGTGATGATGGTGATAATGGTGCTGATGTTGAGGATGGTGATGATGTTGATGATAGTGATGATGGTGACGATGGTGATGCTGGTGATGATGGTGATGATGGTGATGATATTGATGGTGATGATGGTGATGATGGTGATGATGTTGATGATGGTGATGATGGTGATGATGGTGATGATGGTGATGATGGTGATGATGGTGATGATGGTGATGATGGTGATGATGGTGATGATGGTGATGATGGTGATGAGTGCGGTGATGGTGACGGTGGAGATGATGATGATGATATTGATGGTGATGATGGTGATGATGGTGATGATGGTGATGATGTTGATGATGGTGATGATGTTGATGATGATGATGATGGTGATGATGGTGATGATGGTGATGATGGTGATGATGTTGATGATGGTGATGATGGTGATGATGGTGATGATGGTGATGATGGTGATGATGGTGATGATGGTGATGATGGTGATGATGGTGATGATGGTGATGATGGTGATGATGGTGATGATGGTGATGATGGTGATGATGGTGATGATGGTGATGATGGTGATGATGGTGATGATGGTGATGATGGTGATGATGGTGATAATGGTGCTGATGTTGAGGATGGTGATGATGTTGATGATAGTGATGATGGTGACGATGGTGATGCTGGTGATGATGGTGATGATGGTGATGATATTGATGGTGATGATGGTGATGATGGTGATGATGTTGATGATGGTGATGATGGTGATGATGGTGATGATGGTGATGATGGTGATGATGGTGATGATGGTGATGATGGTGATGATGGTGATGATGGTGATGATGGTGATGAGTGCGGTGATGGTGACGGTGGAGATGATGATGATGATATTGATGGTGATGATGGTGATGATGGTGATGATGGTGATGATGTTGATGATGGTGATGATGTTGATGATGATGATGATGGTGATGATGGTGATGATGGTGATGATGGTGATGATGTTGATGATGGTGATGATGGTGATGATGGTGATGATGGTGATGATGGTGATGATGGTGATGATGGTGATGATGGTGATGATGGTGATGATGGTGATGATGGTGATGATGGTGATGATGGTGATGATGGTGATGATGGTGATGATGGTGATGATGGTGATGATGGTGAAGATAATAATGATGTTGCTAATGGTGATGATGGTGATGATGGTGATGATGGTGATGGTGATGGTGATGGTGATGGTGATGGTGATGGTGATGGTGATGGTGATGGTGATGGTGATGGTGATGGTGATGGTGATGGTGATGGTGATGGTGATGGTGATGGTGATGGTGATGGTGATGGTGATGGTGATGGTGATGGTGATGGTGATGGTGATGGTGATGGTGATGGTGATGGTGATGGTGATGGTGATGGTGATGGTGATGGTGATGGTGATGGTGATGGTGATGGTGATGGTGATGGTGATGGTGATGGTGATGGTGATGGTGATGGTGATGGTGATGGTGATGGTGATGGTGATGGTGATGGTGATGGTGATGGTGATGGTGATGGTGATGGTGATGGTGATGGTGATGGTGATGGTGATGGTGATGGTGATGGTGATGGTGATGGTGATGGTGATGGTGATGGTGATGGTGATGGTGATGGTGATGGTGATGGTGATGGTGATGGTGATGGTGATGGTGATGGTGATGGTGATGCTGATGGTGCTATGCGTGTGCTGTCAATTTTTTTGTTAAAAAGCATTATTTTCGGAAAAAAGAATAACGTAGGCGCCTATAAAAGCACAGCAAAGACGTAGTAGAAGACGGAATGAAGTGTAAGATTGATCGATCGAGATGTCGGTGAAGTGTAAATTATAAACATTATGTCTCGGTGATAAATTTGATCTATTAAAAGAGGTGGAAAGTCGGTCGAAAAAGAAAGATGTAGCTACAAAGTATGTCCTTCCAGCAAGTACAGTCTCAACAATTTTAAACAAATAAATAAAGAATTTTCATTGCAATCGGAGATGGAAGTGTAAGTAAAAGTTCCAAGAGACTTAAAAAACCAACGTATGAAAATGTGGACAAAACCGTTTTGGAATGGTTTAAATCGACAAGGGAACAGAAATTACCTAAATCCGGAAGTATAATTAAAGAAAAAGTGCGGAATTTCAGTCAAAAACTGGGGCTTACGGATTTTAAGTCAAGCACGGGTTGGTGGGATAATTGGAAACGTAGGTATTTATAGACATTTTTGTAACAGGAATATTTAAATTCAGATTAAAGCCTTTATTTTTTAAAGGAATGGCACATGCCATAAAAGTGCTGTTTTACCCCACTTATTGGAGGGTTATGAAGCAAGGGACGTGATTAATGCGGATGAAACGGTACTTTTTTTCAAATGTCTTCCAGACAAGACTTAAACCTTCAAAAACCAGAAGTATCATGGGGGAAGCACAGTAAACAAAGAGTAACATTAATGACTGCTGCAAACATGGATGGGTAAGAAAAACTTAAACTGCTCTTGATAGGTAAAAGTAAGTAAGCGCTGTTTTCGAGGTGTGAAATGGTTACCTCGCGACTACAGAGCAAACAAAAAGGCGTGGATAACAAGGGCACTTTTTGAAGAATGGGTGGCAATTATATTTCCGATTCACTTTCACTTTTATTGTAATTTGGGAAATCCTAACAAGAAACTCACTCATCTATTCATCCGCTGTCAACCTTTAAACGTCACCGCTAAAGTACTGAACGCACCACTTAGACTTGACAGCAGTCAATGACAGCGACTGCATTTGTTTGGGTACGATGGAATCGCTAACAGAGGATAAATTGGGGGCCGACACATTTTCGAAAAATGAAAAATGCCTCACAGATGAGGAAAAACAACAGCTCCTAACGCAAAACAATCGTTTGGTATCCGAGTTCCGGGCAAGTCAACTCGAGGTAAACGCACAGCGGAACTGGGATCTCTTTTACAAGCGCAACGAAACGCGCTTCTTCAAAGATCGCCGTTGGACCACGAGAGAGTTCAAAGAACTACTCGCTGAACCAGGAACTACAAGGAAAAACCTCTTCGAGGTCGGGTGTGGAGTCGGAAATTTCATATTTCCCCTGATCGAAGATAACCACAATAATTACTTCTACTACGCATGTGACTTCTCCCCGAGAGCTATAGAGTTTGTCAAATCGAATCCATTGTACGACCCTGCCAAAGTAAAGGCCTTCCAGTGCGACATAACCACGGACATGGTATTCGACAACATAGCCGAAGGCACCCTTGACATTGTAACGATGATATTTGTTTTGTCTGCCATTCATCCAGATAAATTTCAGAAAGTGGTTCAAAACCTATGGCGTCTACTGCGGCCAGGCGGCGTGGTTCTCTTCCGGGACTACGGGCTCTACGATATGGCCCAACTACGTTTCAAACCCGGTAATAAGATAAGCGAAAATCTGTACATGCGACAGGACGGAACGCGCAGCTACTATTTCGCGGAAGCCGAGTTGTCGGATCTGTTCCAAAGGGGAGGTTTTGAGGTGATAAATAACTCCTACGTCCATCGACGAACCGTGAACCCTAAGGAGAACATCGACGCTCCTCGTATATTCGTGCAAGGCAAGTTCCGAAAACAAGCACCGAGCAGTTAGACGGGTCGATATGGATCAACAAAACCTAAGCAAAGTGAAATGCAATACATTCCAATTTATATATTTTTTGTTTAAGTAGAAAATAAAGAACGAAGATAACTTAAACACTTTCTTGTTTAAAATAGAGTAAAAGACTTAAATCGGGTACAACTACCACACGCGGTCGATAAGGCTATTGTCTTGTGGCTTCTGCATCATTGTCGCCATTTGCTGCTGATATTGTCGCACTTGACCGGATCGCCGCGGTTGCGCTAGATATTCAAACATGCTCTGCAGATGTTGCGATAACATTTTGCTCAAGTCGCTCGGCATTGGATCGGTCCAGAAGAAGTCATGATTTAAGGCAGTGTCGGCGTCTATTCTCTTCTTTGGGTCGAGAGTGAGCAATTTATCTAACAGATCGCAACCATGCAAGTCTTTAACATAGGGCCGCAGGCGTTCCTTCACTTTTCGTTTGTGACCCTTTGGTAAATCCACTGTTTTGAATAACTCTAACTCTTCAACTCCGGGCCAGACATCTGGCGTAAACGACCCGCATAGCTGTGAGATATAGATGAGCTGTTGTTGTTCAGTGTTTCCCTGCATTATAGGAGAGCGCGTCCACATTTCGGCCATGATACAACCTGCACCCCACATATCAACCGGTGGACCATAATTGCGATCGCCAAGCAGTAGCTCGGGTGGTCGGTACCACAGCGTTACTACTCGATTTGTGTATCTGTTCTTTTGGTCATTTTTTGGAATGCTAAAAGCACGTGCTAAGCCGAAATCGGCGAGTTTTAACACACCGTGTTTCGTTATGAGAACGTTGGCAGCTTTCATGTCGCGGTGAAGGATCTGAAAGGAGCGAGTCTTCGGGATTATTTGTGTGTTGGCTGAATGTTCCAACCTACCTTGTTGCTGTGTATGTAGTATAGTCCATTGAGCAATTGTTGCATCACTTTCTTGATCTCGCCCAAACTGAATTTCACGTTTATGTTCGAGAGCAGACCGGCCAAGTCATGCTCACAGAAATCAAACACCAAGTAGAAGGTAGACCGATAGCCGTTGTTCGCTGTGGCTCTGGTCCTACAAATCTCTATGAGATTCACGACATTTTCATGCTTCAGCAGCTGCAGAATACGGATCTCTCGTAGCGCCGTAATTGGAAACTTGAAACATTCGAAAGATTACAACTCCCCGTGCGATGCGCATGGTGTGTAAATACTTACTCCTTCCTTTTCATTGTCCATGAGAACCTTCTTCATTGCGACAAACTTCTTATTGCTCTTCTTTTCTCGAGCTTTAAACACTTCCCTGAAACCATACAAACTATAAAATCCCTTTCTAAAGGATATAATACTGGTCTTACCCAAAGGTTCCCTGGCCGATCTTGGCCACTTTCTCGTACTTGCCAGATTCATCGCAATACAGGAAATCGTAATCTTCAATATATTTTTGCTTCTCGGCTAGTGTCAGCTTCGACGTTTGGAGGTGATCCTCTCGATTACGTGAGGACATCTTAATTTCTGTTTAAAATCACTTATTTTCCTAATTCTTAATTAAATATCTTTTGTTCGGTTTCGACTGTTTTGTAAACTGTGCTAACATCTGTTTCTCGACGTTTCATTCATCGAACGTCAAATGAGATTTGAGCAGGGATGGCAACGAGATAATTGTTAAAACAACTTTTCAATATGGCACGGTTTATAATTCATATGAAATAGGGCCGTTCACATTCGTAGAAGCACGCTAAATTGTTCGAAAGTAAGGGAATGATTTCTATCAAGGGTTGCTTCCACCGAAAATTCAGCATCAAAATTATGTTATTTTTTGTAGTTTTTCTTTTTTTTCATTTGTTGGAACGAAAACTAAACTAAAACTACCCATCACCCCAGCTTACCTTAATCTACCCTAACCCAAGCCAACCTCCACCAACCTACTCTAACCCACCTTAACCTAGCTTGCCATGACCTATAGCTGACCTATGAAATAAATTGATCAATGACCGCCAAAAGCGTTGACGCCGTCAGACTTCATGTCCCTGATTTCGGCGCGATCTACTAAGTCCGATTCGCTCGAGTTCATGGAGCGCGAGATCATGTTCGTCGAGGTACCACCGTTCCATGGAATTGCGGGCCAAGTGAGAATCAACGTAACCAACCCACATTGATTCAAATAGAGAAATGCCCCAAGATCAGGTTATTGACCGAAGTCACTGCTTTTGCAGCTCTTGCACCGCGGCCATGAATAAGCTTTATCAGATAACTATCTATCCACAAAATCCTAGAAATCAGAGATTTTTTCAAAGGCTTTGGCAACCATATCTACGTCAGGACAGAAGGAATAATCGTCTTTTAAGTCAGGTATTTTTTCGATGAGTAAGGTAGAAGTTATATTCACTGAAGCTAGAGACGTTTAAGGGCAGGTGAAGTGTGGCATCAGATGAGAAGATCAGATCAAGTTGCCGATTCATGTTGATGAAGTTACTGAGTTGGAGGAGACAGGAGTCGGAGAGACGATCTGGGAAAAGGGTTTCCTTACCAAATTATTCTAAAGAAAGTTGAAGTCACCACCGTTAATGATATTGGGGTCAGCGAATTGAAATATGGAATTTATGAAGTCGATGGTATGTTGATAATTGGATTGGATTGTAGGGAACGGATGTAACAGCAAACAAAGTAGAGCTTCCGCGTCAGGAAAATTATAAAGGCTTGTCATGAAGCTTGTAAAGTGGACGTTCGACGTTTTGAAGAGTAAGGGATCGTAGCGACTGTGAGTTTCTATGAAGACCCTTCGACTATGCTGTCATGACCATCAGCACGAAAGAAAATAAAATAGCTCACTGTCTCTGATACTGGGGTATAGATTAGTTTCAGTTAGGGCAAAAATGTCGTGAGGCAGTTTTTGGGAATTGAGGAGTACTGCGGAAGTTTTTGGTGCGCAGTTCTGGAGAAACTGGGCATTTAGTGGAGAGATATAACGGTGCTTAAGTTAGGATGGAAAATAGTTGATGAAGTTAAAACGGGTTCCCTGCACGTGTGAGAGAGGCTTAAAGCTGACGTGGGCAAGGTTTTTGGTTAGATAGAATGTGGGAGTGAGGAGTGGATCTAAGAAAGATGAGGAGGGACTGACGGGAGTTTTGAGCGAAGCAGAAGAGCTGGAACGGGTTGGATTAAGAATGTGAAAGCGTATAAAGTTAGAGTATAGACGATTGTTGTGAGGATTCAGTGGTTTTAGGGTGGAAGTTATATAAATGTCATGGATTGGGTTGAAGGATATGCGATTGCCTTGTGTCAGATTTTTATGAAAGCCCCTGGGGTTAGTAACTTTAGCGGTTGGGGGTAAATGATCAATGTGAGCTGTATAGTATACACTAAGTGTTTTTCTGAAGCGGTATTATAGATGGTTTGGATTATATTTGAGTGGGAATCGGCAGTGTAGGAAGAGAATATATCGGATTTTTCTGGTGATAATGCTCTGGATGATGGAGATTAGAGAAAATGAAAGCCAGTTCTACTTGCTGTAGGAAAGGATTTTAATGATATTTTTTTTTGCAGAGCAGGCTTTAAATAATCAACATGAGCATTGACATTCGTTAACTTTTCCCTAGGTAATCTTATTGGTGATATCGCAGAAACAATTATGGGCCTGCTCTTCTCGAGGGATGGTTTTGTTTACTCATTAGTATTTACACCAGGAAAGGATATCATGAAAAATATTGATGTTGGATGATTTGTTTTGTTAAGTATTTTGATTTTTATGAAGTCATCTGCATATGCGCAGAAATCGGTCTGTTTGTAAAGAGGGAGACGGCTTAGCATAGACTATTGAATGATAAAACAAAGAAGGGTCCAGAGAGTGGTGAACCTTTAGGTGGGGTATGGTAATTACAAGGTATTTTCGTGGCGGACAGAGACTTTTTGTATTGGACGTGAATTGCAAGATATATCTGATGATGTAGAGACTAAGTCTCCAGAATTTAAATTGGTTGAAACCTTTAGGTCTTAAACAAAATTCAGGGATACGACGGAGATATGGCTTATTTTTATTTAGGCCCACGGTGATTTGGATTTTTCCTTTTTTGATGCTCATCTGGTTACTACTGAATTTGATTATTGTTCAATTTTATATAAACTAATAAAAAATGCAGGAGTAAATTGGATAAACAATACAACTATTGTGAGTTCCACATTTTCACAATCGATCACAAATTCACAATGATAATGAAAATGACAGGTTTGCCGTCTGTCACACGTTTATTGTCAACTTCCCACTAGGTCTGCAACGTCAACAAGTGCACAATTCAAAACAAGGATTTCTCGAATCTAAACCAAAATGAATGTAATTTGAATCCCACTAATTATAAAATCACAATTCAATTATATTTTATTCATCCCCAGGAAGCCGATATCCCGATTGATATTCATACGATGAAATTACAAGACTGGCTAATAAGCAGACGGCTCGTGCCTAAAAACATTCACCCATACGTCAAAGACATACGGAACAAAATCAGCAATGCGCTCGAGGATATGCCTTCGAATGAGCAGCTCATTAAACTGCTCTCGGATGCACGTACGAATTTATAAAACCATAGTCAGTCTCGTTTCTCAGTTTAAATCTCTCCAACAGATATCAACTACTTCATCTGTAAGCAGATCGTAGATATCTTAAAGCTGACCGAGAAGGATACCAAAAGTATTTTCGGATCGTACGGCAGTAAACGTATGAAGGATTGGCAAGAGATTTTGCGACTCTACGAAAAAGAAAATATTTACCTTGCCGAGGCGGCTCAGATCTATGTACGGAATATTAACTACGAAATACCGGGTATCAAGAAGCAAATTGCTAGACTTCAACAGCAAAGCGAGGACGCTCTTAAGAAAGTAAAAGACCTGGACAAATCAGAACAGAATGTACTGAACGAACATGCGGCTCTCCTAAAACAGCTGAGTGTGAAGGGTGATAACTTGCGCGAGGAATTCACCGAGGCGCTGAAGAAATTACCCGAAATGTATAACAAGTCGATTGAAAATATCGCAGACTTGAAGGAAGCGATCAAATATTATACCGACTTTGCCAAAGACCCCGATCGGCTGCCTATTACTAGGCATATTATTGAATTCGGAAACACCACAGTCTATCAGTATGTACACAAGGAAGTGCCATTATCGATAGAGGAGAATCCGGTTAAGCTCATGCTCGTTGAGGAAGAAGCTCCCGCGAGCGACAATAACGCGATTGATTTCGGTGATGATGGCGCGATTGCGCCGGATGAAGGCATTGATTTTGGTGATTCTCTGGAAAAGCCCGTCGGCGATATCGACTGGGGGATAGAGAGCTCCACAGAAAACCAGGAAATTGACTTTAACATCGAGGAGGACACGCCCGAGGGCGATCATGGCATCAAAATTGAAAGTAAGTAGATGATGTACAGCATGACAAAAAAATAATAATTGTTGACCTACAGGCTCGGGAATGGATGGCGGCGTCGCGAGGGGGAATCGGGCATACACTATTCTCGATTCACCAAAATATCGCGAACATTTCATTAACGAACTATACGAGCTGCACTCGTTCCTGATCATACGCGTCATGGAGTTAAGTACCGAGGATATAGCCAGCAGCATACTCTACGCTCAGAATGAACTCATAACTATGTATGACTTGGATATTGTTAAGAAAATGCTCGCTCACGTCGAGGCGATTCTGGCCAAGTTGCGAAACGAAGACACACTCCATCTCTTCCAATTGAAGCATTCGCCCGATTATGCCGATGTTTTAGCGACAAAATTGAAACAATATCTGAAAAAGGTCGACAGAATCCGTGCCACAAAAGAACAATTAGTTTCGAAATCGCAGGAACTGAAGGCGAAGAGTCTGGATTTGAATCCTATTCTCGAAGCGTATATCCGACAGACGAAAACACTTCAAACTCAAATCGAGAATGATATATCGAAGCGATATAAAAACCGAAAAGTGAATCTGATGGGCGGACTCAATGCCATTTAAATGGACCAGGACGGCTACCAATGAAACACCGACAATTCAACTTACAAAAAATAAAATCATTGCTTTTATTTCTATACAAAATACAACAATTTAATCGTACAATAGTGTTTTGCTCCTTGTTTCATTTACGTCCTATGTATATATATAAATTTCTCTTATGCAGTAAATGTATATTAGCTATAAGTTGCATTGCAATCAGATAGTTCTATAAAACTGGGCAGCACTTTCGTTTTCCTTTTAATATCGATTGACCTAATACATTTCGTCTTCCAATTTGTCTATGAAAATTAAAACTAAAGTTCACGAATGTACAACAAAAACTGTAGGGAACATGCAGCAGTTTATCAACTCGGAGAAGAGAGGCCGTACTCGAGGGTGTGGTTACATAAGAAAGACGCGACAGTAACGACGTTCTTGGGTTAAAATTATTACAAATTGTCTGTTGAAGCTAAAGCAAACGATAAACAATAAATAAAAAAGAAACGAAAACATGGATTGTGTGAAAAATATCCTAGAAACTAAAACGAACAAAGAAATGACAGGAAGTCTATTTATCCTACGGTGATCCCCGGCATTGGAAAAGAGCATGGAACTGTTTACGGGATTGTTTACGTGGCACCTTTTAGTCGAAGTTTACATGAATATTTGATCGGATAATGTCCCGAGCAGTGCACTTAGAGTTAAGGAAGACCCCTCTTTGAATTTCAAGCCAATTCCCTTTGCGTATGATTGGATGAAGATGGCGCGGACTGCGTCAAGCCGCTGCTTTCGGCTAAAAAAAAAGAAGGGATATGTCGTGTTAATAAGCCCCAAAGCTTCGATGTTATCGGTTATTACATTGAATCTCCGACTTTTTCGTCTTTTGTAAACGAGTTGCAACCATTTAGTAGGTCGTTCGTCAAGTCGCCGGTGTAACCGAAACTACTGTTCTTCGTCGAGTCGAGACTACCTGTTTCTGTGACATGCTGCCAGCTTCCATTCGATGAAATCGACTCGTGTCGCTGCCGGCTTCCCATAGGAACAGATATTGGACTAGTTTTTGTTCTGAAAGAATTTTATTTATTTATTTATTACTGACGAACGAAAATAGATTTTCCTTACCGCTTCGCGTTCGGGGAACGACTGATTAAGCTGTTGTTTGGGGTTTGAGGTCTATCACTTGTATCACAGTTTGAAAAATTTGAATTGCTATCATTGCTGTCTTCAAGAATAATTTCTCTGCGGCAAAATAGTACATTTTCTGTATTATAGCTATATTCGGAATTCAAGCAAGTAACTTACTCTCTGAGTACATCGTCCTCCCCGCCGTCGGGTCGAATGACAACAATACCACTACTACTGCTACCTGAGCTACTCCCACTACTACTAGTCGTCTTTGTACGTTTCCTGCTGTAAACAAAAATTTATTTGATTCGAAAATCTCGATTTGTACACCAAACCAACCTCAACGCCTTACCTATGTTCTACAATATTAAACTCATCATCGACAAAGTGCTTCAGGACATGGAAGCAAAAGAACATGATATCCTCGCTCCGCTTCATTCTATCAGGCAACTGATGACCAAACAAATACCAATCATAGACAACGGTCAAGTAGGTCATTTGCAGCGGACTCAACGATTGATGTATAAGGCCGTCCGCCCATAACGACAGTCTTACAAGTGATATAAACAATGGCGTACGATCCCATCCACTGATGCAGTGAATTAATACACCCGAACTATCTTCCTGAATACATTTTAGGATCGCCTTTATATAGTTTTGTGTCATAACAACCAGATCCCATTCTTTATAGGTCGACCAGTTAATATCCAACTCGGCGGCAGCTAAATTCTTTGGAATTGTCAAATCTGCATCGATGAAAGCCTGAAGCCAATTAAAGTACAGGTCCTTCGCGACGTAGTTATTGTCACGGAAATGCGCGAAAAATTCACAGCCGGGATATGGCAACACAAGAATATTAAAATCCCTATAGTTGTACGGGTCAGCCTTTTCCGAAGATGAAACCCTGCAATCAAATCGGTTATCGTACAGGATCATTTGTACAGGATCATAGGCTTACGTCATAAAGTATTTAATTTTGTGCTTCTCCATCATAAGATCAGCAACTGTCGTTACATTCAGCGACTTGAGTAGCTGAATATCGCTTTTGATTACTTCCTCGTACGAGAATGGAGGCGGCTCGGACACACTGTTCGTAAGGGAATCCTCCACCCGTTCATCCTCGATCACGTGAAATGTTGCACTCGGTATCGCCGGACCACTCAAACAACCATACGCGTAGTTAACCACTTTCCGACCGTATGTTTCGTGCATAACCGAAATCGTTGCCGATCGGCAGATGTATTTGCCTTTGTACAGGATCACCGGAACTGGGAAGCGTTGACGGCATCGTGCGTATTTCGCCATCGTTATTAGCTCACGGAACTTGGCACTGTCACAGGGGTCCTCGTAGATGGTTTGCTGTTGATGCGCTTGGCCTGCGGCAAAGGTAACGTACGCCTGAAGGCCATTCGGTGTGCCACTAGCATTTTGCAAAATGCTACTGTTTTGTATGCTAAGTCCTTTCACAGCTGAGTTTATGCAAGAATTATTAGCGGCGTTTGTACTTCGTCCGTTCGTGTGAGTTTTCTCGGATTCGGGAATAAATATCCGACTGGGGTAACGAGAACAGAGCTCCCCATTGGTATTGTCTAATTCGGTTACGCTATAGTCTGCTCTAAATAGAAGTTCACACTTGCGATGATAACTATATTCCTGTAAGGAGAAAGGGAAATGGCATTAAAAGCTTGCAACTCAGTCACGTAACACACGTGAGTGCGCATTTTAGGTCAACAACACTCTCCTTGCGATAGACAGTATCAGTGGGACACGATTGAGGACACACAAGTGACCTTGTTACGCCGTCGAAATCGCAATGGTTGGCTTTATCGTGTCATCTGGCGTGATTTCATCACCATACACCCATGTATCAGACGTCTCCATTCAGTAGCGTGATGCATTTATAACAAATGCCACTGGTTTCTGGCCGCCCAGCAGCCGGATGACAACTCAAGTGCACGACTGAGCCCATCCTTTTCTATGTGAAAACGAAATATCAACAACGGTCGCACTCGCGAGAGCACGTGAATACACAGCAGCGCAAAAACGGAATTCTGCAGCGATAAGGTCAACGAAACAATGTTGACTTTGAACCTTATGCCACCACCGGGCATTGCATCAAAAACAAAAGAAAAAAGGAGAAAATCGCGGGTGCGCCGCCCACCCCTCTATCACGATACATTAAACACAGCCAGCTAGTCTATAAATAGAATCTCGATAATATATCTGGCGTCGTGAACGTCATCAATAAACAACAAAACAGTAGACGATTACACAAGCTGGGCTCCTGGTAGGTTTGCACCGAGGAAAATAGCGAAAATCGCAAGTACATTGTGTAAGCAGCTAACACGAATATATGGTGCTGCGCACGTAGAATACTCTACGTAGGCTGTTTACGTACCAGCCCTAAGTCAATTGCCAAGAGAAGGTGCCATATGCAAATAGAGTGTTACGACTGGCTGCGGCATTCATCGCTATTCAATACGTGGTGTTTGCTTTTCTTGTTGTCAGTCCTTAAAACTTGTTCTATACTCACCCGGTTTCAACCAGGTTTCAACGGACGATTGAATGAAGAGAGCGACGAGCGATACACGGCTTAAGGTGGCTACACAACCACTTCTCCATGGGCAAATCCGCCGATTGCCGTATCGTAACATTGTGCTGTGACCCCGAACACATTGAATGCCAGAGATTATGAACGTGTGCGGACGTATGCCAGCGCCGCTCAGATACGAATATTCCCGTCTCGGCTTCGTAAACAAACAATTATCTCGATTCCGACTAAAAACCCGAATTCGTAGTAAAATTATAAAATTATTTTTAGACCCACGAAGCGGTTGTTATCGTAATTTGTGTTACGATATGGCCATTCGCCTGTGTATTGTCTCATTTCAGGGCTGTTTAAAAGTCAACTCAGTCATAGCTGGGAGGAAGAAATCAAGCAACTTGCTGGATCCGCGAAACCTGAGATGTCGCGTACAGCGGATGTACATGTGTTCAACAAACTCAAGTAAATAAACGAAGAACTGCGTAGTCGAAGGCGTCACAAATATTATCTAAACACAAACTACAAAGCGCAAGGAAGTAGTATTGTGAAGACAACCATGCGAGTTGCGATAGGCAAGTCGGACTTTGTCGATTGTCTCGATTCTGTCGCGCTTATCAGGTTAAGAATGTAACATCGCGCACAAAGCCACAAGTAGCTGGTTGAAACGATCAACTGTCGACTGACTATCACGATTGCACTTTCATCCTATTTGTCATCCGAAATAAATGACCAAGAGAGATGACAAACAACACATTCATTCCCGCCACCCCGCACGTGATTGACTGTTCCGACTTGGAACCTCACAACACCTTGGAAGATGATAACATTCATTTATTATCAGCACAAAATGATAAACTGCTCCGTTCTAAATAACTATTACTCAATGTAAGCATATTTTCCGCTCAATCACGCACGAAGCATCAATGCTGTTGCCAGCTTCGAGCGAATCAATTACTTAATTGATTAAACCTGACCCCTTGACATAGATTGCGAATTTAGCATACGCTCGTAAGTCTCTCTTTCATAACTCTAAATGTAAACATCTCTGGATTGCCGAAAGTAAATTTTGTAAATAAAATTGCTCTTTTATCATCGGACGATAAAGTGGGGTGAGAGGCTTTCCCTAACCTGCCGTGTACACGTGTTGGTTTTATTGTTTCAGAAACCCCACCACTGTGCATGGTCGCATGTACGTAAATTGGATTTTGTATACCTTTTCAACTGTTAACTAGCGATTAGGGAAAGGCGAAACCTGCGCTATTATCTTGGCGCCATGAAATGAGTCGTTGTTATGTAACTGATTGGAGGAAAAATTATTTCGTCGTATAGGCAAGCAAACAGATATTTTGGTGTCACCAGGACCAGGAATCTGCATAGGAATTCATATCATTGTGCTGCTTATGGAGTAACGGACTCAGTGTCAATTTGAATTTTCTGAAATTGAAAACAGCAGTTCAACATCAATTCAGTTACACGACGGGTGATCCTAAAGTAATGATAATCGGTTATTTCCAGTCCACCACGACTCTGCCCCTCCTTATTCCAAAGTAGCATGCTGGGCCAATGCCTTTAAGCTGGATAGAACATCTACTGAAAATAAACATCGCGAGGGAGGCCCATCCATGTCCCTCACTGAAGGTAACGTAAAAGACATTTCGCCACGTTGGGTACCGAGAATGTTAACCAATAAGCAAATAAAATAACGATTCGACCTTTCGAGAGTAAGTCGAGAAATTCCAAGCAGATCAGGGACTGTTTTTGTTGCGTTTCGTGACCGGCCTGGATGACGAGACCATTGAAACCAAACAATAATTGATGACTTGGAAGCGAGCCTCCTCACTGGAGGAAGGTGAGAAGCGAATTATGGTGAAATATTTGGAGATTTTACTGCGCAGCCGAAATAAGAAGATTGCAGGAGGTGGAGTACTATATTACCAAGACCAAGTACCGTCTCAGAAAGACGCAATTGCGATGGCCGCCATTCAAGGAACGGGGTTCAATGTGTTGAAACACCCACCCTATTCGCTAGATCTAGCTCCCGGTGACTTTTAAGGCGTTTTTAAAGGGACTATTTAGAAAAATAAATCTTTTTTTTCACCATTATCACCGTTTTTTATTTCCATTACTTTGGATCTGTTCAAAAAATAGGGTGACTTTCTGAATTTCGCGAGCAGGGCACATTCGATTTTCGATTTGTATCCTTTGTTGTGATGGTACACATTTGAAGAGTCTACTCTGAGAAAAATGTTTATAAGTGATACAAGCTTTCACAGAATGCCGAGAAAATGTTATTGACAATGCCCACCCTGGTCGTCCCAGCTCATCAACAGCGGATGAAAACGCTGAACGAGGGAAGAAAATTCTTATTGAGAATCACTATCAGAGAAGTTACTGAGAATATTGGCATATCGGTTGGCTCATGCCATGCATTTTTTGGGCATGAAACGTGTACCAGCGAAGATTGTTCCAAAATTGCTAACTAACAGATCCGTCTCATAAGCATCGGTCAGAAGCTGTTGAATGACATAAATGGCGATCCGGATTTACTGAAAAGGGTCATCATGACTTCTAGACTAAAGCCCAATCAAGACCAAAAAAATCACGCCAACTTTGGTCAAATGTGAACGTTTTTCTGACTGTTTCCTCCGATTAAAGCATTGGCGTGGTTTATCATGAGTCATCCCCGAAAGGTCGTACAGTCAATAAGGTATATTTCTTTGAGGTAACATAGGCAGGGTGAAAAGTTCTCAGCCTGACACAGAGATGGCGTTATTTTTCCTGCTTGGGTGCACGTGTCGTTATTTCGTATGACAAGGTTCAACTTGGTCTCTCAAATAGTTTATTTACACGATTTTTTGCAGTAGATGACTTGCGTGTTTTTCCTTTAAATGGATCAACTTTATTATCATGAAGAATTCTTGGTATTTTTTATATATTCCAACCATTTTACCAGCTGGCCTGGTTTGAAAAGAAAATCATCTTCACCAAAATACCTGGCGATGAGGAAACCGCGGGATTTGGGATACGGCTTGCTTGGCCATTCTGCTGATTTGGCACCTTCAGACTTTCAACTGGTCCTAAACTTGAAGAAATTTATTTTTGGGAAGCGCTTCGCACCAAATGAAATTCAGAGAGCCGTAGATGAATATTTCCACAGCCTTTCAGACCCTCATTTCCTAATTTTTGTTACCAAAATCAATACCGTAATCATGCCTCAGCCACAATATTCGCCGGACTTGGCTGACCCCCTGCGACTTTTTTCCCTTCCCAAAATTGAAAAGGGGAGATAAAGACCTCACCGCCGGAAGAGCTCAAGGCTATACTAAAAAGTACTTCAAGCAAGTGTATTATATCTGGGGCGATTACTGTGAAATGATAATGATATTAATGACTAAATAAATATTTGTCGAGAAAAATAAAAAGTCACCTTATTTTTCGAACAAACCTCATACGTCATCAGACGAACGCGATAGTAGTGAGAGCTGTTTTTAGTTGTCTCTGGCTCAGAGCTTATGTTGGCGTCAACACCATGCCACGGCAAACAAAAATACTCAACCGAATGTGCACAGGCAGACGGCGAAAGCTGTCCAAAATTACCTCGTGGCGTGGGTAGATCACAATTTACAAATACAAACGTGCCACATAAAAACTATTCGCATTCCGATCCAGACACAACAGTTAGCAGGGTTGGAAATTATACCGAATAAATCACGTCAGTCATCTAACCGGCTTCAGTAAACTACCAGCAAGTTGCGAACTGAACCTCAATCCTCTTTCGTAATTTATTACAATCGACGTCCGCAGTCTTCAGCCACCACCAAAGCTCTCACATTAAAAGGTCTCATTTGTCATGCCAGAGAAAATAGAAAAAAAAATAACCGAAAAGGGAGAAGGACGCCGGCAGGTCTGATAAGATTGCCAAAAGTAGCTCATTCACCTCACCCAACCTACCAACCTGGTTGGCCTCTGACGTTAGGTCAGTGCTGTACGAACCGCACACATACATATGTTGACTGTCCGTCGCTGCAGTGTTAGAATCCGCTTTCGCTTCGTCTCCATGGTACCCAAGTGCATTTGATGATTTTTCCTCAATAACATCTGCTCACGTGGGAACCCATTTCCAACTCTGTTCACAGTCAGCACCCAAATTCCATAACGGAATCGCGCAAGATTCCAAGACAGTACATCATAACTGCAAGCACTCACGTCACCAACTTACCGTTGACGTTTCCTCACATAATCCCGCCTCGTACGCCTTTTTTTCGAAAACTTCTAACACATCGACCAGATCTTGCTGCGTTATTTCCACGGTGCACATTTTTACAATACGACATTTATTTTTTTCGTAACACAATGTTGTTCCGCTTCTCCTCACACAAATTATTATCAAAAGAAATCAAAAAATAAAAAAAAATAAAAACAAAACGCGAAATCCCTTCGTCGTTCTTCTCCTTCACTCGACGATATTTACTTGGCACGCCGTAATTTCTTACTACGCGTTTCGCTTCTCCTATTAGCACGTCGATCTTCTACTTTTCTTTTTTTCCTGTTTTTTAAGGGGAGTTTCCTTTGAGGCTTCGGCTCGAAACTTGATCTCGATTGTCGGCAATCCGACAACGTATTTGTATGAAATTATGAAAATATTCGGAAGAGAAGAAATCGATTTGTAAAAAAAGCGTAAATACGAAATAGAATCGAAAATCGGAAGAAAACCAGTTCGTCGCGTTCACTTTTCTTGACAGCACACACGAGACGAAAAGTTGTAGTTCGTTGTGGTGGTGGCAAAAACTGGCGAAAACACTGCTGCAGGTTCTCGGCGGTCCCCCTTGCGTACTTTGAAATTTACGTTTGAGCGATGGTAGATGAATGAATTCGTATTGGTGCGAGTGGAACGGGTGAATGGGGTTGTGATGTTGTTTTCTATTCGATTCGTTCTCTGGATTTGGGTTTCTATGGAATTAGAGGGGGATAGGTATATAGAGTGGATTGACAGAAAGACAGCGGCTCAGTTCGGAGGGTCTTGTATAGTCGAATACACGTGAATCACATTTAGTACTACTTTAGAACTAAAATAAAAAATGAACGTTTTGCTGATTTTGAATGAATGAATAATGGCATTTAAGTCTTTCTTGAAAGCTCTTCGAGAGGTTGGCTTTAATTTTGATAATCCACAATACACGAAAAAGAAAACAGTCGAAGTGGTAACCCTAAAAACACAGGGATCGGAGGGAAATTAGATTAACGTGTGAAGCAAGTTTGAGTTTTCGTGAAACATATTTTGCAAGTGCGTTCTAAAAATGAGTGACATCACTTTCGAGCAACGGTATTGTATCAAATTTAGCGTAAAACTTCAGCCACCCTTGGGGACAGTACTTTGTCAAGAGCTCAAGTTTTTCGGTGGTTTAAAATATTTTCGGAAGGAAGAGAGTTTCTGGAATTTGAACCATGCACTGGAAGACCTTCAACTACGGGAATCAATGAAAATGCCGTCAAAATTCGGCGTTTTTTCGTTAAAACCGTCGGTTAACGGTCGGAATGATTGGGAAGCAGTTGAAGTTAATTCTGCTCAAAACTTGTTCCAAGCAACTTTGCGCCTTGATTTTTTTGAATCGATTGAAAATGATCCCTATTTTTAGGGCCGTGTGGTTACGAGTCACGAGATTTAGGTGTTTAAGTAGGATCTCGATATTAAATGTATGAATGAGCAAGTCAAAAATCAAAATCATGCTGATTTGCTTCCTTGATAGCCAGGGAGTCATCTACAATGAACTTGTGCCTCAAGACCAAACAGTCAATCAAGAGATTCTTTAAGGCGGAGCATCAAGAACAACTGGGTATTGCATCACGACAATGCAACTTGTCACACCACATTTTCAATAAACGAATTTTTGGCCAATGAAACATTCTTGTTCTCCTAACTCGTTATTGACTTGATTAAGGACTTGAGCTCTTGTGACTTTTCCTCTTTCCAAGATTGAAAACTTACGTCAAGAGATATCACTTTGAGACACTCGAAAACATTTAATTGGCTGAAAATAACCAGCTGAAGGCTATTCCACTATCCGAGTTTTAGAACTGCTGTAAAAAAGTTATTGTTCTGATTTTATTCTTATTTACCAGAGAAAAATGTTTAAATTTAACCATCTCGCTTTCTCTTCATGCCCTAGACCTTACCAAGGCTAACAGGCTTCAGTCACTTCTCAGGATGACGCGAACAGCCACAAAGAAATCCCCTAGTTAACCCTAATCTAACTTACCAGCTAAGGAATGAGGAGGATTTCACCAGAATAACGCAATAACCACCAATAATCGGTGTCCCGTTTAGCAACATCGACGAGATCCCAGTCCGCCATTGCGATGCTGAAACGAATGGGCTCATGAGCTTCCGTCGCGGATAAACCGTTTGTCCCTGTGGCGGTGCTAAATTTCCGGGATACATCTCTATTCACCTTTTGGAATCAATAATGAGAAATGCTTCTGGGGAAATAAAGCCCGATCGGAGCATGCCCTCGTGGTATCTATTATTGGAGTAGTAAGCTATGGAGATCAGGTCATTGTCGTTGTCCATAGCCCTTACGATGTGCTTTCGGATAATTTTAACAAGAAAATGCCTGGTCCGTCATACAGAACCTTATTAGGATAATACTTAATGAACTGGGACTCTGGCGTTATGTATGTACATTCTAAGACAGACCCTAAGACACTGCTTCTCGAAATTGTATCGAGCTAGTCGTGCAGGTAGTCCAAGAAAAGAGTGACGTTGTCTTACATTTTTCTATCAAATAAACGAGGAAACGACTTTTTTTAAGGAGTTAGTTGCATGAAATAGTGTGTCGTGAATGGTTAGAAGCTGAGAATTAGGTGGATGCGGCCGCGATGAAGTGTTTTGAGAAGATACACGGGTTGGGTTGGGGTGAGTAGTAGTAGAAGCTATTGACTTGGAGGTGGAAGGCTCGAAAGTGAGGACGTGTGGGTTAAAGGAGATGCGTCTAGCTTTAGACGTGAGGTTGTAATTAGGAGAAACAGTTGAAGGAGTAGAGAGTTTATTGGCAGCAGCAAACAAATTTTGGCAGTTTGAGATGGCTTGGAGCAGACAGTAGGGGCTTAGTGTTTTGTTAGGAGATATTTTTCCCTTAATTGCCAATTGTTGTCATGGAAATGCTTACGATTTAGGGTTAATCAAATCCTTGTCTAGCCTAGCGCCGATGGCTCAGTGTCCTAGGCGTCGTACTTCGTTGTATTCGATGGACAGATATGGCAGTCGTCTATGAATCCATTATTTTTGAGGAAGAAATTTGACAGGAAATGTTGTCCTGCTTGCGTCGCGTCGTTAGGTTTTCGCAGTCTTGTACCTACTCCATTCTTGCCGCCCCGAAATTGGAGGCAGATTTTCGGCGGAAGTAACGCGATCCATAGTGACGATGATTAAGGGTAACATTGGTTTGGGTTCCCACAGAATTTGGTTTCTCCCTCCCTTAACAAAGATACAAGGGTGGTCCGATAAGTACTCAGCCTCACCTCCAGATGGCGCCAATATCACAAGAGCAACTTACTATCGTTTAGTACCTACATTCTAGTAGACGGCTACTGTCGAAATTTCAGCCGGATCGGACTCATAGTTTTGTTTTGACGCGGATTTTAGAAAAATGGAAAAATAGCAATATCGGTCGGTGATTCGATTCTTGTTTTTGGAAGGGAAATCGCGCAGCGAAATCAAAGAGCGTTTGCATGCTGTGTACGGTGACTCTTCTCCTTCGATTGCGACCATCAAAACTTGGTTTAACGAATTTCAACGTGGTCGTACGTCGGTTTTTGATGAGCCACGTCCAGGTGCCCCGAAAACGACTACCATGGAGGATAACGTGACAAAAATCCACGATATCGTATTGGCAGACCGCCGACTGAAGGTGCGCGAGATAGCTGAGACAGTAGGCATTTCAAAAGATCGCATGGGTCTTTGGGCATGAGAAAGCTGTCGGCGCGATGGGTGCCGCGTTTGCTCACTCCGAACAACAAGCGCAACCGTGAGACCACTTCAGAGCAGTGTTTGACGCTGTTTAAGCACAATCCGAAGGAGTTTCTGCATCGTTTCGTGACAGTCGACGAAACATGGATCCATTGGTACACACCAGAGACCAAGGAACAGTCAAAACAGTGGACTTCATCCGGCGAACGTGCTCCGAAGAAGGCGAAGACTGTCCATCGGCCGGAAAGGTGATGGCACCCGTTTTCTGGGATTCGCAAGGTGTGATCCACATAGACTACCTGGAGAAGGGCCAAATTATTGGGCCGATTCGACGCCGAATTAAAGGAAAAAACGGCCCCACTTGGCGAAGAAAGAAGTGCTCTTCCACCAAGATAACGCACCGGTTCACACTTCCGCGCTCGCCACGGCCAAATTGGTCGAATTGGGCTACGAACTGCTGCCCCATCCACCGTATTCTCCAGATTTGGCCCCGACTTCTTTTTGTTTCCAAACTTGAAAAAGTCACTCGCCGGGCAGAAATTTCAGTCGATTTCATCGCCGCCACGGAGGCCTACTTTGCAGAGAAAACGTATTTTTCAGGGTTAAAGAAGTTGGAGCATCGCTGGATCAAGTGTATCGAGCTAAAAGGAGACTATATTGAAAAATAAATCACCATTTCTCCAAAATGCTTGTTTTTCTTTTGTAGGCTAAGTACTTATAGGACCACCCTCGTATGTGAGAGTACATAATTCTATAAGTCGGCCGATGACGCAAGATGAGCGAGTTCGGATCCCGATAACACCAACGCCATCGAATGATTGTTTCGCGGCTTCTCTCCTCGGCGGGGTACTGGCAAAATCTCCCGTTGGACATTTGCCTTGAAAAAGCTTTTCGGCTCTCACCGTTCGGAATTGGCATTAAGCTTTAGGTTCCCTCACTTGTGTGAAAAAACAAATCGCGCACCAGATGAGTGAATAAGAAGAAACTTGGTTCTGGTTCTTCATGAGCTATAACGCCATCTAAGGTGTCTATCTGGCAGTACAATGGACTAGTGTCTGAGAGCTCCAATAGATAGCAGCAGCCTCCAACTAGAAAAAAAAAAAAGATCACAGTGCATAAGGTTTAATCCGTTTGTGTTGTATCCGCAAGATTACATGCAATTTTTTGCCACAAATTCCACTGCATGGGATTAGGTCCTTCGAGGAGTCGTTGATATTGGCGCAGCATAGGATGGGTTGAATGATTGCGCGAGAGAAATAAGAAAATAAAAAAAAAGCGGTTGCGGTGAAGGACGGATGGTAACGGTGCCAAGCGATCGGGTAATGCACAAATAGGTGTGATATGATGGGGTGAGTGCACGGCGAGGTAGAATTAAGGATGGAAATTGGGTCAACCCAACGGTAGGTACTAGGCAAGCAAATATAGGTATAAGCGGCGGTTAGGTCTTGGTTTTGTTTTGCGTGAGATGCCGTGCTTTCCACTTCAATGTCAGGGAAAAAGAGTATCTCGCGGAGAGTAAAACACTACACGTTGCTTCTAATATCTAAATGTTAATCGTGAGATGCCGTTCTTTACTACTGCTCCTTCCTTTCAATCCTTTCCTTTTATATTAATTTGTACATGCCTTACGAAATTTCGATAACCATAAATCAGCTATTTTGAATATCTAGTCTAACGCATTGTGCAATCGGTCAAAGGCACAAACGCATCATAAGGATTGTACTCATTCACCCGAATCGGTTTATTTACGTTTGGTTTCGCTGCTTGTTCGCATTCGTTTTGTTTTTAAATGCGAGTGGCTTGGAGTGTAACTATGCTAAGCAATAAGCGATGAGCAACATACATAGGTAAAGCTCGATTGTGTAAGAATCAAGTAGTATGGCACTGAGCGTAATTCGGTAGAAGGTTGGATGATCATGGTCATGGGTAGGCTAATCGTGGTGTTGGTATGTGATATAGTAGGTGCATGTAGTGTGTTCACTACAGTTTTATTTTTTTTATATTGCGTAATTGTTTGGACTCCTTGTTCTTTTTATTATTCTTGTTCTTGTTTGTATTTTGTATAATGATTAGGGAGGCGACCGGCAGTGAAATTGAACTAAAGGGAAACAAATTAATAAGTCAAATTCGAAGAAAGACAAAGTAGCGTTTGAACCATTTTAAAGTGAGACTGAGACTGTATACAATGTCCCAAAGAGTGTGTGTGGTGAATAATGCAGTTACACACACGATCTTGTGCAGTGTGCGTCCATAGTCACATAGTCGTTTGTTATGATTACACGGCATGTATAATTTTCCGACCAAATACAAATACTAAGAATATTCATAGGGAACTTATGTATGCACCAGTAATGCACTACTTTTTTTTCGTGGCCATCATGTTTTTGCGATAGATGTCAGCACCTTGTCGAGCGAGCTGATCCGCCTTCTCATTGCCTTCGATACCCTTGTGTCCCTTAACATAATTCTGAAACATGAGTGTTTAATTTACTGATCATGTAGCGTGGTCGCTCTACCCTTACCCATTTAATGTCTATAGTTCCGTCTAATATTTCATCTAAGATTTTAAAATCCTCTACATTCTTCACCGGAGCACCACTCGTCAGTCTCCATCCTTTCCGCTTCCAGCCTTTTATCCACAAAGTTGCGGCGTTAATAAGGAACTGTGAATCAGTACTTAAGCAGAGCTTTGAAATAGCGAAATCCTTGGCGATTTGAATGGCATGTATAGCGGCTTGGATTTCTCCTGCATTGTTCGTAACCCTTCCTTTTACTGGTTGAGCGGTGTTCCTACGTTTTCGAATATGGTCAGTGAGTGCATAATTGTACATTGAGATGGATGCTTGTGCTTACAGGGAATGTCCTTCGGAGAAATAAACACCAAAACCTGCGACAGCGCCTGCTTGGCCATTGTTTATACAGGAGCCATCCGTGTATACTATAACGTATCCTTCGGAGTCAATCGGAAATTCAAATTTACCTATTCGCTTTAAGCCGATCGGTTCCCAGACACGTGAGTCATGCATGCATCGTTTGGACATTTTTGAAACGCCGGAACTGATGTCGCTCTCTGTTGATAAAGAGAGTTTTCTTTTTCGAGAATTCTCCGGTATACCCTCAAATTCTTCCACGGCTCTTGCCTGGATAAAACGACATGTTGAAACCCTTACAATAATACACGGTTTTCTATAAATACCAGCAGATCATTGTCTCCTGCATCAAAGGCAACATCATCTGGCCAACTGTCCTCTATCTTTGGTGTCGATTTCTCTTCCCTCTTGCATTCGCTTACTTTCACCAAACGCTTATTTGACCCTAAAGGAATAGCATTTCCCTTTGGATTAAATGAGTTCATGTCCGAATTGGATTTATTAGTTTTCAAAAACTGTTCGGCTTCTTCCCTTAATTTAAACTTCTTGAAAACTGGCTTTGGGAAACCCTTAACATTTCGTTCGCAGTCTGACCTGAAAATATTATGTAGATTCAGACGACGAGTATGGTTTAAAGAAATTTTTTACCAGCTAGAATACACACCAACCTCCCGCCCCGACGCTACGGCATAGAACGGCATTTTGTTTTGTGAGACCACTCGCAGTGTGTTAAGAGTCGACGTGATATTTCCCAACGCTCTTAAAATCCTTTTCATTGATAGATACAAAAGTAAAACAAATATAAAAACGCTTCCTCGAGAAAAAAAGTAAATATTGTTAAACGAACAGCTGATTGTTCTGACAATTGGATGAAAGCGATAAACATAACATGACCATTCGATGAGCCCAACAGCAATTCACAATGGTGTTGTTATTTGCTTTTGTTAGCAGACCGATTTTAAAAAGTTCAAAGAGGTTTTACATTTTCAGTGCATTTGTATTATTGTTTCTACATCACACATGCATTTAATCGTAATGAGAAGTATCCATAAAGATTGGCATGTCTCCTTATTTTGATTTATATACAGCAATACCCCGACTTACGCTACCTCGACATACGCGAATTCGGAATTACACGATTTTTTTATTTTCTCGTCTATTCGTCTTTTCTGTGAACGAACGCCGCGCAGTCAAGATCAAGCGGCGTTTGTTTTTGACTCCCCCCGCCCGTACTAGTGTTCGTTCAGCTTACGACAGGCTCAGACGTGTAGCGCGGAATCGACGCGTAGGTACAAGAAAGTTACGATTTTGTGTTTACATATTTTGTGTGTTGTGCGATGACCTGAGATATGTACTAAGTACTATGGCATCCAAACGAAGTAGAACCGATTCTTTTGCTTCAAACAAGAAAAGAAAAACATTATCTTTGGAGTGTAAACTTAACATTATTAAAGACTACGATGCAAAAATAACAATTTGTGAATTAGCAAAGAAGTTTGATCTACCGGAATCGACAGTCACAACAATTACAAAAAGTAAAGAAAAAATTCTCGAACCTGTGAAAAACGCTCAGTCTTTGAATTCAAGCATCATTCGTAAACGGCATAGTATTATCGCTGAGATGGAAACATTGTTAAAATTATGGTGTGATAATCAAGTAAGTGTGAAAAATTCTCCTGTTGATCAAACACGGTGTTACTAAACTAATTTTTGAGAAATTAAAAGAAGAAGCTGGGGTGATGGCTAAAGATGAAACGTTCAAAGCTAGTAACGGTTGGTTCAGCCGGTTCAAAAGTCGCTGTAATTGGCATAGCATTGCAGAAAGTGGAGAGGCGGCAGGTGCAGATAAAGAGGCTGCATCTCTCTATCCAGAGAATCTCAAAGCTATGATAGATGAAGGTGGCTATACCAGCTAAACCATATTCAACGTAGAAGATGCTTAAAAGAACTTTTATCGCGCGTGAAGAGAAAACCTTTCCAGGTTTTAAGGCCGCCAAAGATGTTTGACACTGATGCTCGGCGCGAATGCAGCTGGTGACTTTAAGTTAAAACCTCTCTTAGTTTATCGCTCAGAAAATCCAAGAGCATTGAAAAACAAATCTAAAGCTGGTTTGCTTTGGAAGTTTGATTTGGAGGTCGAATCGTAAAGCTTGGGTGACGGCATCCCTTTCTGGTTTGGTCATCACTTCATACCTGAAGTCGAACGTTAATGCCAGTCTAAACAAATCCCGTTTAAAGTGATGCTATTAATCGACAACGCACCAGGTCATCCTCCTGCTACTTTAACTAGTTTCGACCCACGTGTGAAAGTTGAATTTTTGCCACCAAATACAACCAGCTTGCTTCAACCGATGGACCAGGGAGTTATCAAAACATTCAAAGCTTATTACACGAGACGATCGTTTGCACATCTGCATAAAGCTATGAGACAAAACAACGAGCTCTCTGTTAAAGACTTTTGGAAACAATTCAATGTTTTACATGCCGTGAGAATCATTGGAGAATCTTGGGATGAAATTTCACAAAAAAAACTTTAAATGACGTCTGGAAAAAACTCTGTCCATTTTTTTTCTCCACTGAGACTCAGGGAGAATCAGTGCCAGGGCCTGATGAAATTGGTAATGTGATCAAAGACGTTGTCGAACTTGGTAGACAAATAAATTTAGAAGTGGATAGTGATGACGTTCAAGAACTGCTCAATTGATGAGCTCATAAAAATGCGTGAACAAGAGGAAGACATTGAGAATCTTGATTCTTTGGACCCAGTTCAATTAGAAGATCAAATGACAGTTGGAAACTTGACAGAAGCCCCCAGTTCAATTGAAAAAGGGTTAACAGCGTTAAAAGCGCATTTCTGTTACAAAACAAGGAATAAAAAAATTACTAGTATGCTACGAGGAGATATTACGGGAGAAGAAAATATCATTAACTCGTCAGACGACTTTGTTAGATTTTATGAAAACTTCTACATCAAAATAACTTCGGATTGTGTTTATACAGTTTATAATAATATAATTTGTCATATTATCTACAATTAGTTACACATTTATTTCCTAAATTATTGTTTTATTTAGTCTCCGGTCCCAATTAAACATACTTTGTATGTCTTTATATGCAAAATTGTACCCCGACTTACGCGAATTCGACTTACACGGTCCTATCGCGTAAGTTCGTGGTATTACTATAATTTCCTTTTAAGGATTATTGGGAAACTCAATTTTTTTAAAAAGTGAACGAAAATTTAACAGTCTAGCCGCATAATAGAGCAGATACAGAGCCTTAAGGAATAAATATAAGAATGATATTGATGAAGCAAAGAATACATTTATTGAAGGTAATAAGTTAGGCTTTCAAAGGGAACAATTGACAAGGACGGCTACACTTTCGTTTGTGGCGGCACAGATACCCACCTGCCTACATCATCAGGAAAAAAAAAACTGAGAACGTAAAAGACGAAGAATGGCTAAAAACCGGGGTTTTTGCTATAACTATGCAAAAGCGTACATTGTCCTTTCAAAGATATAGATGAAGAGATAAAGGATACGTTTTACGAAACTATGAAAATGTCTCATCCATCGACGTGAAAAATCGTACTCGGGGATTTCAACGCTATATAACGCCAACAGCAAAATGGTCTTACATAATTCAATATGATTGTGAAAACCACACGTGAACACGCAACCCTACTTAGCTTTTTTCTTTAGACGTCGAAAGACATAAGTATGTTTCAATTGTTCTGTTTGTTTTAGAGTGTCCGCCTAGGGCCAGTAAGATAGTTACATTTGTTAAGATAGTTAAGCTAGTTTTAAGCATTTTTGACTAGGGTAAGATAGATATAAGTTAATATGAAATAAAAATGAATTGAAGGTTAGCTTTTTTCTTTTAAAGATTCAGAAATGTATGCTCTTATAGTGTTTGTCACACAACCTGGATAGGGTGCATATGGTTTGTGTCGAAGATGTTTGTTCACTACTCTTCGGATTTGAGAGATTCGACTGAATTTGCGTTGGTTGTAGTTCACAGTAACTCTTTTTGTTTTCATTTCGCTAAGATGTTATATTGGAAATATACAAATAGAGTATGAATTTCGAAGTGATCTTATGCTGCGTGTGTTATGCCTTCATCAGCATTTTTTTTTATCATCTCTCACTCACAACTGATGCTGTTGCATAATTTTCCCATATAGGAATTATTCTTGGCTATGGAGAGACTTTGAACTGCAGACCTTCCGCTCAACAGTCGATGATTATTAACATTGCACAACGACCACCCCCAATCACTGGATGAAGAAACGCCCAACTGATTTGATCATTTTCTGATGATAGAAGGCATCATACCATCGTACTTCACAGGTTTGCCCTGCTAGATGGTATATAAACTAACGACGAAACGAAACAGGTAGAAGCAGTTAAATCAGCAATAAAAAATGTTGTAGAGGAAGCAGCGGAAAACTAACGAGGCTATTGCAGAGCCCCAAAGGAAAGCATTGGTTCGAAAAAGTAAAAGCTCGTAATGCACTTAGCAGAGGTTCAGGTAGCACTGCCAACCATTGAAGAAGTATAAGAAGCAATCCATCGGCGTAAAAAGCGCGAGATGAATTAACAAAGAAATTACATGGGCTCATCACAACTATTTTGAAATTGAAACTATACCCGAGAAATGGGAGAACTCGGCCGTCATTCCCGTATTTAAAAAGGGTGACCGAGCAACAATTACCAAGAAATTGTTATTATCCAAGTTGAACAAGCCGCTGTTATATGTTCTGAATTTTTGGTGATACCTGAAGGATTTAAACGAGGAGATGTTTCGACACAACTTATTTTTAATTTGGTGCTGGAATACGTAATTATATTTCATCAGGAAAATTAGACTAATGGAATCACATCCGCTCTAGACTACGCTGAAACGAAGAAAATGAATAATTGTAAGAAAAAACGTAGGTTCAGAAACAAATGAAGAAAAGGCTAAATAAAGAGAGATTTTAACAGAGAGATTCAATAGTAGTTTTCTGAGAACGGACACAAAGTCTGACCCCACTTGTGTCTTATTCGAAAGACTACATGGAACTTTACTCAGCCCCAAGCATTGCCCGAGTAATAAAGACTCGAAGACTAAGATGGGCAAGACACGTAGATTGAATGGACAGTGAACGAGAAGTCAAAAGAATAATGAATAAACAATCCGAGGGAAAAAACCGCCAGGAAGACTGCACCGTTGATGGAAGGATAATATAAAGACCTAGAACAGAACATGGCAAGGAGGTTTTGCGAAGGATTGTCAACAAGGATCCAAATTTCCGAAATGGCCGTTAATATTAATAATCCCAACAAATAGTCGATTTTGCTAGCCAGGATTACATTCCAGGAAAAATGCGATGTGGGTTGGTGTGCAAATTTGTAAAGGAGCTAGTCATCCCACCAATAAGTAAAATGGTTAATACGAAGAATTGTGAAAACTTTAGCCCTAGCAGTATGATACGAATGCTCTGGAAAATACTTGAACAGGTAGTTCCTCTTCGGTTAGAGTATTACCGCAAGGAAGACAGAATTCCGGAAAATAAAATAGTTGCGACACAGCAGTAAGCTAGTCTACTATTCAGTGGAAAGATGAGATCGACAGGAAAAAGCTCATAATGGCAGTCTTGAGACATTTGGCAGATAAGAAGTCGTATGGGATGAAAGAATCAAAGTGAGAATGGTTTTGAAGCTAGATGTTAACTTAGGAGTACCTCAGGGTTCCCTGTCGAGGACTATCTTGTTCGCCTAGCACAGACTATTTCATAAAAACATGTGCCCAAGTCATAAAAAATCCACTCGTGTTTATTTTTTATATTAGCTTGGCATCGTCTAGGGCAACTTCAACTTAGTTTTTGCAAAATCCTAGGCTCGCGTAAGCCGTTTTGTTGTGGATATTTTTTTTTCGATTTAACTTTTGGGTTGCTTATCTTAGCCTCTGTTGAATGTGCCAGTGGCTTATAATTGGTTCTTCTGTTTTTGATACTGGCTTCTTGTTGTGTTGATGGACAACCTTATTTCTTCTCTGGCCAATGAAGTGAAAATCATCTTAAAGCTTACTACAAATAGATTGACATTAAAAGTTGGAGATCAAAATTGATGGTGAATAATGACAGTCTGAGACCCAACGAGACCGACATTTCAATGGATGCTTGATACCCTGACAAGAGGCAGGCAAGCTGAGAAGTGAACTCATTCTCATGCCTTTCATCTTTGAGACACGGGAAGTCTAAACGCCAGGCTTTCAGTCGTATAACTGCTAACCATCTCATCAGAAAAAAATTCGATTAATTAGAAGATAATGTGTTAAATACGGATAGTGCACAATTACATGTTATGATTTAGACATAAGGCGTTCGTTACATAGGAAAATTCGCCAGAAAAATGTTTTCTATGATATTGCCAAATGTTTCGATTCCATCAGAAAGTATCATGTTCATCGATTGTAATGTTTGTGACATAAAGAAATAATTCGATAAATTCGTACTTTAACTAATTTTTATGTTTCCTAAGTTTGATTATGGGTTCCATTTAAATCGAACGAATTGAATTAAAGGACAGTCTATCAAAAAATTAAGTTTCGTGCTGAATGCATCCATACCGATGACAGTCGGCATAGTGACATTTCCAATGTGTTTACCAGGCACCAATGTCCTTCATGTTTGTATCCACAAGCAATTATGCATCGAGCTGTCATCAATTGCAATAGGAAAACTAGTTTCAGTGCAGTCGTACATCATTTCCTTGCATTTTATGCATATTCCTAGAAAATTGATAATTTTGCATATCGCCAAAAGGTTTAATATAAATAGTGAAAACCATAGAACAACATCGATCAGGGCATTCTGTTACGATGAGTTTTCCGACAACAAATAATAATGCAGTGCCATTACCACCCCAGTTACCGATGTACACTGTTTCACCAACGCAGAATACGCCTTCGTCGGCGCCCGTACACTCAGCTGACCCGCCCCCATCTGGATATCAGACACCAGGACTACATACAATCTTCGACCCATCTGTTCCTCCACCCCCCATTCCAAATAGCATCCACAGGCATTATGCACTCACACCGGGTATTTATAATCAGCCGCCGCAGTCGGTTTCCGTACCACCAGGCCACACAAAGGGTACTTATATGTACTACCAACCTCCGCCACCACCGACATCTTACAAATATATCCATCAACCACCGGCGACCGGAATGAGTTCGGGCAAATACAACCCTGCTGCAGTAGGTTCATCTAAGGCAGGGTGTCAGCGACATTGGTACCCTGTCCGGCATTCGAGTCTATCGTACAGGCCTTCAGCCGGACGTTGCGCATCTCAAACAACACCACTTCCACATGATCACAAGCCGTATAGAGCGAGGAAACCTTATGTTCACTCAAGTAGCTATAGATCTACCTCGCCCCGATCAACATCATGGGCACCATCAGACGCCCGGTCGACGCTCAATACGACTTCCAATCATTCACATCCCGAAAAGTTTGCAACAAAAGGGGAGACAGAACGAGACCGATTGCTTAAGAACTGGAGGAGCTATTTCTGCGAAACATCCGAGGATATTGCAAAGAAACTGGCCGAATTGGAGGACAACGAAGAGAAGGATGTCTGGATTCGATCATCACCTGCTGATATCTACTATCGTCGTACGAACAATGGCAACGAAGTAGAGGCTACTACGCGCCTAGAGGCTTTATGCAATCTATTCGATGAAGAACTAGTCAAGCGAGCCGAGAAGATTAAGCAAAAAATGGATGCATATGTTCCACCGCCCAGGAAACACCGTCGTCGATTGTGCAAGCACAAATCTGAAGTCTGTCCATCGTCCTCCGACTCGTCCGACGAAGAATTTCCAATTGAACAAGACTGTTGCATGGAGGAGTTATCGAGAAAAATTCAACATCCACATCGATTGCATCCGGATTTATGGCACAATGATCCCGGTGAGATGAACGACGGTCCGTTATGCCGATGTTCGGCCAAGTCACGAAGGATCGGAATTCGTCATGGTATCTACCCCGGCGAAACGGGAATACCAAAGTGTATACCGAATTCCAATAACGCAAACAGGCTTCACCACTACCGTATAACCATCTCGCCACCAACTAACTTTCTCACCAAGACGCCGACGATTATCAAGCACGACGAGCATGAGTTCCTTTTCGAAGGGTTCTCTCTGTTATCTCATGTGCCCATCGACGAGCTACCAACGTGCAAGGTTATCCGGTTCAACATTGAATACATGATCCTGTACATCCCCGAGAAGATGCCGGAAAACTTTACTATACATGAGCTGGACTTGTTCTGTAAGCCGAAGGATGTCTTGTATCGCTTCGTACTTTCAACTGTTTTTTTTTTCGTTTTAGTCAAGTACCTCTTCCATGAACTACTGGAGCTGGTCGACTTTAGTCTTTCGCCAAATATAAATGCCGATAACTCCTGCCCGGCTTTTCATTTTCTACCACGATTCGTAAGAGATCTGGCGGACAATGGCAAAGAGGTTCTTGCAATGAGCGAGGTGCTGAAGTATTTGCTGGATAATTCCGGACCACTGGTAGATCCGGAACGACTGTCGACCATGAACGATATAAGTCAATATGATTGGCAGGACTACGTTGACTACATCAAGGGCATGGTGGTGACGAAGCCGGGACAAAAGCCGTGTTCCGTTCGTATCGACCAGCTAGACCGGAACGTTTCGGACATATCCGACTGCATCGATAAGGACGATCCGACCATTGTACATCCAGCAATAGTTCACTTTGGTATACGACCGCCTCAGCTCAGCTACGCAGGGAATCCCGAATACCAGAAAGCATGGAGGGAATATGTTAAATTCCGTCATCTAATGGCGAACATGTCGAAACCTTCTTACAAAGACAAAAGGAAGTTGGAGGACAAGGAGATACGCCTGCAGGAAATGCGTACCCAAGGGCGTATGAAGCGAAATATTACTGTCGCAATCAGCTCAAAGGGTTTCTATAGGACTGGGATTATGTGCGACGTGATTCAGCATGCTATGCTGATTCCAGTTCTCACCGGGCATCTTCGCTTCCATCAGTCTTTGAACCTTCTTGAGCACAATATCGGATACAAGTTCAAAAATAGGTAATGCCACTGTGAAGTTGAGATTCCTCCTATTATAATGAGCGATTGTTTCTATAGGTACCTCCTGCAGTTGGCCTTGACTCACCCCTCATACAAGGAGAACTTTGGAACAAATCCAGATCACGCTCGAAACAGCCTGACGAATTGTGGCATACGCCAGCCAGAATACGGCGACAGGAAGATCCACTACATGAACACCCGAAAGCGCGGTATCAATACGTTGATCAACATTATGTCGCGATTCGGAAAAGAGTACGAGACCCTGTCGAATATCACCCATAACGAACGTCTTGAGTTTCTGGGCGATGCCGTTGTTGAGTTCCTCAGCTCTATTCACTTATTTTTCATGTTCCCCGATCTGGAGGAAGGCGGTCTGGCCACGTATCGAGCTGCTATCGTCCAGAATCAACATTTGGCAGTGTTGTCGAAAAAACTCCAACTCGAGGAGTATATGTTATACGCACACGGCTCTGATCTATGCCACGAACTTGAGCTGCGTCATGCGATGGCGAACTGTTTCGAGGCCCTCATGGGTGCTCTGCTTTTGGACGGAGGCATTTCGGTCGCTGATAGTGTATTTGTAAACGCGCTCTTCATGGAAGATGAAACGTTAAAGGAGATTTGGAAAAATTACCCCGAACATCCGCTTCAGGAGCAAGAACCACTAGGAGATCGTGATTGCATCTCGTCGTATCCTGTCCTGCAGGAGCTCACCAAGTTCGAGGACTCCATAGGCATCAAGTTTAAACATATTCGACTCCTCGCGAGGGCGTTTACCGACCGAAGCATCGGCTTCACACATCTCACCCTCGGTTCTAATCAGAGATTGGAATTTCTGGGCGACACGGTGTTGCAATTGATCTGCTCTGAGTACTTATATCGCCATTTCCCCGAGCACCACGAAGGACACTTGTCACTTCTACGTTCGTCGCTGGTAAACAACCGAACACAAGCTGTTGTGTGCGACGATCTAGGTATGACCAAGTACGCTGTGTACTCGAATCCAAAAGCAGACTTGAAAACCAAGGATCGCGCTGATTTGCTCGAAGCATTCCTCGGAGCGCTTTACGTCGACAAAGGCCTGATGTATTGCGAGCAGTTTTGTCACGTCTGTCTGTTCCCCCGTCTGCAAATGTTCATTATGAATCAAGACTGGAATGACCCGAAATCCAAGCTGCAGCAGTGCTGCCTGACTCTGCGTACCATGGATGGAGGCGAACCGGACATTCCCATCTACAAAGTGATTGAGTCAATTGGTCCGACTAACACGCGTGTCTATACTGTCGCTGTGTACTTTCGTTCCAAACGTCTGGCTACAGCTACTGGACACAGCATTCAGCAAGCGGAAATGAATGCAGCCAAGCAGGCTTTAGAAAACTCGAGAGAACTCTTCCCACAGCTCGACCACCAGAAGCGGGTGATTGCGAAGAGTATCAAGCAGCAGACAGGTGACATGAATACCGAACTGGAAGATGCTCTTAAGCGGCCTACGAAGAAGTATTTCTTCAATGATATGGATGAATCGCATTTGCCGAAGCAGTATCGAGTGCGTGAGGACATTTCATCCGATGAGCTGCCCGACGATGACGACGAAAGCACTAAAGTCTCGACAGATTCGGAAAAGAGTTACAGAACCAAGAGGAAACCGAAGAAATCGTCCAAGAAGAAAATCAAGAGGAAGCGTAGGTCTAGTGTTACTAAAAGATTGTCGTCGGACACCGATCAAAGCGAGAGTGAAGATGAAAGTTTCAATAAATATAGGAAAAGTGCATCGGTAACAAGAGAAATCGTGGACAACGCATTGAGTCCCCTGTCTGATGACGATTGGACGGGCAACGACCCGGGCAGTTCTCCCACTATTGCTGAAAATATTACAGTGGCAAAGGACTGCAACCCGGAGCATAGTGATCAGAACAACGCAAGCACGAGAACTGACGGTTCCTTCCTCTCGCTAGCCGATGTTGAAGACGTGTCTTCGTCCTCCGAAATCGAGTCGGGCGAAATAAGCACCTAAGTCCGAGGCGCGAACTTGGTATCAAATAAAGATAGAATTTAAGTAATTCGTGGTTTTGTTTATTTGGTTTGGTTGTTTAAACTGGATTCGCTTCTAAGGAGCAATCACTTGAAGAGAGATAACCGCCGGTTCGGCGAGAAACGTCCGCCGTTACTGAGTGCGGTTTGGATATCCTTTTGACTGGGCAGCGTTGCGATGTCACCGCGTGCTGCGATTGCTGGTGGCGTGGCTAGAATTCTTTGCGCAACTCGTTTTATATCATGGGCGGTGACTTTGTCTGTGAACGAATTGATTTTTAATTCAGATTTCTTTCGACTCTTCATTGCAGTTCTTACCAATTTCGGCAATAAAGTGTTCGGGTCGTTTCCTGTGGCCCGTAGCGAGCACTTGTCGGCCAACGTCTTCGAATACTACTGGGCGGGATTCGAGGTTCATGAGAAGCATTGATTGCAATTGGATTTTCGCCCGACTCAGCTCTTCCTTGCTTGGCTCCGATTGCATATTGACCAGCTCCCTTACGACGACTTCGACCATTTCACGTACGTGGTTTGGCGGAGCACTGGCATGGATGCAGAATATGCCGGAATCACCATAAGCATGGTTATATGCCGTGGCGCTGTACATCCAATGATAGCGATTGAGTACGTTTGTGTAAAGTCGGGAATACATGCCCTTTCCCGGGCCGCCAGCGGAAAATGACCCACCGCCGCCCATCATGATATTAAGAACACATAATGGCACGAAATCCTTGTCCTGATGCGAGCAGCCTTCGAGGCCAATGACGACATGAGCAAGCTCAGGTAGACCTGCCGCTGCATAAATCGGAATATCACATTCTTCCTGGAAAAATGACGTCCGATTGAACGAAAAGCGATAACAATCGAGATGGGACAAACCTTTTTCAAGCCACCGGTGTATTGGGCGATTGATTTGTCGACCGAATCGGCTCCGCGTCCTACGAAGTTCTCCTTATCCCAAATGGACGGCTCGTCAACGAAGAACTTCTCCACGTTCTTGACCAACTCATCGTGATCAACCTAACCAAGAGCATAATGACTCGATGAGTAAATCATGAATGAAATTTCGTGCTCACCCCAACACCTGCTACGACCATTCGCTCGGGGGTGTGATGGTACTTCAAGTAATTGAGGAGCACATCTCTGTCAATGAGTTCCAAATTGCCCACTGGACACAGTTTCGGCAGACCTAGGGTATTCTCCCGGTAAGCAGCCGCATGAATCATGTCCATTAGGATAGTTTCTTGTTCAGGTCGCATGCCCAACGTTTCGAGTTCGAATTGAATGGTCCGCCGGGCTAGCGCCACCTCTTCCTCGCCCAACTTGGGACGCAAGGTCACATCTGCTAAAAGTCTTGTGACCGATTCAACAGCACGACTGTCGATGCTCGCTGCGTAGATAAGCGTGTCTCTCGAACTCTGGCAATCGCATATTCCCCCATTTTTCTCCAACTCCTTGAGGATGGCGTCTTTATTGGGAAAGTTTAAGGTAGACTGCAGGCAAATTCTCATTACAAGTCGCATTCGAAAATATAGATTCACTTACATTGAACGCCAACTTCTCGAGAAAATGCGAAACTCCGCTTGGATATGCTACTTCATATCGAGGACCGGAATCAATCACGAGACCAACTGTGCAGAACTGACCGAAACGTTTTTCCGATGCCACCCGCAAACCGTTGGACAGTGTTGTCACAAGGGTCATATTATCCTCCGGACTGGGTACCGCATACTCCACCTCTGGCAAGCCAATCAATGTGTCCGTAAGTGGTGGTAGATTCGTTACGATCTTTGTCGACGGCATGTTCACACCGGACTTTGGGCGGTCCGTGGCTGCACCCGCAAAAGTCGATTGCTTTGTCGTGGTGTACGATCGTGAAAACCTGCCGATATTTATCAAAAATGTAATGCGTTTCGTCAGACTAAGAGGTTAGAAGAGAGTTCAGTGAGTTCATCACGATCGTGCTTACCGCTGCCACGCATATTTCAACTGACAAAATTTTCTATAATTAATCGCATATGATTTGTACATAATGACAACTTAAATATTAATGCAAATTGTTTGCTTCTTTTTTAATCACAAAATAATTTCACAGTATTTCGACGAAAAACATGCCTCAGAATTTGCGGATCCAATTGGAAATTCTCTTTTTAATCAAAGTGTCAATGGGCAGATGTTTTGACGTTTCGCGTTCTGTAAGCTTAGTGGTGGATGGGCTCGGTCTTAAGGCGACGACGCATTAAGTTTTCGTTTAAACTTGAAATGGTAGAACTTGATTTAATGGTTTTTGGTTCATACATTTAGACGGTAAATGTATAACAAACGCCTTGCAGGGGTAGCATATGTGAGTGTCAGTACAGACGATCACCTTGCCCTATCTCCAATTCGCCGGGATGCCAGCAGGAAATTTGCTTTCGAAATTACAAATGGAGAAGTGGTGAATTTATTGCATCAGGAAACGGGAAGTCACGGAAATAAGAATGATCTGTAGCTCTCCATATGGAATGTTAGGTTCCTGAAGAGACCAGTAATTGGCGGGGTACTTAATCGGTGTAAAGCAGATATCACTGACTTTCAAGAAGTGCTATGGGATGGGCCGGACGAAAAGCGGATGAAAAACTATTACTAATACATCTACATACGGTGACTTCTGCAAGAAAAAAACAATGATGATTTGACTATGGTTTAAGAGTGCCTTTAGTCACAAAATTCTTAGCCTAAGACTTTTGGGCGAGCACTTCATTACAGTCCGTAGAAGATCATTGTTGAACAACACGCTACAAAGGTCGACTCTGCAAGGTGGTGAGGAGGCTCGCTTTCAAGTCATCGATTGTTGTTTGGTTTCAGAATTGGTGCTCTATCCAGGTCTCGTCAATGACCACGAAACGTAACAAAAACTTTTCCTATGCTGCTTGAAACTTCTCGAGTTTCACCCTCGAAATGTCGACTCGTTTTTTTTTTTTGCTCATCGATTAACAGCAGACATTGGCAACGATCACTCTTTGATCTGCCAACAAAAAATTTTCGACTTTTTTCACGTTATCTTTAGTGAGCGACGTGGATGGGTGTGATTCTTGAAGTCCGTCTTCGGTGTATGTTCTGTCCAGCTTAAGCTCCTTGGCCCAACATGCTACTGTCGAATATGCAAGAGTAGAGATCCCTAATGATTTACCAAGTCGCAGTGTGTCTTTGGTAGACAGGTTTTTCAAGCACAGGTACTTGATCTAAGGTACAGTTCTTATATCGTTTTTTCCCATTTTGGTGATATACCTACGAGTATACCGCGCTGGTGAGATTCAAATGAATGCACCTCCTTGGTTTCATCGTCCGATCGCTTTTGGATGAGGTTTCGCCAGGTTCGCCAGAGCTCTTGAAAAGATTCGCGGCTTTTCCCCTTTGTCATACTCCACTGCAAGAAACCAACGCTATCCCTGTTCTATTGACGAAACGGATATCTAGATTACTGGATAATAAAACACCACTGGCAATACTGTGCCATTACAGAAAGATTAAAGGCCCAACCATAATAAACAGGAGCAAGCATATCCAAGCAGAGGGGAATGTCTTCTTACATGCAAAGCTTGCTGCAGCTTGTAGGCAAACGTAGGCGGCCATTTTAAGTGGTACGTCTCATTGGTGGTTTCTGCACTTGATACACTTGTGCGTGTAATTTGATGACTCACTAAAGATTGTCCCTCAGCCTTTTTTAGGTTAAGCTGAACGGCAATCTTCCAGTCGTAACCAGAAATCAGAATGAAACCTCCGACGTTTGCCTACAAGTTTTAACGAGTCTGTGGGCAGCTGGGATTAGTCAAAATTATGTCAAAAATCATGCACATTGTTATAACTCCCCGAAAGTGTGCGAGAGTATACATGTGTTCATGGATAGAAGCTCGTCCGTAACGGGTTTGGTCGCTAGGTCCGGTATTACACGTTGCAACAGTAGTAAAATTCAAATGAGTGCGAAAGAGAGGGTCAATGAAATAGAAATATACTGGCATAGTTACGCCGTTTACATACGTAGTCGAAAGATCGAGTTGAAACTGAGTTGAAATTTCGACTCAAGTTTTTCCGCAACGTAGTCGAAAGATCGAAGAGTTCAAAAGTAGTTGAAGTGACAGATAGTATGTATATACGGACCTTTTACTTTGATTGTATTAGTCTTGCGTTGTGTCAACCAGAAAGGGAAGTTAAATTATTTCACACACAACACTGTCGGTAAGCTGAAATGACAAGCGAAACAAAATGTCGAAAAGAAAGAACAAAGACAAAATGTCAGATCAATTCCTCGACCCAGTCTTACATGAATTTTTTCGACTCGATCCAGCACTGCTAGCTGAATTGAGTCAACTCTATTTCAACTCGATCCTCGGTTTACATGCATTTCGATCCTAGTTCAATCCGGATTCAACTACGCATGTAAACGGGGTAAGTGATGTGTGGGTAGGTTTCTCCGTGTATCATTTTGACATTTTCTTATCTCCGATGATGCTTCACATGCGCCTCACACTTCTGTGTGCACTCTAAAAGTAAGCGGAGAGTTCGTAGCGCTATATTAAAAACTAGCAGACATAGAAGCTTGAAATTTAGAATACAATTTGTGTTTAGTGTATAAATCAAGGAAAAACTAAAATATTTTGCAATTTCGGTCCAGTTTTCTAGATACACCAAATATTATTGCTAATAGGATAGTGGTATGTATCCTTTTTCAATTTATATAGATGGCGATTAACTCCTAAAAATATGCAATGCAACAATCAATTGGCGGTTGGGGAATTGGGTTTAGTGGTCAATGTGGTTCATGTATTTGACGGAATATAAAATAAACTACATAAAGGAATATTTAATTAAATCCGGTTTAAATCACTCCAGCATTAAGTTTTTGCTAAATTTTATTACATAGTGCCCCACTTCAGACAAATACCTTTCCAACGGTGTATCGCACTTGATTGTGCGACTTTTAGTTTAGGAGGAGAAGCGTCTTCACTGGCGTATTATATATATAGAAGATAGATAGATGAGTGAAATTAATGATTTTAAGTGGACAAAGGAATTGACATGTGACTTCATAAATAATTATGAGATGGATGCATCTACTATTTCATGGTATGGCATGGTCTACTAATTCATTTATCTCCGATTCCATATTTATTATAGCATGTACAGCTATGGACAAAAAAATAAATACAGCTGAAGCCATTGGATAGATAGATATATTTTAACAAAAGTTGCCATGTTATAGTGGGAATAAAGGCTGAAAATGTAAAAAAAAGTCGTCTTTTGATGTGGACAAAAAAATAAATACACTTCATCAAATTTATTATTTCACGAAATTTATTCATACGAGCAAACAAGTCATGGTAGGATTTGTTAGTATTTTGTCGCTTGACCTTTATTTTTAGTTATTTGTTCTACCCTCCTCGGCATAGAATCAACCAACTTCCGACACTCCTCAACAGGTATAGAATTCAAGTCAAACAAGACAAACAAGTCCATTTTCCGGCTGCTCTTCAAATTTAGTAAACATTGGATCCTTAAGCCTAACTCACAATGATATCTTCTTCGCTCTCCAAACATTAAAACCAACATCTAGCAGTGGTCCAGATGGTATTCCTCCCATTTTGCTCAATAAATGTAGTGGTCCGCTATCCGTTCCACTGCTATATATTTTTAACCGTTCCCTCTCTGAAGGTATATTTCTTGATGTTTGGAAAAAATCATTTTTAGTTCCCATTCATAAGTCTGGAAATATAAACGATGTTGAAAATTACAGAGGAATTAGTAAGCTCTCTGCCATTCCGAAATTATTTGAAAGCATTATTAAAACCAAAATCGAATTCCTTGTTAAAGAATATCTACCGGATGAACAACATGGCTTCGTTTCTGGTCGATCTACTACCACTAACTTGGCATTATTCTCATCATTCGTCTTAAATCAGATGGAAATTAGGAACCAAATTGATGCCATTTATACTGATTTTAGTAAAGCTTTTGACTCAGTAAACCACACGCGGCTAATTTCCAAACTTGAATCTTTTGGATTTCACTCCGCATTTCTTCGCTGGTTGTCCTCTTTTCTTCTGGGTAGAACCCAAAGGGTTAAAATCGGGAAATCAGTTTCCAAAAAGATTTCGTGCAGTTCCGGTGTTCCACAGGGGAGTCACTTGGGTCCACTTCTTTTCGTTATTTTCATCCGTGATATTGTTCAAGTGGTAAAGAACGGAAAATGTTTATTGTTTGCCGACGACCTCAAATTATTCATGACCGTTAAAAATAGGAATGATTGCCAATTGCTTCAATTGGACTTAGATAGCATTTCGGAATGGTGCAACGCTAACGCTTTGAGGTTAAATATAAATAAATGTAACTTTATTTCATTTTCCAAGTCCTCCTCCAAAATTGATTTTGAATATTCAATTTCTTCATCATCCTTGTCCCGTGTCTCTGAAGTTAAAGATTTAGGTGTGGTACTGGATACCACTTTCTCATTTAAATCCCACATAAACCGTGTTCTGGCCAAAGCCAATTCTGCAATGGGTTTTATAAAGAGGAATAGTAAAGAGTTTTTCGATCCGTTTTCACTCCTTTCACTATACACTTCTCTAGTTAGGCCTCATCTTGAATATGCTGTTGTCATTTGGAACACCAATCTCTGTACCGATTCAGATAGAATCGAACGCGTCCAAAGACGTTTCACAAGATTCTTATTTCATAAAATGCATTGGAATTACTGCCCTGATTATAAAGCAAGATGTTTATTTCTTGGATTAAATTCATTAAAAGCCAGACGCACTATACATGACATTATGTTTGCAAGGGATTTGTTATCCTATCACATTAGATGCCCTTCTCTTTTATGTAAAATAAGGTTATATGTTCCTATAAGACCATTGAGATTACGGCATCTTCTTTACATTGATCATCACAGAACTAATTACGGCACAAATGAACCTTTAACACGTACAGCCAAAGCTTTCAACGAAGTTAGTAATATTTTTGATATGCATTTAAATCGAAACGAATTCAAATCATTACTTGTAACCCTATTTACGTTTGTATAAGAATATCGATATATCTATTTATGTACTTTTACGTCTGTTAGTCTTAGCGACTTGTAGATCGAAAATAAATAAATAAATAAATTCCATGCCGACTGCACTGCCTGCCAAAGTTCGCTTTTGTTTTTTGGATTTTTTATAGAAACTGCATCCTTGACCTGCTTCCACAGATTTTCTATTGGATTTAGGTCTGGCGATTAAGCAGGCCACTCCAAAAGAGCAACCCTTTTCGCAGCAAACCATTCCTTTGTTAGTTTAGCCGTGTGTTTCGGATCGTTACCTTGTTGAAACTTCCACACCAAAGGCATTTCTTGCTCGGCATATGGTGGCATTACAGTTTCAAGTATTTGAGTATATGTTTCCTTTGCCATAATAGTATTAATGAGGTGTATGGGACCAACACCATACCACGAGAAACATGCCCATACCATAATGCTACCACCACCATGTTTGACCGTCTTCTTGGTGTATTTTGGATGCAGTTCAGAATTGGGTGGACGTCTCACATTGTGTCTACTATCCGATCCGAACAAATCAAACTTGGATTCATCACTCCAAAGGATATTTCGCCACTTTTTAGTGCCCTCTTCGCCGGACCATGATTTGTGCTGATCAGCAAATAACATCCTTCGTCTTTTATTTATTTTTACTGATTAGTGGCACTTTTCTTGGTGATCGTGATGGAAGATTATACTCCACTAATTGTCTTCGGACAGTCCTTGAACTAATTGGCAAACTATTCTCCTGCAAAATTTTCCGCGACGATAAAAAAGGGTATTTTTTGATTCCAGCACAATTAAACGATCCTGCTTTTGCATTGTTTTTCGTGGCCGTTCTCTGTTTTCTCGCGCTGGTCTATCTCTAAGTGCATTTTGAACCATCCCTAAAGAACAACCGATCGTTTTTGCGATTGAACGGTACGAATATCCTTCGCTTTTCAACTTTTTTATGATCTCTCTTTTGTCCTCGGAACAATGCACGTTACGTCCCATATTTCGCTAATAAAACAATTAAATATTATTCGTTATTTCACTGGTATTCAATATTATAAACCTTTTCCGCTTTCCGATAGTAAAATAATTTCGTAACACTTTGTTTTCATCAGATACACTTCGCTGCTAATGTGTGTATTTATTTTTTTGTCCAGACAAAAGAGGACACAAACTGACATTTCAGAAAAATGTTTGATAACGGTAAATGATCCTGCTTTCATTCTGGGTGTATTTTATTCTCGATGTCCACCTACTTATCACAAGATAGCGTTGTCCTCAGTAAAGAGAAAAAAGGAGAAAATAACAGAATTGTGTGGTAGAGTGGGCTGTATTTATTTTTTTGTCCATAGCTGTATATCCAAATAAATTCCGCTAACAACTGTCGACACTGAATAGCGAATATCAAGTAAAAGAAAAAATGACAAATTGATGCGCGACATTGCGAAATAAAGAGATGCACCATGTAATAACCACTGCCACTGTCAGATGAAGAGGAAATCACCAAATGTTGCACGTCAAAAAGATGCGACATGTAATACCTGACTAGGAATCTGGACACCAATGTAAAAAAATTTCGCGGGGAAAGACGTACGAAAGTCGGTGGTCTCATTCTGATCACGGGGCGTCACTGACATTTTCCTTTTTTTTCCGGGATTTGTCAACGGAGACTCCAGCTATGCTTATTCGCCTTCTTTGTAAGTATGCAAAGCTGCGCGTGTACCAAAATTTAGTTGCTTCGCATCCTTTTGGGGAAATATGTACCAAATGAAATGTTCTTTCACAGTGGCATATCAAGTTTGTCATCAGACCCAAAAAGGTATATCTTCGTTTCGTCAGACCGCAAGATGTTTTGCCAATGCTGATTAAATTCTGCAAATTGACCTTAATTGTTACCTTTAAATGTAAACCACATTCTATAAGCTTATTTCTTACCATTCGGCTACAAGCTGAGGCATTCAACTCAGTTTTCAAGTTGACGAAAGAGGCAAAAGGACTTTTTGCATGCTCTTAACAGTTGTTGATTGAAAGCTGCTGTGCTACTTTGTTACTGTGTTAGGTTTTGTTAAAGACGATGTCTCTGTCGTCATGCGAACATTCGCATGTGTTGTACAAGGTGGGGGAAAATGAATCACCTTAACGGAAGATGTTATAATTTTTGACAAATGGCGTTGTACGTCAATCATATTTGACATTTGTGAACTAGACAGCTGCAATGTAAAAACCGCCAAGCAAGCGTGAATTTCGACGCCGATTTCCTAATCGTGTCGCGCCAGCATGGTAAACATTCCGGCGACTCGAACAGAGTCGAGAACCTCGGGAGACCATGCAGGGCGTGGCCGCCACCGGACTGGTGGTTCGGTCGAGAATATCGCTGATGTGGCTGCCGATGACGAAGAAACACCCTTTAGCGAATTTTAGTGAAAGACTTACACATGTTCCCGTACAAAGTGCAAACAGTGCATCAATTGATGCCTGCTGACCGTCAGCCGCGTATGAATTACTGTGAAGCCATCCTTAATCTCAACAACGAAGAGGACGATTTTGTGTCGAAAATCATCATGAGCGACGTGGAATATTTCCATTTAACCGGTTTCGTCAATAAGCAAATCTTCGTTTCTGGAGCACTGAAAGAGTGATACAGGAAGAGCCATTACAATCACTCAAAGCCACTGTGTGGTGCGGCGTTCACGCGGGAGTGGTGATAGGGCCGTATATTCTTGAGGACGCTATTGTCCACTGTTACTGGCGAACGCTACAGGACCATGATAAACGACTTCTCACTGCGGGAATTGGATGAGTGGGGCTTAGTAAACATGTGGTTTCAACAGAGGATGCAACCGCACACACAGCACGAGCCACAATGGAAATTGTGAAGGAAGCGTTTCCTGGTCGCGTAATCTTCCGTTTTGGCGATTTGGCATGGCCAGCAAGATCGCCCGATTTAACCATCCCAGAGTTCTTTCTTTAGGGCTACTTGAAGTCGCGGATTTATGCTAACAAATCTCAGACAATAGCGGCCCTTAAGGAGAATATTCGACAGGAATGCGAAAAGTTGTCACCGAAAATCTTGCGGAGTCATGGAAAATGCGGTAAAACGGGTACAAACGTGTATCAACACTGGCGGCAGCCACTTGACGGATATCATCTTTCCCAACGAGCAGAAAAAATCGCAAAGGTCCCAATAAAGAATTAGAATACAAAATTGGATGATTAATTTTGCGCCACTTTGTATTTAAGAGCACTGAATTGTACTTACATAAGCCAGGCGAGATGCGTCTAATGAAAAAGAAAACACTCAACAGGTCGAGATTTCAGATATCTTTTATTTCATTACCTTGAAATGTATTTATTAATGGGGAAAAAAGTATTAAAATAATTTAACGCCTAGGATGATTTCACGGTAAAACTAATTAGAAAATAATTAATTTCTACTAATAATTGATACAAACTTTCATGTTCTCTACGATTAAGTTACAAATGTAAACGATTCCACACTAACCGTATGCTTAAAACAGCATTTCTTTATAAACTAAAAGGAAAACAAATAAAAAATAGAAAAAATTAAGGACAAATTTACTGGATATGATTGGCTACACTCAAAATTCGGGGCGCGTTTCGCGTCATTCTTCCGCAACGTCTCAAACGCCGACTTAACATAACAAACTTAAATATGTACATACATACATACACATATCCTACAAGTATTTCATTTCATTTTAGAACGTTAACTTTATCACATGGTGTAAATGTAAAATAAAGCATTCCTCGAACTTAATGAACATACATCTTCCACATAAGTCTTTTTCAATACTAGTTAAGATCCAAATGTTTATATTAATATTTCAATACGTGAACTTGTATATGTATATTGTGAAATTCCTAATTATTTCATTGGATAGGGTAGTTACGAATACTTTTACATTGGCATTTGATTTTAGTTTGTCTACTTTTTGCTTAAAACGTTTGTGTAATGAAGAGCCCACGGCATACGAAGTTGCAGTGTACACAGCGTACCCTAGTAGGGTTTTACAATATGACTAGAGTCAAACGAAAATGAAAAACAAGTCTAAGTGCAAATGAAATTTGGAGAAAATCGCGAAAAATATACATCAGTACGTGAGCGTGCATCTCTTTTGCAGTTGCAAACGTCAGTATCAAAATGTCTTCGAACGCCTATTCCAAAATTGTGTCTACTCATATACTCGTATCGTATATAGTTTCAACATGCCTACCTACCTTTGTCTTTAAATTTAATTGGTTCCATTAAGTTATTAAGTTTTAAATGTTTTTTTTTTCGCTCTCATCTGGTGATGTCATATGGTATATATCGAGTTAGAAGCATAAACTGGTAGAAAATGGTTTGTAAATGGGTTTGTTCGGCTTCCCAGTATATATTTCTTATATATTTTCATATAAAAATAAGCGATAGATTTAAAAAAATAAGAATAACATCACAAATAAGTGTTCAAACAATAAATAATGGGAAAGAAACATGTTATCTTTAAACTTAACTAATTGTAAGTTAATATCTAATATTCACCGAATTTAGCTCTTAGATTGAATGTTAAATGAACTTTTGAATCTAGGTGTAAATAGTTTGTGTTGTGTCTTGTTGCGTGTACTGATTCTTCTTCTCCTTTTATCGCTGTCAAACCTTAATCAGTCGTCTGTGTAGGGATGATCCGAGGTGTCACTGCTGTTGCGACGTCGGTTCTCAAGTATCTTGGTTGCTTGCTCGAGGGTTTCTTGATAGAAGATGTTATTCGATTCACCAGGGAGTGAATACTTGGACTCGTCCAGATGCCAGGTTAGGCCCAAAACTATGTTGAATGCTGATGTATCATAAGCGTGGCATCCAGAATATCGATATTGGGGTTTCTTATTGTATTTACATCCGTTCGATTGCGCACCTGCGTTTAAATGGAAAGAGAAATGTTCGTGTGAATTAATATAATCATGTCTAAGCGGCAAATTGTCGTAGGCTTTGCCTTCTATGAAAATGACGTCGAAATAATAACCGAATAACCCTGAATTCTTAGCGCGTAATGTATCATATTTTATTAGTCATAGAATGGTGTTTGCGCCCGACACGCGTTGAAAAACTGACAAAAAAAAAATGAAAAAAGACTAATCACAATGGCCGAATAGTTCCCGATTACTTATCATGACATAACACAGCGACAACGAATGATAAATGTGGGAAAACAGTTTTGGTATTTACGGTAAATGAGTGCAATTTCCCTTTTAGTATTATACAATGCATACAACAGCAAGAGCTTTTGTCACTTTGAGGACGGTTAAACATTAATGTTCTAAAGGTTGAGGCAACAGATTGTATGGATATGAGTTTCTGCGCCGTTTCGTGACAGTCGACGAAACATGGATCCACTGGTACACAAGAGACCAAGGAACAATCGAAACAGTGGACTTCACCCGGCCAACGTGCTCCGAAGAAGGCTAAGACTGTCCCATCGGCCGGAAAGTTGATGGCCACCGTTTTCTGGGATTCACAAGGGCAAAACGGTCACAGGGCTGTACTATGCCCAATTATTGGCAGACCTCGAGAAAACGTATTTTTCAGACGGGTCAAAGAAGTCGGAGCATCGCTGGGTCGTGTATCGACCTATGTAAAAGGAGACTACGAGTATATTGAAAAATAAATCGCCATTTCTCCAAAATTTTTGTTTTTCTTTTGTAAGCTAAGTAATTATCGGACCACCCTCGTAAGCCGTTGATTACTGTAATTTTCTGAATTCTATATTGTTGATCTTCCTGACAGATGTCAAGGACCGTACGTCAATATTATTCATGGAGTCGATTGCGTTGTACATATTAAATAATCTGCATAAGTTACATTTTCGAGGTGACATAATTTGACGCCGCGCAGGGGCACTTAATTGACTTAATGCAAGTCTTAGAAAAGAAAAAAATCAAATAATCTAACCTTCTGTACTCCATTTTTGAAAGCTCAAGCGTGAATCACGAATCGTGATATGTGTCAATGTCAAATGGAAAAATTTACACTCTAACAATGATAACAAATTATTGAATTTACTCGTACTTATCGAAATTCATGTTTTCCGCGCACTTCGACCATTTTTTAGTCGTCATAACCTACTGAGCAAGCAATTCTAGCCGTGGTGAACAAATTTTGCACCAATTTCACGCTATTGGACATCTAGCTACCTATGCGTAGAATGCGTATAGAAATTGTGATTTGTTCATTCGTCGCCCTTCGCAGCAATCGAGATTTGTTACTCAACTAAGTCGGCGATTTTATGAAAGGGTCTTGGTCTTACAACATGCACCACGTGCAAAAACTGAAGACGAACGACTTACCACAGCATACAATTTTCGATGAGTGAGCCCTAGAAAAGCTCGACGGAGATTTCGTTTTTAATCGACAAATTGTTTTCATCGACCAAGTTTTTCGTTTCTAGTTGAATGGGTACGTTAATAAACAACACTGATCCGATCAGCAATCTCAGGCAATATATGTAAGAGCAGCAGTAGAAAAATGCTGTTTGGTGTGGTTTATAGTTCGGCGGAATCATTGGTCCGTACTTTTTCAAAGATGACCGTAAGAACAACGTTACCGGCGATCGTTTAATGATTTCGAACTTTTTTTGCCCAAAATGCGCGAGCTGAACCTGCTCGACATGTGGTTTCAGCCAGAAGGCACAACATGCCACACAGCACGAGAATCAATGGACAAATTGAGAAATAAAAAATTGTTTTGGACTGGTGAATCGTCGGTTATATTGTGCAATTTGTTTATTTTGCCAAATCACTCGTCTATGTCGAAAAGCCAGAGACAATGGCTGCGTTGGAAGACAAAATAAAACCATGTCAGTAGCGAGATACTAGCCACAATATCAGACAAAGTGAGTCAAGACTGGAGTCTCTCTACGGTCCACTTAAAACGTAGTCGTGGTCACCATTTACATGAAATAATCTTTGAAAATGGCAGGCATTGAATCAACTCTACAAAAAATTTTGTAAAATTTTTGTTGTTTTTGACAACGAAAAAACCAAACACTTATCAAAACACATGATATACTTTTTGATGATTTAAATTGATGCTAGCTGAAGTCCGTGGCAACGTCTACTTTTGACCCATCCTCAAGTGCACTCAAGGACTGTGCGGCGAACGCTATTAAGTTAATGGTAAACCTTTAATACCGCAAGAGCCTTTTGGATATCATTCCGAGGTTATCAAGAAAGTTTTGCAGACTTCGAAACAAGTGGTTATTTTAACATGCTAAATCTGGAGAATAAGGCGGATGCACCATTTATTCGCAACCGAACTCCTATAAGAGTGTGCAGGTGGTTCCAACAGATGGAATAGAACAGCTCTTCGATTAATCATAACTGAACGTTTCTGCTTTAATGTCGACTTTAGTCTACAGAATTGTGGACAGTAGACTCCTGCGATGATCGTCTGTTTATGAGGCAATAGCTCAAAATGATTATTCCCCCAGCATCCCACCATACACTCAGTATCACCTTGAGTGAATGAAGTTCCTCTCTGGGTTGTTGTGTTGGTCGGTATTTTGAACCAACCCATTGGTGGCAACGTTTAGTTTTATTATAAAGAATTTCGTCAATTTTGTTAAGTGTCATATGGCTTACGTTGAGTTCGTTTGCGAGTTCCCCCACCGTAACCGAGGAATTTCTTTCAACGGTGGGCTTCAAGAATTCATCATCTAGCCTTTCTGGCCTCCTCGACCAAGGATTATCCCTTAGGACAAAATTGCCATTCCTAAACTTTGCAAGCCAACTTCGTCGCCGAAGTCAACAATTGAACCCCACCTCATTTGATCGTACTTTTGCAAAAACGGGGTTTGCGAGGAAGTTACATTGAATGGTGAGCGACCGATGATTTTTTCTAAAATTTAATGAATTAGGTTTGGGCGATACTATCGCATAGCTCTCACAAGCGTTCAAATAATCAATTTATTGCGTACGAAATTTGAATTTCGGATAGAGAAGTTGAATGGCCTCTGAGGTCACGCGATTTTAGAATCTTTCGGTGGGGTAATTTGAGGTGTAAGTTATATGCCAATTACCCAGAGACAATTCAAGAAGAAATTGCGACCATTGACCTACTTATTTTTCAAATGTCATTGATAATTTGACCTCTGGATGGTCGCCTACACGATAAGCCATGGTGGTCACATGAACGATGTTGTGCTCCATACATAATTGCCGTAGACCGAAGTTCAGCAACCAATAAAGATTTCACAAAAATGTGTGTTCAGTTAACATGAGCTGTTGGCTCACTCCATGACATGAATAAAATATTTGACACAAGTGTCGCGTTTGAACGATTTCGCGAGCGCTTCAATCATATAAGTTCAATAGACCTCTTTACTCTCGCTTTTTAATCCTTTTCACGAAATAAAGAGACCAAAATCAATGGAACAAGAATATCATGGTTTTCATCCCCATTCAACGTTCAATGTCAGAAGTTTTTCATTTATTCAAAATCTAGATTTCGTGAAAAGGTTTGAAAACGAAAGTCATTATATTCGGGGATTGTGCAATAATCCACTGGCACGAGTGCAAGTACTCATAACCATAAGCGAATTGTTTATTCCAAAGTGGAGAATGGTGGATAAGGTTGAGTGAACCCACTTTGTTCCGTATGCATGCACTCCCACTTCAAACACAATGTCCTAGTTTTTGACACGTGATTTCTTCTACTGAATTCACATCGAAATTGGGCGCACGGCATGAAAGTGCGAGCGTAAAATAGATTTAATCTCAAGGCGAATGCACAATGAATACCTTCTCAGTTTGAGACTTGTTGTTTGGTCAATAGGCAAAAGTTTCATGACATCGAGTCGAAAAGACAGTTATAAAATTAGTTACTGTACAGTGAAGGTGGATGGCATAGAATGCACATTTTTCAGCACGACTATGGGCAAGGGAGAGAAAAGTGCCCTTAAAAATAAATGTAATGTTCCCGACATGAATGTACAAGGTTTGTTAAAAAAAAAAGGCGACTTTTGTTTTCCTCGAAAAATATTTTCTCGCCTTCAGATATAATACATTTGCGCCAGCGCTTTTCTTAATCTTCGAAGCAATTCTGACATGCGCTTTCTGGTATAGCCTAGAGCTCTTTCAGCGGTGCGGCCTTTATCTTTTCAATCTGGGGAGGATACGGTTCCTAAGATGGCAAAAGGCAGCACACTCGCATAGTATGTGGTCTCCAGTTTCCTCACCCTCAAGAAAAAGTGGATGAATTCGAGTCAACATATTCACTATTGAATGCTCCTTTGCTCGTGAGACAACGTAACGGCCAAAGTACCGAAATATGGCAGCCTTAAGTGTTTCAGTTCAAAATGAGCTAAATCTGTCGATTCCACGACGTTCACATTAATTGGAAATTTCTCAGTCCTTATTATGATGAACTTTGGCTTAAATTCTTACAAGATCAAATCTACTCAAGAACTAAAGCCTCTTTACTTGAAGCTCTGAAAGTTCTCCTACTGGACTCTGAACAATTTTGAAGAAAAACCTGAATTTGATCGAACAATCATCCTCAGCGAAGAAATTCATTTTTGAATAGGCGTTACTAGACAGCACGAGATATCCCTGCATTCATAAAAAAGTGACGTTTTGGTGTGATTGGACCGTATTTTACAATCAATAGAGTTGGCTATCTTGCCATAGTGAAATACCATTTTTGACCAAAATTGGATGGACTTAACATCAGTGATATACATCAGTGGTTCCAGCAGGATAGGGCTGAATGCCACACAGCGGGTCAAACAATTGATCCATTGAAGGCGAGTGGGGATAAGTAACTCGGCTCGGAACTTTTGTCGTAATGAAGTATTTTACAGATGAGCAGTGTCTGTTCTGCATTAAAAATTATTACAAAAATGGTGCACTGGTACGGCTTTTATTTCGCGCTGAGTACAGACTACAAGACGTAAACGATGTGTCCTAGTGATAGTTTGATCAGGTCGTTGGTTAAGAAGTTCAACACTCAGTCAGAAGGCCCCGGGACCCCCAAGCCAAAACGCACAGAAGATGCATCAAGCAAAGTCAGGACTTCCGTACAACGCTTTCTCGCGGATTATTATCCCCAAAAAGATCTGCTGGGCTTACCGTATCAAGAACATCTTTGGGGCGTGCTTGCAAGTTCAATTAGTGCAGGAATTGAATCCTAATGACTTCCGCCAAGTTTTTGTCGAAGAAATGTTGAAACATTTTCAAGGCAAGCAAATGGAATTGTCATTGACTCATTCGACTCAGCTACGGTTTGTGGGACAATTTCAGCACAAGGAATCATCGATCTCTATTTCTTTGAGAATGAGCGAGGTCAGACCGTAAATTCTGACTCTTCTTCTTTTCCTTTTTTTCCGGCGTCGTTATGGTCAGAAGTGTAGGACCATAACCTTCCCACTTAACTGCCTTCCTACTGATCCGCTTGTGGGGTCCGCCGGTTTGACCTCAGAAAGTAGCGGCAGGCTTCCCGGTTTGGGATTACTTCATCGCTGAGGCCAATCAAATGCTGGTGTTTTTGGATTTGTTTGCACCAATTGTTTTTCGGCCTGCCTTTTTTGCGTGTTGAAGTTGGAACGTTGATTGATATCGCCTTTTGGACGGGGTTCAAAGGATCTCTCCTTTGAACATGGCAATACCAACTGAGTCGGTCGCGCTCTATCTTTCTAGTGATGGTTTCTTTTACGTGGAGGCTTCCTCGGATCTTTGAACTTCTAATTCTGTCACGCTTTGTTACTCCCGCTGTCATGCGAAGCATCTTCATCTCAGCTGCCGTTAATTTGCTCTCACACTTTTTGTACATTGTCCAACATTGTGAACCGTATGTGAGCGCCGGACGTACAACTGAAGTGTACAGCCTTCCTTTCAGCTTAGGGGGCATTTTTCGATCACAGAAGATGGCGGAGTTTTCCCGCCACTTCATCCACCCTACGCTTACGCGATGGTTGATGTCGTCATCACAAGTTGCTTCTTTATTAATCATAGATCCCAGATATTTAAACTTTTCACACTTGGGAAGCACTCTTCCATTCAAGTAAATGTCTGGAATAGGCTGATGAGGGTCAGAGAACGGGCAGCACAGATACTCTGTCTTCTTTGAACTAATACGATACCCGTGTCCCTCAAAAATGTCCACCCACACATCAAGTGCTCGTTGTAGGGACGCCTGATCATCACTTATAATGGCTCCATCGTCAGCAAAGAATAGCTGGTGCACATTGGGGTCCGTCACTTTTCCTTCAAGCAAGCAATCAAGGACTGCTATAAAGAGCAGTGGGCTGAGGACGCTCCCTTGGTGTACACCGACTTTGATTGCGAACTCTTCGGTGACTCCTGCGGTGCATCTTACTCTTGTCGTTGCTCTATTGTACATGTCCATGATCACTCGCACGGAGGTTTCTGGAACTCCTTTTTGTCTTAGCGCTACCCATAAAAGATCTCTTGGTTGCCGGTCAAAGGCCTTCTGGAAATCAACCAACACCATATGCAAGTCCTTTGACGAATCACGATGCTTTTCCATCATGACCCTTATACTTTGGATTGCATCTGTTTTTGATTTACCCGAGACAAACCCGCACTGGTCATCAGATAGTCGTATTATTTTCCGCAGTCGGCTATCTAATATCCGTTCAACGATCTTCATGGTGTGCGTCATCAGCTTGACAGAACGGCAGTTATCACAATTTCGCGTATCACCCTTTCCTTTGTGCAAAGGAAGAAGATAGCTTTCCCTCCATTGATTAGGCATAGTGTCGCCTTTCATAAGTTTGGAGATAAGAACCATGAACCATCTAGACCCGATGTGTCCCATCTTTTTCTAGAACTCAGAGGGTATCCCGTCCGGCCCAACAGCTTTTCTTTTCTTGGAGTTTTTAACCGCGTACCGAACTTCTTCGACTGTGATGTCGGATATTTCGGCATGATTCGGGGCGGCTCTTGGAAAGTACACTCGGGGAAACTGTTCGTTCAGAAGTTCCTCGCAATACTGTCGCCATCTGTGGAGAATTTTTTCGTCTTCCACAAGGAGTTGGCCTTCAGCATTGTTAATAAACTTTGGGAAACGAATCTCCTAAGCATTTCTTCTTCTCTGGGCGGCTATCTTAAAGATATTCGCTCCTTTGTTCAAATTGCTTTGTCGAAGCTCCTGGGTAGCCTGGTTCCTGTCAGACGCGGAAGACGATATTTCTTCCAACTCCTGATATAGGCCTTCCATGCTTTTCGCTTTGAATTCGGCGCACTTTTTCTTCGCGATACCTTTGCAATATCTATATACCTTTTCACGGCGAGCTTTTTACTCTCTATTAGTAGAAGAGCACTTTGACCAAGCTTGGAAAGCCATTTTCTTTTCGTGTATCACTGCTTTGGCTTCGTCTGTCCACCACCAGGTTTCTTTTGCGTGTTGGCAGGGGCCTTTAGATGTTCCGAGCAGTGATTTGGCTTTCTCCAGGCCAGATTGTTGTAGGGAATCCCACATGTCTTGTGCTCTGCACTCTTCATTACCGACCTCATCGATAATGGAAGAGAGGTAGTTTTTCATGTTGGTAATAAAAGCTTCGCCTTTTCCTTTATCCAACTTATACCACTTGATTCTCACTGACACCTTCGTTTGCTGCTTTGACTTCTTACTCGCCTCCATAAAAAATTCAGTCAGGAGGAGACGGTGTTGAGGGGCGATCGCGTCTCCCAGGATCACTTTGCAATCTTTAACTCGTGGCTTCATGAAACTGGATACCAAATGATAGTCTATTTGAGTTTAATTTCCACCGCTGCTATAAGTGATCAGGTGACGGCTTTGTTTGACGAACATGGTATTTAGCACTATAAGACCGTACGACTTGCACATGTTTAGGATATCTTCACCTGAAGAGTTCCTGGTGCCGTATCCCAGCCCTCGGTGGTAGTCTTCATAGTCTTCGCTTGTCTTCCCGACATGTCCGTTTAAATCTCCCCCAACAAACAAAAGCTCTTCCTTTGGGATGATTTTGACAAGGTTGTGGAAATCTAGCCAGAATGCATCTTTTTCTTTTTGTTCGCATCCTACTTGAGGGGCATATGCGCTTACGATGTTCCACACCTCACCAATTTGAGAGCCATCAAACGGTCACTGGACTTTGAAATGGTTAAGACGTTGCCAAGTAGCTCTGCCGCAAGGATGATGTCGATTCCGTTTTTTCCTTGTTCCAATCCATAATAAAACATCTTGTAGGCTTTTGTTTTAACGTCCAAGAAACGTGCCCGATTACCGGTGTTTCGCCATTTCGTCTCTTGTACGCACAGGATGTCTACTCACCTTCTAACCATCATTTCTTCAAGCTCATAGCTGCGCCCACTCATGCTTCCAACGTTCCAACTCGCGACTCTAAAGTGTGGCTTACGCCGTTGCATTATTTTGCTATCCCCCGGAAATCCTATAGCTATGACCCGAGCATTGCTGCTCGTCCCAGGATCACGACCATTAGTAGTGCCTGGCGGGGTAGTGCTTTTCCTTTTAGCGTTCTTTTCCATAATGCTACGGTTTGACCGTTTTCTTTCTTCTCCTCCTTTTTTTTGACACGGGCATGCTCCAGATGTTTTTTTTTTTTGTTTGATCTTACTCTTACAACACCGGTGATCTCCAGTCGTGTAAACCCACTGATTTGCATGCACACTTGTGGGGCAGTTTAATGGTGGTATATGTGTTCCTAGGCTCACCTTGGTGTTTTCTAAATTGCCTAGATGTGATTTTTGTTTACCTTTGTTTTAGTCGCCTTTTACGACAAGCGAGAGGTATCGGTGCAGGGATATTCTTAACCCGTTCCTGCACAGGTGACCGTAAATTCTGACTCTAACCCAACAATGTAACGTGAATTTTTCTTCCCGCAACTGCATCATTTGGAAGTGTTCAATAAGCGACATTCCATACGTCTAACGAGTCATTGGCAGTCATAAACTAGGTGTTTGAAAAAAAAATAAATATATATCCCGCTGAGGGGATATTTCGTGGCTTCCCAGAAGTCCGGACTTGTCTTTCTGCCTCTGGGTATACTTGAAGAGTCGGCTTTACACCAATAAGCAAACGATGGTGGCCCAATTGAAAACGAAGGAGGAAATGACCGCTGTTCCACGCCCAATGCGCCAGAAAGTTGTCACAAATTTACTGTCCAGACTCGGAAAGTGTGTGCGTCGAGGTCGTGGGCACCTGGATGAAGTTATTTTTAAAAATATATTTCCTGTTCGGTTATTTTAATTTAAATATATATTTGCCACAATACTACTTTCCGTTTCTTTATCATACATTTTTCATATCCACTTAATGGCTCACCCCGCAAAACCCCAACGTTTCGGGTGATATATGTGGAAGAATGCTCATGGTGGACATATGAACGAGATCGAAGTCTATACTTAAATTTAACACGTGTACTACACACTTGGAATATATTTCAGTACGGTATCTCAATTATTTCGTGTTTTATTAAAGTACAAACTTGTTATGTCCTTTTTGAAAACCCGAGTCCAACACGTGTCTTAATACTGTGTCCAGTACGCATCATTCCGGTATTCTTTTGGACATGAACACTATTAAAGTGAAGAGCATAGAAACACGTAACCATGCTTGACTTTTGACTTTTACCGCCCTGCTGCTGGTAGTAACTTTAACCAATTTAAATAAATGATATGCATGAATACAGAAGACTGGTAAAGTGGGTAAGATTGCACAAGCGTAAACGAATAGAGAAACTAGAGAACCGACTGATGACTGGTGTTTAAAAAAAACTCGATTCCTTCGTATAATTGGATAACTAGCTATAATTGTGACTATTTTCCTGATTAACAAAAAATCCATAACAAACGACGCCCTCGAATGGGTTGAATTATTGTCCCCATGAATAATGGATCACTAAACGGACATTAACACCGCAATCGTCGAGTGAAGTAATCATAGCAGTGGAAATTTACAAACCGAATATAACCGACTTTCTATACAGTAATAATTGCCGGTTTTTGCACTCAATTACGCCAAGAAACCACGAAACCAGCGGCAGCGTGAATAGATAATAATGTGGAAATCCTATCAGGGTGTGGTTAGAACGAGCAATAACTTTTTCCTCCACCCAGCCCAAGAGACGACGATTCGCGTTTTCACCCTCCCCTCATGCACTTCCAATCACAGTAAGTGTCGTGCACTACTTAGGGCAAATAAGTCGGTTGTATCGACGAGAGTATAGAAATATTACTTCACTTTAGCTTCATACTACCAATATTGGATTTCCATCGAACTGAGCTCTTCCGTAATTAGAAAATATCATTAGTGCAAAAGAGGGCTGAGTTTACGTTTCACTTGTTGGTAATGCAATACAACAATATAAGTTGTAACCAGGAATCGGTTCCACAAAGATTACTTTCTGCAACATTATCGATCGATAGGATGCACTCGAGCGCACTAACTGCCAGGAACAACTTTTCATGTGGGGTGCGCTGTCCAGAGTGCACGACGAAATCAAATTAATTGCAAATTATTTTGAAATTGCGACAATGTCGGTAGCTGTTAAGGGAATAAAGCGAATCAGTCAAATGAAACGATGAGAAAATGGAAAAGGTCAAGTGGTTAGCGAAATGGAATTCCTCGCAGTTGGAATCGTTCGATGGGTGTACGGGGGCCAGTAAGAAGCGTTGAATGTTTAGTGTTCGGTGTAATTGAGTTATATGAAATCTCAACGAATGAGATCAAGTAGGGGGTCGGGTCGGTATAAAATGTTCTAGAATCTCTTAGGGAAAATTTAATTACTATTCAGCGAGTGCGACCTTGCCAGGACAGGAGTGCCAAATTTGTCCAGAGCAAGCGGGATAAAGAAGTAAATTAAAGATGAAGTCCGAGAATGAAGTATCCATTCAGCTGTTCACGAGTACAATTAACTTTGACATGAAGACTATGTGCAGCACATGTACAGTCAGGGGCAAAAGAAAGTGTAAACCACGCAAGAAAAAATAATTAAAAAAAACTTAAATTATTATAGTCGTTGTCTGATTTCCTTTCGATTTTAAAACAATTATTAGTCTCCTTAACTAACTAACTAACGAACTCAAAAAGTCAACTAACTTCTTGTTGAATTTTGCTGGTTATTACACAATTTCGAATCTGCTTACCCAGGCAATCTCACAAATGCCATATCGGGTTGAGATCTGGGGATTGCGGAGGGTAATCCAGCTGCCTAGGTCCCGATTAAGTAAGCATTCTTTTAATTTGTCAGTTTGTTTGGGTCGTGGGCCCGTTGGAGGACCGAGATTTAATCTAACCTAAAATGTCGAATTTGTTTTTTTTTCTTCGAATTCTTTGTTTTTGACTTTACATAATTTGTTTTTGACTTTACATAATTTGGGTAGATTTTTCATCCGAAAAAATAAAATTAGCTCTCATCACTAAAAAGAGCATTATTCCAGGATGGAAAACCATCACTGAGGGTAATATAAGGCTGATTTCGAGGTACTCTACCATGTAGTCCGCTGCTAAGGAGTGTTCGAAGTATACTTCGGAGAAAGGCTTATGTCTTCCACGTTTTTCACCACTTGCCATTGGTTTTTTTCGTATGTACTTCCCTAACACTCACTTTATTTAGTTTTGGTCTGCTGCTACAAGGTTATCTTTCTGGTTGTTGAACCTTCAAATTTATCAATCTTTTCCAGTGTTAAGGTGTCTACCTATGTTCCCTAAAGACCTCCCTTCCTGTTTATTTTTTTTTTGAAGCTAATTCCTTATCATTAAGGAAGTTTTACACAAACCGAAACAAATGATAATCTGCAGCCACAAGGTCTGGACTATGTATGCGGGGGATGCATCGAAACTAATTAGCTCGAAGCTCTTTCCGTTTTAAGCTGAGTCATTAAAGATGTGTGTTGTTTGGCATTGTCGTAATGGAAAACAATGCGCTTTCTATTGATAAATTTTGCAATCTTGTGAATTGCTGAAACAAGAGTAAATTGTTTGCGCCGGTTCTTGCACCTCACAATGTACGATTCCTTTATAATTCCACCAGACACACGACAGGCGCTCATGGGGCATCAAATCTGGTTTGTGTTAATTCCGGACAAATTTGTTTTACCTCCTTCAAAATAACATCCATCTGAAGCAACATATAGATGCAAACGGTTAACCCAAACATCCATGCATTTTTCGTAGGCCGTAACTTGGATGTCCTTCAGCTCCTTCGTCGCATTCCGTTTTATGGCTGCCAGAGATTAAAATCTTTTTCCACGAAGTGGTAATTTAAGTCGAGGGAAAAGAAAGAAAGTCGCAAGGAGCTATACTAGGTATGCTAGGTGAATGAATAGATGGCGCTATAGTCCGGTATATACCTGGGCCTCAACCAACAGGCGTCTCCAGCTGGAACGATTTTTTTTATACTTATTTCCAGTGCCGCACTGCCAGTTGGTCAAGGTTCCTTTCGATCTGTGTGCGCTATTCGGACGTCTTCTGCTGCATCGTCCCTCAAGATTGGATTCGAAAACTCTTCGGGCCGGAGTTGTGTGGTCCATTCGCTCTACACGGCCTAGCCATCTTAAACGTTGGATCTGGAGATGTCGTACTAGGCGGATGTTACTGAATAGCCCGCACATATTGTCCGTATATCTTCTCCCCCACTCTCCGTTTATACAAAGACCATAGATTGAACGCAGAATTTTTCTCTCGAAGCGACCAAGGACATCCTCATCCGTTTTCGTTAAGGTTCAGACCTCTGCGCTGTAAAGGAGTACCAGAATGATCAGTGATTTATATAGTGCTACCTTGGTTTTTCAATTTTCTCTTGAGACCAAAGAAGCAGGGTTGGCAAGACTGACCTCAGTGCTAGTGTTGTTGTCGCTGGTCACTAGTGAGCCAAGATGGAGGTAGTCCTTGACCACCTCGAATTTGTAGCCCTCAATGACGTTCTGGCCAAGACGTCGGTGTTGTGCGTCTTTTTTGGATGACAGCATATATTTGGTTTGGTGTTACCCTCATTTACTAAAAGATCCACTTTAGGCTTCTTCTTTAATGCCTTTGAACGTTTCATTGACGTCTCACTGTGTTCGCCCAATTACGTCAATGTCATCCGCGTACGCAAGCAGCTGCGCAGACTTAAAATAGATCGTACTTCTTGTGTTGGCCAGTGAGTCTCGAATGATATTTTCAAGGCCGATGTTGAAAAAGTTTCATGACAGTCCGTCACCTTGTCTAAATCCTTTTTTAACATAAAGGGGCTTTACATCCACTGTGCTTGTTCATTTACGCTGTGTTTGGTCCAAAAATCTGCCACAATACGCGCTTTGTGTGGTGGCGCAATAACGTGGTGCCACATATCCGGCCCTTTGCGGTGCACGCTTTGAAATGTCAAGGTAATACTGTTTGTTGATCTTTCCACCCGTAGACAAGAACTCATAATGGACAACATCCTAACAAACTGTTAGCATAACCTTGATTTTCAAACGACTTTGGATCCGTTTTTTGGGTGATCTTTTGGGCCTCTAAAATCACCACTTCAGCAGCTTTCTTTCCATGGTCTTTGCTCAAGAAAAGTACTGCGACCAATTGTATATTCCTCAGGCGAATTAGCGGGCCGTTTGCTAATGAACATGCATGATAATACTACCTCATGGTCCCAAGCAAGTAAACTAATAACTTGTCTGCTAATCACCTGATGCACGTACAATTGAAAGCCAACTACACTTAACAGCTATCACCTTCCACATTTCGTTGGGTATGCAAGTTACTCGCCCCTGAACACACCATATGTTCGGTTCTATCAACCTATAATCAGCCAATCCGTTAATGGTCTACCACTTGCTACTGGCACTTACGTTTCGTATATCACCACGCGGTTATTTTCAGATCTCTCGGCACAAGCTGTACGGCAACAATAATATGCTGAACGGTTCCGCATTAGCTGTTAAGATGACAAGCAATTTCTCAAATTTTCACTCGACGATTTTCAAGCATAGTTTTCTTCACGTCCAGAACGAGTCAAGTCTTCAACCACTTTAAAACACTTTATACCATTCGAATGCATGGGTTACTGTCACTTTGCGAATAAACATTTTATTAAATGTACATAAATATTTTATGAGAGGATACCAATCATTCGAAGATTGCAATATGGAGATGTACACTTTATTTCGACGCTCACAGTACAAGTATATGTTTGCTACTTACCGATTGGATCGATGCATTCCAACGTCAACGCACACTTTATCCACGGCAACAGGATTTTCTCCTCCACCAACGGCGTGTCAGCGAAAAATACTGTATTCATATCGACCATTCGCAGGAAAATAAAATCATCTGCATCCGTTTGAAAGTAATCAAACATTTTAGGATGCGTTCGTGTCGAGACAGCTTTTGGCGTTGTCCAACCCAACACGCCACGGCTGGCTTTAGTTCGAAGATCATTCAAATCACGACTAGTACCGCGAATTCGAATAAAGTTCTCGGCAAAGAGAATATTTTTGGAACGCGTCAGAGCATCCTTTATCACAATGGGACGATATGCATGCATCCGTTGATCCGTAACGTATGAGGGAAAAACGGACAAGTCATAATTTATAACTGAACACTTTGAGCTATTACAAAATGCGGACAGAGCCCGCGATTCATCTTCAGACAGTCCGAGGTCATAAATGAGCAAATACTCATTGGGAAATTTCGCGGCTATATTTTGTGAGAGCAGAATAGCAGACGGCGCTTGGCCGTCCTGAACGTAAGTAACGATTGTAAAGTTTGTCTTTGTGCCATTGTATGGAATGAAATTTGTAGTCTGCGGCTGGGATGTGTGCTTCTGCGATTTGCCAGGATATAGGGCCTCTAATGATGGTGAAGTTGGAAGATTCGTAAAACCCAGAAGAGCCAGGTATTTCGGGTCTATGTCGAATTTCTTTTCTTCTGTCGCCCGCAGGTTTTCCTGAAATCAAAAGAAAATAACAAAGCGTTACATAAACATCAAACACGTAGATTGTATGTAGGAAATAATAAAGATTATGATTCATAAGCTCCTGGGCTTAGAGTAGGTTCCATAAAGTATTAACAGTTGGGCTTAAATCAACTAAACGACGGTCTCTTTTGTAAACATTTATCATTGCTGATAATTTTCCACTGACGCGTGAATCGAATAGTTCGAATTCATTTGTGACGCATTCCCATTTGAAATTATTTGTGGCATTGAAATTGCTGTACGAGATAGGATATGAATTATTTTGTTCGTGCCGTGTAATATAAGTTTATTTCCCTCTTTCGTAGCTTCTCATAAAAGCCAAAGTGATGCATCGCGCTGGAGCGATAAATAAAACGCTTCGGACAGCATACCAAATGAAAAGCGTACTTTTTAATCTAATTTGAGTAAGTAGGTAAATAAAGCTGTTTGCAGCGCGGGTTATTTTGTATCTCAAAGCGATTTAGCGATAATAGATAGTTGTGATTGCTCCGTAAGTATGATAACATACAGAATTGGTGTGATACTTTGCACTCAAGTGATTGTTTATGAAGTGAGATTGTGACTAATTATTAGGGATCTTGTTTATGACTGGTTTATTATTATTGTAAAGGTTATTAGTACAGAAGCTAGAATCTTTTTGAAAATCAAGACATTAAGTGAAATATACATATGCAAGTGTGAATCAGAATACATGACACCATTTAATATTAGGAATACGAAATAATTTCCGAGACAGTAGCAGTTTAAAAAAAAGCTAGAAAGACCAGTAGCATTACAAAAAGGACGACTTAGAAATGTGAATCCGAGGTTTACGGTGCATGCTAGGACTTTCGCGTTCAATTTATTCGCTATCTTAAAAAATACAAACTCAATTTAAGGCATTACCAATATGTATTATTTCAGGTGCACAATAGATGTCGCTACTGGTTCATGCTGGTCAAAGAAATCAGATCAGAAGCGTCATACGTTAAGCTTTTGACATTTTGAGGAGTCAGAACTGGAAACTTTACTAGGTCAAGATTCATTTCCAAAGCAACAAGAATTCGTAGATTAATAGACCGTAACTCAACACGTCATTTTCCATCTTTTGAAAAGCTTGGGAATGGTCTTACAGTGAGTATATGGGTGCCGCACGAATTTAAGTGATTAATTTTCATGAGCGAACTGCTGACCATCCCGCAACAAGAAAATAGGGGTCTTTTGCATCGTATTGTGACGCGATGGAAAGTGGATTTATCATGATAATCTAAAGAGAAGGAAATTGTGGGAGCGCTGTGACCATGCATCAACATAGAAGGCAAAGGTCTATGGATTGAAACCCATGCTGTGTGTGTTGGGCCCAGCGTAACGTGGTATATTACGAGTTGTTGCAAACGGGGTAAGCAATCACAGAAGCTCGTTGCCGAACACAATTATTGGGTTTCGGCCGAGTATTTAAGAACAGTCATTATATGAGCCAAAGACACATGTTGCTCCGTTAAACCTACGAAGGAACTCTGAAATGGGACGACCTACTTTATTATTCTCGATTTATTCTCTTATTTTCTATTGCCCCTTTCAACTGTCATCTGTCCCGATCAATGACGCATGGTCTTGCTGGACAAGGTCTGATCTTTGGAAGAAGCTACATATTGGTTAGATTCGCCTCAAAAGACGTTCAATTTTCCAAAGCAGAATTTGTAAGCTCTCAGAAAGACGGACAATACTCTTAAAAATAATCTTGAAACCATTTTTCCGAAATAGAGTTCAAAAGTTTGAAAAGAAAAATGACGGATTTCCATTTGTATACCTGAGAGCAAAAACGTCGAAGCACTTCTGCTATGTGCTTTTCGGTGTAGTCTTTTCTATCATTCAAATACGGACATTTATATAGCATTACTTCAGACAAACGACGCTTAACTTCCAGGTAACTTTCCTTATCGATCGAGCAAAACTTTCACATTTGACCGAACTTGATGTGTTGCCCTCCCGATTGGCATGATTGGTTTCGATGTCATAATGATGTACCTATGTTTCGCCAACTTTAAAGCAAATTTGGGTCGTCAAAATTTAGCAATGACTGAACAACTTTCGCTGACAGGTCAAAAAAATCTGAAAGAAAATCTTTTTTTTTTTCACTTCTTTAACGCTATTTATTAGTTATTGGCGTGCGTCCAGGGCGGGCATCGTCGTTAACATCTTCCCGCCTTCCGTGAAGAGTTTGCACCATTTATAAACATATGTTTTGCTCAGAATGGACTAGTAGAGTAGTAGTACCTTTGAGCTTCATTTTTCATACGCATTTTAATAGACTTTTTGATCCATTCTTTTTCAATAGCAAAAAATCGTCTACCACAAAAAACCTTTATATCTGTAAAAAAACAAACTAGATATCCAAAATGGCTGACAATGTCGACATATGTAAGGGGACATGTTTACTAACATAACAAAGAAAAAAAATTAAAAATCGAATCAACTTAGCTCGCAAAATTCCAAGAGTCACCTTATATTATGAACAAATTATGTACGTATGTACATATATGAAGGATGTACTTTTGTAGATTTAACATGTTCCGTCAAATCCGGCTCACTGCTATCGATATGAACATGACCCAGTTGGTAAAATATTTCCGGAACTGTTTCTTCCCAATTTCAGTTAAGTAGACTGTTCTTGGTCTACCCATTACCTGAATGAAATATGATTATTAACAATTCAGGTCAAAAGCTCTATATAAGTCCTGCAGTACCAAAATCTAATGCAATATTAAACAAGCATTGATCCGTCCTATAATTAAGGTACCCACTCACATGTGTTCCAATATCATTCATCTGATTAAATCAAAGTTAACACGTGTCGCTCGTACTCCACGTAATTAGAATATTGTAAGATTACGTAAACCCAGCGTCGAAACTGAAGCCAATAATCACAATGAAACAATTTTCGTGGCACTTCGATATGCTCGGTAATGATTAAAATATTATTTCGATAATTGCCTGTTGCCCGGATCGAAAAAGTCCCCGCTGCTGAATACAACGAAGTGATGTTATTGCACAATTACAAAATACATATTAGACTAGCTTAGAATTACTTAAAAAAAGTCCAGTAGCCGAGCCTGAGAATTGACAATCGTTCCTCTAAACTGAACAATGAGAATTATTGAGTCATTAAACTGCCTAGCTTTATGACATTGGGGACTTTGAACGTTGAGCAAAGTTAGGGTTTTCATTATTTATGACTTCAACAATAAGTACACGAAATATCCGGTTAAAGGTAATATGAGTCATAATGCAACGGAAGACAATACGGAATTTGAACACCACCTAATGTAGCCGTAATTACTTTCAAATTTGTTAGCATTCCTTCACCGAGCACTCCAGAGTCCGGGGTCTTATTTAATCTAATAATATGTGCCTAAATAGTCGGAAAAAGGAAAAGAAGAAGAAGAAGAAGAATATGTGCCTAAATAGTATCGATTCTTTCAGAATGATAATGGGTCGATATTATTCTGAAACCTAATTTTTGTTTTAACTTAATTACCAGTCTACTTATTGTCAGACGAAGTTTAACTTATTTTCAATGAGTAAAGACGTAACGACGGAGAGAGCCGTGGCGCAGTGGGTAGTGTGTCGGCCTCTGACGCACGATGAGCGAGTTCGGATCCTGATAATACCAACGTCATCGAATGTACATTACGCGGCTTCTCTCCTCGGCGGGGAACTGGCAAAACCCTCCGTAGTACACCTGCCTTGAAAAAGCTTCTCGATTCTCGCCGTTCGGAATCGGCATTAAACTGTAACATAGGTCCCGTTCACTTGTGTGAAAAAAACAAATCGCACACAACATAAGTGAATGAGAGAAGCTAGGCTCTGGCTCTTCATGAGCTGTAACGCCATTTAAGAAGAAGAAGAAAGACGTATTTATGAAAATTCGAGTCTTTATTGAAGGTCGCTAAATAAGATTTTCTAAAAATAAGAAAAATTAAAAAAAAAAGTGTTTTTTAGCACGACGCAATCATTGACATTATTTTGTGAAATATCTCCTCAGCTAATAATAATTCGGTCTAAGCTACAATATTGAAGTGTCAATATGGAATGGGGAGGTTAAGAAAATAGAATTGCAGTTATTACGCTGCACGAATGTGGACTGGATGCAAAAACAAAAAAAAAAAAAAAACACTAAATCCGAAAAAGCCGTTGCCACCACAAATAAGGCATGTTTTTTATCTATCGAACCATGAATAGATGGCTGCCAATTCTCGAATTCATCGACATCCACTTAGGACATAAACCTTAATGACATAGAAACAAAAAAAGTTACTGTGAACTACTACGTATTGTATCTAAGACAATCACTCCCGGAGAATGCTGAACGAACATCTTGGACATAAATCATCTGTACCAAGACCAGATGGTGTGACAAACATCATAAGAGCGTAACTCTTGAACCTGCGCGGAAAAAAAAAACAAAAAAGCAGGAAGTATTGTCCCCTTTAGATGGATTATTAGAGATGAACTTTGACTTGGACATTTGATAACAATAACAATTAAAAAAAATTAATTAAAGAGGAAAATCAAAAAACTTCTGCTGTAAGCGAGTTTCACCAATGATAAAGTTTATGACCATAACTTCAAAGAAGCTTCGCAAATTATACTCAGAGTTCAGGGTGACAAAAGCGCATCTAAACTCAGCTAAAGTGTTTTAGTGTTAAATAAGTCGTGGTCATTTCAGTAGGACTCTGCTCCTGGACTATCTAAAAAATAGGTAGATGATGATATGCTGAACTTTATAAAGTCCAAAGATTAGCCATCTTCTCGCCAAGATTTGAATCCTCTGAATTATGAGTTGTACTCAACAGTGACATCGTTGAAGGCCTCTCTTGGGACAGTAATGAAAAATTTCCGGTGCCATCATTGATCATCATTTTGTAAAAAAAACTTGATCTAAAGAATTTTTTTTAGATATTTTGTGTCCGCGAATTTTTATTCCAAAATACTAAATTTTGAACAAAAGAACCGTCGCATTAGCCTCGCTCAGGAGCTGTTGAATGACATGAGTGAGTTCCGAATTTGCTGAAAAGAGCCATCACTGGTATGAATATGACGTCGAAATCAAGGCCCAATCATCCCAATGGAAGCGACCAGTAAAGTCAAGGCCGAAAAAAGCACGTAAAGTTCGGTCAAATGTCAAAGTTTTGCTCACTGTTTTCTTCATCATGAGTTCGCCATTTTTTTGTCATATTACCTTGAAGTCATGCGCCGTTTGCGTGAAGCAATACAAAGAAAACATCCGAATTTTTGGACGTAATTTGTACGCAATCGGATTTAGGTCTCTGCATTGTTTTCCTGTTCCTGAATCTGAAAAGACCGATAAAATGACGGAGAATACCACATCGTATAACAAGTCTATAAACGAACAGCAGGCGCATCAAACAGCAAACATTCCGTATGAAGGCATGGAACGAAATTTTGCAATATACAATATATATACAATATATATTTTGCAATAGACAAAATTTTGCAAAGACCTACTCCACTGTCAACTCTGAACGACGAATTTAGCACAGTTTTTCCTGCTCAGGGCACTGATTTCGATGACTATCCTTATTCTATATTTATGTACGCTCTTCGAAGGGTCAAGTCGATAAGTCAAATTTAACAAGCTATGAATCGAAGAGATTCAGTTGAGGGAATAGAGCACCCACTATGACATCATTCATCACGTTCGTTATTAAATTTATAAAGTTTATCCTTCATTTTGCCCATGTTCCCTTCTAAATTCTCAAATACGTTAAGCTACCACGGTCGCTGCACTGGTAATTAAAATTACAACCCTTTTCGGTCCAACAAATCTAAGTTACAGAAGCCTACTTCGCTAAAACAAACAAGCAACGTCCACAATCCGTTCCCGACCGATGTAAATAACGCCAACGGTTGCTTCACAATAACAAAATGCACCCCTTTCCATACCTGTACCTACTAGCTATGTACATATATATAAGGGTACGCAAGTTGTGGACAAAGACCAAATATAGTAAAAGCAGTGGCAAGAGTAGCAAAATTGAAAGTTGGATAACACTGTACACCTTCGTTCAGGTTGGAAGGCAATTTGCCATTTTAATTGTGTCGCACAGAAGTACAAACACTGTGGTCCGACGTTTGAAAGTTTTACTTACCCGCTTCTGCAGGTCAAGAGGGCCTCTTTTATGATGTGCATGTACTGGACGCTCGTTGCTTCAGCGAGTATTTAAAAGAACGACCACAGGTGGGGCAATTTTAAAGCTAACGTGCGTATAAACATGCTTTCCAGTGATTCAAATTACAGGTCTGGGCGTCCATCACGTGCAGCGTGCTGACTTAGTTTAGTATTTTGTAGTGGCAGAGTGGGCGACTAAAGGGCAGAATACTCGTATCCCTCGTAAATCAATCTAAGAAACGTTGGCATAGGTGAAGCACACGAAACTATGTCATCAATAGTTTGTTACCTTTTTTTCTGCAGGAGTATTTGCTGCTTGTTTGTACTAATGAACATAATAAAAACGAAATGAAACTAAATGGCAACAATTAGGAGCACACTATTAGCGTCAAACGGTTAAGGAAATTGCGATGTAATTCAAGAGGAAGTGAAAGTAGTACATTAGATTGTAAAGGCTTCCTTTGTATCGTTCTAAGGATATGCCTTGGCTATTACTTGGATAATTTTTCACTTACAATGGTTATGTGGATCTACAGTTCAAGGAGAATCAAGACCTCAACCAACACGCCTCGTGCGCACGTGTGCAAGCTTCTTTAATGATATTTGGGGTGGAAGAATTTCCCTTGTAGGTATAGAAACGTCTATCCTGGCCAAATCGGAAATAGTGTAGAGGGGCTAAGGAATAGTTGCGTCGCCGCGCGGTTTCACCTACGGTAGTCGTTCAAGGAGCTTTTGGTCTGGAGAGTCTTCGATCCCAGATCCGAGGAACAGGAGGGGACAACCCCTTCTAAGATGGCGTACTTAAGTGAAAAGGAACCTCAACATACTGGGCGTGCAACACTGGCAAGCAGCTGGTTAAAAAACGTGCGAACTGGAGAGGCTTTTTGCTTAATGCACACGTTCACCCCCCTCACCCAAACTGAAGCGTTATCTAAAACTCACAGAATAGCTATTTTGTTAATTGTTTGATTAAACCATTTAATAGTTTTCCCCAACGTCCATGGTCTATATTTTGCATTTGCTCCAGTCGGGTGAGGAAGTATACAACCAACCCTAAACCACTTACGATAGTGTTTCCCATATGGGTTTTAAACAAACCGGATTCATGAGAATTGCAGCTGCGGGACACGGCAATGTGATAATGTGAAGATTATTTACATTACCACTCCTCAGCACAGGTTCATGGGTAGACTGACATTTTTGCGTGCTTCCGGATCATTTCCAAGGGTGCGACATGAAAAGCAGTTACGAAAGTACAATATTATAAAACAGACACAACTATCTCGGAAAAGTTGGAATAGAATCTTGGGAATTGGTGCAATTCACAGGCAATACTAGGACGTATTGTTTAGAAATTTAATATAGGTTTACGACTGTCTTGATTTAAAAAGTTAATCAAAATGTGTTGATTGATGTATACTTGAGCATGCCTGATTCTTACTCGCCTTATCGCCATAAGGGAGTATTTAAGCTGCGGAATACGAACATAAATATTGACAAAATCATCTCAGATATTTTATGAAAATTAACACTGCGCTGAATCATTACCATTCCCTTGATGATAGAAGAAAAAGTGACAACGATTAATAAATTGAACTTGAGGAGACGAAAAATATTTACATATAAAAAACAGATCAACGAAATGTGCCCTGAATGCGATGAGATGTTAAACAAGATAAGTTTGAAAGCATGACGCACAGCTTGAATGCTGACACCTGCCAACAACATTGTAAACAGAAAACTTGGAACTGTGTTTATACAAAAAACAGTGTCGTTTCTAAATATCATCCTCCGGACCAGATAGCCTGAATATTGTCCACATAACAAAAAATATTCTACTCCTGCACGTACTACGTTGGTGGGTCACGAAAGAAGCACCAATGCCTGTTACAAGAGTTAAAATAAAAAAAAAAACATTTAGCTGGACACATGGCGCATTCGTGATATAAAAATCGATTCCTAATTATTATACAGTGTTCATTGGCTCTTAACACATCGTCACTGCATATCATACCTTGTCTAAGCAAATTACTGGCAGAATAAAATGTATATCGTAAGTAGGTAGGTATAAATGGCAATTTTTACAGACTGATTCGTACCCAGGGTGACCGTCAGTGTCGCCTGGGGTAATTTCAAATAAGTTGCTTTGTGACCTAAAACGCTGTAGCAGCCCCACTTGGCTGTTTGACCCTGAGCAGCTTTAAAGGATTCATTTCGCTTGGTTGTAAAAGGACATGTATGCAGATGTTCAAGTTTGAATAGTTGGTCTCAGAGAAATTAAGTGACGTGAGGAGAGTCTAAACATATATTTCACTCATTTAAGGAAGAAATTTAAAAAGTTTGGAGGAATTTCTGAAACATCGTAGTTATTGGAGCTGGTATTTATTGTTCGGTTTCATTCCTTTAAGTTGTGGAAGAACAATGCACTATCTAATCGATACTTGAAACTGCTTCACGAATTCCTTTCTCAATATTAGGTTGAAGTCATAAAGCCTGTTGTAGATTAGGTCATTTCCCTGTTTTCCTCGTTGTTGTACAATTAAAGCGGCAAGGTCTCAATACTGTTGTCACGCAAAGTACAGAGAAACGTTTTTTTACTTTATCATAACATGCATATTGCAGAGGTCTATTGTGTAGTGTACCCAACACCATTCATTGCGATGTCGTACTTTTTAACGTATTAGCGACCAGTCAATTGATGGATGGTCAATGAATGGATGAATGGTGTTGGGTACACTACAATTGCATGCCAGCTGTATAATAGAATTTGCGTGATTAAATGATACCAAAGGTCGTTAAATGTTGCTAAGTTGAAGATGACCGATATTTGTAACGTAAAACAACACGAATTGGAACTTTGGAATCAAATGAGTTCATTAACCTCAAGCTAAGTACGAAATAAGCCCCTGAACCCGTTTCATCTTGGGGATATAGCAATCGAAGCAATCGAAAATGCTGACTACGACTTGATAACGAGCGTTGATTATATAGGGTGGAGTCCTTTTATCGACGATTTTGTGGTCATGGTCTATGGAAATACTTCGAGCCGAGTCTTTGATATTGAATACAGTTTACAACAGGAAGCGATGAACTCTCCGATACTGTTTTAAATACGTCTTCAATAGCGATCTCTTAGGTGTTCTTAGCTACTCAGTAGCGTACGCAGCTGACAGATCAGTTCCTAAAATTAAGATCATCAATGCAATGTTGCAGTGTGCTTCGATCGCATTAAGAGATATATCGATGATTGAGAGCTAAAAATGAACTGCCAAAAATCGGAAACGATACGATACCAAAAGACACTGGACAAATTAGGCAACATGGATGGCTGTCGAGCGATGAGAAACGTGGTTAGATATCTTGGCATCTGCCTGACCAGTATCTATATTTCAATAGACCTGTGAACGCTGGAGCTAAGAAAGTCCATCCATAAGGTCCATCATCGCGTAGGATTGCCCGGTGTGTTTAATGTCGCATCATCTTATATGAAAAAGATTTGATTATTCGAGGAACAGTGCTTTAGGGTCTATCTTAGAAAGTAAAGAATTCCAGAGTCTCAGTTTATTAAGTATTAGTCTAGGGTATAAGTCTAGGGTACGACAATAATCTGCTCTTCGGAGCTTACTACCCCAATTATGGTATGGATACTCTGAATCCCAGAACAGTGTGTTGCTCCGGTATCCTCATTCTTAGTTCGTAAGTTAGATTAGGGTTAGCTAGTGGAACTTTTGGAGGCTGGGTGATGTTACGGTATTTTTTATTATTAATTGAGGTGAACGAGATGACGAAGTCTAGTTCATTACTCTATTTTAAATACACATAAAAACACATTTTCGCATCGACACATCGACATCAGGTTACATGTCCCTTCTTCACGAACTTCCCGAGCTCGAAATTGTAAGCATGTTATATACACGACCACAAAACTACATTTTTGATAAAAAAATTGAGAAATTGATCTCAAGCAGTTTAACTTGGGAGAGCGATCCCTGATAAACGACAGAGGTCTGATGACTCGAATATCAAACGAGGCGTTGGCGCTGATATTTATGACTCAAACTACAAAGTTTGTTAGGAATGGAGATCAGCCGCAAGCCGACTTATACATCATACAAATGTAATCCCATAAATCTCGAGTCTTGCCTCAGAGCGAACCAGAGTTGTTAAGGATTGTCACACTACTTCATAGGATATAGTAAAGACGACACATCTCTCATCTATCTTAACAACGAAGTTCCTGGCGTATGCGCAAGATTTGTCCCAAATTCTGTCAAAGTGAAGCAAAAAATACGAGAGTGGTCATTACAAAACCATGAAGGCTTCCCACAAAAGACCTTGTATTCATGTCATCTATGTTAACGGGCGTTGTTTCGACGTGATGTTTCCAATACAAATAAGGTCACAGGGTGATCCCCAAAAAAAACGAAAGCAGGAATGCAAAAGAGTTGAATCAAGACAATGCTCATCGCTTTCTTCAATCATCATCCATAAGGAACTCGTTTCATAATGCGAGACTGTGAAAGCTCAATATTATTTGGGTGTTCTTCAGAGATTATGGAAAGATTTCATCGTGTCCGAATGGAGTACAAGGAAGTTGGCAGTTGGCTGTCGCACATCGTCTACGTTTTACCCAAAAAAAAAAAAAAATCACAACGCCATGCTCACCGTGTGACTTCTAGTTTCGCGTTCAGCCGTTGAACAAATTCTCTAAAAAATATTAAAATGCTTTAATAAAATGAGTCTCTCCCCTAAGAGAGTGCAGACTCTGTCTTGAGGATTATGATACTGAGGGTGTTACCCTCTGCGACCTTCATCAGAGAACTCGTGTCTGCTGAGAAGGTTACCTCTATTACTATGTCATCAATCTTCAGCATCATTAGGAAGGTTGGGGACATCTTCACTTAAATATCTTACTTGACTCAATAGATCTTTCTGGTCGCAATGCTTATTGTAGCAATAAGCCTCTCAATTAAAGAAAAAAAAAAAAAACATTTATCTCGGCGGTGAATAACGTTTGATTTATTTTGACCAAATTTATGTGCCTTAATGCCTGTCATGAGATTAAATCAATTAAAATTCACTTAAAAGGTCAAGCAGTTAGCAAAACGAGCGTAATTACAAGCGAACGCTGTGCTAGTCATGCAAACGTTGTATTATGTTGTACTTCGCTTTGAAATGTATATTCGGAACACAAAAAGGCTCATTTTGAATTACAAAGAACTTCCCTCCTCGAAGCTCATTACATTCCCAAAGGATGTCTCAGCAAGGACCTTTCTTCACTCGTTAATTTTCTCCTTTCATCTTTGAATATTATATACGACCTTCGTGTGTATTGCTTATTCACTAAACATAAACTGCGGATATTCACACGTCATCGCATTCGTTACCAGTCCATTCAGCAAATGCATTCCAAACAGGCACAGGCAGGACCGACGGACGCGTTTGTTGAAGTAAATTGCTTTGCCGCATGCTCGGCTTTCAGCTTAAGTAGTATATCTGCTGCTGCTATTCAGATCCACGTTCGAGAAAAGGTTCATCGATTCATCATTTGAAAGACCGCGTTGAGAAAAGGGGATGTACTCGTATCAAATGGAAAATGATACAAACATGAAATGAATGGATGGCCGACCTTGCTTAATTTTTTCCTCCTCAACTAGATAGGAACTGACAAGCCTCGAAACAGTTGGCATTTACTGGGTATTAAAGGCAAGGGAAGCTTTAATTTTTCGGGAGCAATACTCCTCTGCATTTTTGAATATATTTTATTGCTTCCAGGGTTGCAGGGTTGGTGGTTACATTAAATTCTATGATTGGAATGTTTATATCAGGGGAAAGCAGGGAAATTCTTCAGTTTGCTTGAGTGTAAGGTCTAGTGAGTTATAATTGAAGTGTTTGGTGTTATTGAATACGAGTTAGGTGTGCCAATGGAATTTGGTTTTTGTTTTCAAAATATGGTGACTTATTTCGGAAAAATTTTGATTATCGTTAGCTTCACCTTTTGCCTAGTATGCGAATTTCGCGTTGTCAAATCGCACGTACACGAAAGTACGGAAGGTGGTAGTCGGAAAGGTAGGTGTCTGGAGAATACGGTGGGTGTGGCAGAACATTCAATTTCAGTGTTTCCTGTAGGTTTTAATATGCTCCATTTTCCGTTGTCTTTGCTTGTTTTTTGTTTTTGTTTTTTAAATTCATTTTTATTTATCTTACACTATGCTTATTTCCTAGATAAAAATGATTAAATCTAACTTAAAAATAACTTAATACATATGTCTTACTGGCCCTTCGCGGGCACTCTAAGTTTAACTATATTTCTTAATTACTAATGCCTTTCAGCCTAAATCTATCTATTATATTTAAACTTATAATTTAGCAATGGATTTTCTAGTAAAAATTTTTGAAAAAACCTAGATTATTAATTTTACTTAAATATCTTAACCTACCCTAAGCTGCTTAATCCTAAACTTAAGTATAACCGGATTGGCTACCATTTATGGATTTTATTCCGCAAATGTCACCCCCCCCCCCGATTGCATCTTCCAGCAGCTTGGATTTGCTATCTCACTCATTCAGCATGCCCGAGATCTCACCCAGACTATGGGTCAGTTCTCAAGCTCACTTGAATGTGATGACGCCCAGCCTCCGAAAGATCCCCTAGCTAACTCTAACCTAACTTACAAACTAAGGAGTAGGGAGGACCTTACCGTCGTGACGCACCGTTCTGGGGAGCATAGGCACTTGCCAGCCACCAGAATTCAGCATGTTGCTTAGCGACGTCGGCGAGATCCCAATCCGCCATTGCGGTGCTAAAACGAATGAGCTCGTGAGCACTGTCAACATACCCGTCGCGGATGAGTCGTTTGTCCCTGGCGCTGCGGTGGCGGTGATAGATTACCGGGACACCATCTCTATTGTGCACTAACCTTTCGGAATCGATATATAAAAATGCCTCTGGGGGAATAAAGCCTGATCGGAGTGTGCTCTCGTGATATATGTAATTCGGGTAATAAGCTCCAAAAATCAAGTTATTTTCGCTAGTCATACATCTGACAATGTGCTTTCGAATCATTTTAATTAGAAAATTGTCAATTCTGTTTAGTCCTGCTCCGTTGTACAGGACCTTATTTGGGTAATACTTAATGAACTGTGACTCTGGCGTTCTGTACATTCTAAGACAGACCCTAAGGCACTGTCTTTCGAACATACGAATCTTTTCCATATAAGATGGCGCTACATTAAACCACACTGGACAACCATAAGCGATAATGGGCCTTATTAGGGCCACGTAGCATATGATTTTAACCCTACGGTCAAGTTGACTGCTGTGAAACAGGCTTCTTGTCATACCGAAGGCTCTCTTAGCTCCGGAGAGACAAGCATCTATATGTCTGTTGAAATATAGATACTGGTCTAGCCAGATACCAAGATATCTAACTGCGTTTCTCACCGCTAATTGTTGTCCATGTTGCCCGATGATTGCGAATTTCCTCCAGTTCTTTTTCGTATCCCTTGAGGCCATGTTCAACGGAGTTCTAAACAGTATCGTTTCCGACTTTTGGAAGTTGATTTTCAGCTTCCAATCATCGCAATATCTCTTAATATAATCGAAGTCACATTGCAGCATTGCATTGATAGTTTCGATTTTTGGGCTTGATCTGTACGCTACTAAATCATCTGCGTACGCTATTGAATGGTTGAGGAAACCTACAAGATCACTTGTGTAGATGTTAAATAGTATTGGAGAGTTCACCGCCCCCTGTTGTAAACCGTTTTTAATGTCAAAGAATCTGCTCGAAGTAATATTGTTACATTTAACAACAAACTTCTTTCCCATAGTCATTTCATAAATCATGTATAGCAGGTGATTTGGCATGCCTAACCTAGTGAGCTTGTAGAATAAACCTTCTAACCATACGGTATCGAAGGCTTTTTCAAAGTCGACCAGGCAAGCACCCGTACATTGGTTTTTGGCCTTATTCCACTGAATGTCGGAAACTAGTTTTGACGCGGCGTGAATGGTATCATGCCCCGCTTTAAAACCAAACTGGTTGTCCGGTATTATTTTCTTTTCCTCAACCCATTTGATCAGAGCTCTATTTACAATTCTTTCGAACACCTTGCTAACATTCGGAAGCAAACTAATTGATCGGAGATTAGTAGGGTTTGTACTATCTTTATCCCGTTTAGGGATTGGATGGACCACCGCTGTTTTCCACTGCACTGGATAGTGGTTATTATTCAGAGCATTGTTGAACAGCGTGGTCTTTGGTTGTATTGAGGTCATTTTTCCTCCAATGCTCAATCAAGCCCATTAGTTTGCTCGATAGACTCGGTTGTAACAACTCATCTGCCAAGCTCACCCATCTGACAATGTTGGTGAATGGTTGCCGGCTCCCTCAATTTAGATTATCGTAATAGAGTCTGTTGAAATCATCAAGAAAATCCTTCCATAGAACAGTAATTCGCTCGAGAAAAAACGCTGTTCGACCTCTCTCGGCTTCAAGGCTTGAAATGAAGGGATGCAAGTTCTTGTTGCGTTTGACATGAATCTCGATCCAGCAAAGCCTTCGATTTTGCATCTTGAAACTTATTCTCCAATTTTGGAAGCTTTTTATCTTTCACGTTGGCGCTAACGAATTGAAGGCGAGCAAAACTTCCTTTGACATTTTCATGCACAAACAAAAATACCAGGTGATCCAATTTGTGGTTCCGAAAGTAAATTTTAGTAAAACACATTTATGATTTAGTTTTAAATTTTCATTTTATTTCAGTACATTGCTTTCATCTTGCCATTATGAATGGAATATAATATTATTCAAAACACATCAACGGGAGTTTTTCCAGGGATCGAAAGAAGAAAATAATTTCGACGACTTTTCGACACATATTGGGCAATAACTCGGGTATAAGCGCCAAAAGATTGCGGATTATGTGTAAAAGCACGATCTTTGAACTGCCTCACAAGAAGAAATTCAACGCCGACAAATTACACGATCCTGGCGGCCAGTGCACTTCCCAAAAACGCGAATCGATTCGTCGAATAAATTTGTCTTAGTTACAATAAAGCTAATACAGGTGGTGACGCTTGAGATGTGGCACCGTCTTGTTGAAACTACATGGCTTTCACATTCATATTGTCGATTTGGCGCCAGAAAGACTCGCTTAACATGCCTAAATGCTGTGCTCGCTGTAAAATCGATACATTTTGGTCTTCTTCTTCAACACTTTCACTAATGGCAGCGATTTTGGAATACGGATATGCCTTAAGACTTTTGTAACAGAGCCTGTGTCTTCGAATGTTTTGATAAATTTTCTTTTAGCTCAGGTTGACGATTACATCGACATAAACCTGCTCGCAATGCCAAAAATGTACCTATTGCAATCACTATTTTTCACAATTATAACACATTCGGCCATAATCAAACGATCCATATTGTAAAATGGTAAACATTAAACTGAACATATATTTCATTTCAGATAACTTCGGTTCGATTTAAGTGATTGAAACAGACATTTCAAATCCGGTCCACTAATTGGATCAGTTCGTATGACTCAGATGAAAATTCAAATGTAATGATGAGAAGTTGCTGACAGATGCCCAAGCTTAACGACAAGCTTCTGATACGACATTTTTGACCAGCACTTGTACAATTGTACACTTGATTTCTGCCGACAATTCGATTTTACTAATTCCTTTGCTAATGAGTGATAAGCTGTGTGTTAGTGCGTTGTGATTTATTGAGCTTTTTGATAAAAGATAAAATTATCTAGTCATTTAAAGCTTCGAAAGTGAATCTGACACACAATGAGTCAGAGATAAGAGCTGTTTGTCCGAAAGATGTTTACGACTTGCAGCAGAAACACACATATGTATATGCAGGCTTACAAAATAACGATCGTTGTTTACTTTTCAAAATACGACTGATAAGCTTCTTGTTCATATGTCAGTGGTCGAAAGAAGATTAGGTAATTGTTTACAATTGCTTTTAACAAGTTAAGACAGATGCCAAAACAAGTTTATGTAGACAAACGTTCAATGTACGACACGCTTGAGAGGGCTCATTTGTAATCAAGGTATCGAACCGTGAACGTGCTGAAAATTTCGGAAAAGTTTGGAATCACTCGAGGGTTCCGTGGTAACGAATAAAGAACGATTTATGGAAAGGCAAAATAGACTTTTAAGAGATATACTAGCCCTCAGAGAAATGGACAGAACCTTTATAGCAACTTGAGGTCATACTTCTCATTTACTGTTCACTCATCCAAACCAGAGACGCTAATCAAAAAGACCCCGAAGTTGAACGACAAACGTTCACATTGAACAACAAGCAGGGTAGAGAGATGAAAAATTGCTTGATGACCATTCACACTGAATGATTTGGTCCGTGAACCCCGCTAAAGACATGATATTCTCATCCCAAATAAAAATTTACACAACGACTTCGATCGATTGCGAATTGCTTAAATCTTGATTCGTTCACCAATTCCCTAGTGCGAATGCCAATTTATCCAGATGAGTCAGATTTCAAAGCAAACCCGATGACAAATGGTGCGGCACGTTGAGACGTTTTCGGATTGCGAAGTCGGGCTCGAAAACATCTACGCTCAATATGACTAAAAATGGTGTTAATTGTTGATTCGCTTTCAACCCACGGTTTAAGGGGCACGTACATGTATATTCCATTGCGCAATAATCGTGCTTATCTTTCAACTGAGTAAGCCTACTCCTCGCCACGATAAACGGCATATTACCTTGTAACTCGGTACAAGTTACACGTTTTCTGATAAATGCGGATTTCAACTTGTTGCATGAACAAAGTCGTTCGAAAAACCCGGTAATTATCGCTAAGTAGCAGAATGCTAAACCCACTCTAGTAAATTTACTATCGCGGTTTATTCATTAAGATATGTAAACATGGGGAAGTGTATTCTTGATTTGCTTGTTTGAGTGATTCCTTGGCGAAGATAACATAATGTCTAGAAGCGAACAAAGTTCTCAATAAATTTTAGTGTGGCAGGCTAAAAATAGATTTGTGGCAGGGAAAGAAAGGATGTCTCTTGGGAACACCGAAAAACTTTTTCCTTCTATTGATCGATTAATACGATTAATGCCTTTCGTTCACGATGACTCATGAGCGTTAACCTTACACCGCAAAGATGAAATTTAAAAGTGAAAACAAAACTTGCTTTAATAGCGACTTGAAAACGGGTGCTTAATGGAAATCGAACGTTTAAAGTTGGGAATCTAAGGGGAAACTGGTTTAGAGGTATGCAAAACTATATTGACAATTTGATGAAGAGGACACTAGTGTGATGAAATTGAAAGGGGATTGTTCTCAATCTTAATTTATTCTTCCAAATCTATTTCGCCCGCTTCGAAAAAGAACCTTATGTCAAGTTTTTTTCTCATTCCCGAAACAGTTTTCAAACTCGATTTTTGAAATGATGTTTTTAGAACCAAATAAGATGACATACGATAACTTTTAGAAAAGAAATGGGACATCCACGAAACAGTCCACCACTTCTTCTTCTTCTTTTCCTTTATTCCGGCGTTGTTATGGTCAGAAGTGTAGGACCTTAACCTTCCCACTTAACTGCATTCCTACTGGTCCGCTTGTGGGGTCCGCCGGTTTGACCTCAGAAAGTAGCGGCAGGCTTCCCGGTTTGGGATTACTTCATCGCTGAGGCCAATCAAATGCTGTTGTTTTTGCATTTGTTTGCACCAATTGTTTTTCGGCCTGCCTTTTTTGCGTGTTGAAGTTGGAACGTTGATTGATATCGCCTTTTGGACGGGGTTCAAAGGATCTCTCCTTTGAACATGGCAATACCAACTGAGTCGGTCGCGCTCTATCTTTCTTTTGATGGTTTCTTTTACGTGGAGGCTTCCTTGGATCTTTGAACTTCTAATTCTGTCGCGCATTGTTACTCCCGCTGTCATGCGAAGCATCTTCATCTCAGCTGCCGTTAATTTCCTCTCATACTTTTTGTGCATTGTCCAACATTGTGAACCGTATGTGAGCGCCGGACGTACAACTGAAGTGTAGAGCCTTCCTTTCAGCTTAGGGGGCATTTTTCGATCACAGAAGATGGCGGAGTTTTCCCGCTTACGCGATGGTTGATGTCGCCATCACAAGTTGCTTCTTTATTAATCATAGATCCCAGATATTACAAGTAACAGACAAGTAAATGTCTGGAATAGGCTGATGAGGGTCAGAGAACGGGCAGCACAGATACTCTGTCTTCTTTGAACTAATACGATACCCGTGTCCCTCAAAAATGTCCACCCACACATCAAGTGCTCGTTGTAGGGACGCCTGATCATCACTTATAATGGCTCCATCGTCAGCAAAGAATAGCTGGTGCACATTGTGGTCCGTCACTTTTCCTTCAAGCAAGCAATCAAGGACTGCTATAAAGAGCAGTGGACTGAGGACGCTCCCTTGGTGTACACCGACTTTGATTGCGAACTCTTCGGTGACTCCTGCGGTGCATCTTACTCTTGTCGTTGCTCTGGAACTCCTTTTTGTCTTAGCGCTACCCATAAAAGATCTCTTGGTTGCCGGTCAAAGGCCTTCTCGAAATCAACCAACACCATATGCAAGTCCTTTGAAAAATCACGATGCTTTTCCATCATGACCCTTATACTTTGGATCGCATCTGTTGTTGATTTACCCGAGACAAACCCGCACTGGGCTTTCCCAGAAGATAGAAGCTTTCCCTCCATTGATTAGGCATAGTGTAGCCTCTCATAAGTTTGTAGATAAGAACCATGAGCCATCTAGACCCGATGTCTCCCATCTTTTTCCAGAACTCAGAGGGTATCCCGTCCGGCCCAACAGCTTTTCTTTTCTTGGAGTTTTTAACAGTCCACCACTATTCCCGAATTTTAAAAAGGCATATATAAGCCAGTAGAAAATATGCCCCAAGGAAACGAAGAAAACAGGCGATTAGAGAAAACTACACAATCAAGAACTCGAGGAGCTTTATTCATTCACAAAGCATTGCCCGAGTAATAAACCCGCGAAGGCTAAGACGGGCAGGACACATGGAACGCGTAGACAGTGGACAAACAGTCAAAAGAATGAGCCGCGTTATATATGTGGGAAGACAATATAAGGATCGATTCAGAAGAGATGAAACAGAACTGCGAAACATGGAAGGGATACCTTTATGACAAAGAGGGTTGGCGAAGGGTTGTGAACAAGACTCTGAATTTTAGAGGTAATAAAAATAAGATGGACGCGTCTGAGGCTCAAATGGTGTCTAATGGTCAATCGAGGATTTTTGAATACCAAATCTTTGATTACTTTGACGTCTTATCCAACAGTTAATGTTTTCAGCCGACTGGAAACCACTTTTTCTGTCCTCTTGAAATTGTTTGTACCCCTTATTAACATTTTTTTTTCTAATGGTGACCAAAAGCCTACTGCAACATTCCCACAAAACATTTTAGCCCAAGACATTGCTTCGTTTTTTTTGCTATTTGGTTTTTCAGTGTTCTATTTTTGACAGCCATGAACGATTCATTACCATTCCATCATGGAAGGACTTAAACCTAAACAGTGCCTAAAATTTATTGATCAAAATGTATGCTCTTTGAAAAAGCTTTTCAATTCATTTTACGGTCATAATAATCGACCTACTAAGGAATCAATTTAAGCCAAAGTGACCAAATGACCTAACCGAATGCATGTAGTACGTACAGATTGTACATATTGCTGCTGCATCTGCCAGTGTTAATGAAGACCTTCTCTTGTTCGACCGTGGCTGTTCGCAGTGATTAGGATTGTGTAACTCGATTACATGGCGGATTTTATGCAAGTCTTGGCCTAGTTAAGACTTTTCAAAATAGAGCTCGTGCAAAGCCTGAAGCTGAACGGCCTGCCGCAGAGTCTAATTTTGGGTGACTGGGCCTTAAAAGGACTAGGGGAAGATCCGCTTTTTTTATCGAAAAATTTTAAGCGATGAAGATTATTTCTGGTTGGTTGGGTATGTTCCAGAACAAAACTATCGTGTTTAGTCCGATAAGCAGCCTCAGGCAATATAGTCTTTGGTGTAGTCCGGCGATCATTGGCCTGTATTTTTTCACAGGTGACAGTGAGAACAACGTTATCGCCAATGGCGCCAACTATCGTTCAATGCGCGAGCTTCCGCCTATCCAGATGAAGGACATCTTCTTAGGGCGAAATGAAAGTAAGGATTATATTCGTAAAGTGAAATCAGAGACAAGAGCACGTCGCACTTTTATAGACTGCAGTACTTGTATGTCGGTACGATTGGAATTTTGTTGGTTATCGTGGACGACGCTGGTCTTTCGGTTTCTGACATGAAGCTAATTTGAGAGTGGAGCAGACTGTCCTCTTGTTTTGTTTTTCTTTATTTCTCTGGTTGAGACCAGCATGTTTCCTGCAAGGCGGCGTCAAACGGTGATTGGTGAAAATCACCTTGTCGTGTCTCTGCCTATATACCTGTCGTTTTTCCTTCAATATTCGACTCAATCGTTCATAATAAACTACATCCTCCTAGTTCAACCAAAGGTAGAGTAAGACCTTCAAACCATGGGCTTTGCCGAAGATGGAAAGTCAGCTGTCAAATTGGTCGCAGTAGTGTAATATACACTGAATAGGAACCAACTTCAGAAAGCTGTAACTTCCTAAACAGTGTTTCGTCGAACGACAGTTTGGTTCATTGTCTGCAAGCGTACAGAGGCATTTGCATCTTAGTTTCGTTGAATCTTTGTTATCCTTAACAGCGTCGTAGGGTACATATAAGTGGATAGCTAAATATTAGGTGTATTCAAAAGAAATATATTATTTTTGCACGAAATTAAGGCATTGTAAGAATTGTCCGATTTAGGTCAAATATGCGTCGTTTTGTTCAATAATTTGTTGCCATTTTAAAGATAATTTCTTTATGCCTCTCTTATAGAAGCCCTCGTCTTTATTAGCAAAAAAACTGGTGCGGCCAAAATTGTTTGCCATGGACAGCAACAAGTGTTAATTATTTGGTGCCAGATTGGACTATAAGAACCTGAATACCAAGCTCCCGGAGCTTCGAGTAATTATCGATGTGCCTAGCGTTGATTTGATTGAGGACAATTCCACACCTACTGGTTAAAACTTGTCGCTTCTGGGCTATTGCTTCCTTCAGGCGATCCAATCGTTGACTGTCTAGGTCCGAATCAATAGTTTTCCGTAGGAGAGTAGGCCGCTTGGCTGCCATTGCGCTGGCTCAGCACGACCGTTTTCGCTTGAAGTTGTCGTAAGTCGTCCGCTTTTCATCATCAGTAAAAATACGCTTCAGAAATTTTGTTGCATTCAGAGATTTATCGGTCGGTTTATTTTGCTGTAATTCCTGGCACCCGTATATCGATCTTCGTTTTTATCAAGCCTTATTTAAATGGTTTTGCTTAGCTCCTGGGCAATCGAAAGATTGCTTCCATGGTCATCATGTGATCTGACTCGACGATTTCCATGATTTTATGAGCGTTTTCGGCAATTGGCTTTCCAGAGCAAACGGAATCGACGAAACCAACCAACTGCGCGTTGTTGGCCGTTAGAGTATCAGTACCATAAACAGTCACATTTTCAGCCATCAGGTGTTTGCGTTTTCACTTTTATCGAAGACAAATTAAGTAAATCAATCGCAAAAGAAGTTTTCAGAGGTTTTCAGTACGAAACCTCTTCTTTCAAATGTGATAAAGTATACGTCCTACAGGACGTACACAGTACACGATATGAGCTCTCGTGAGAAGTGGTCTTCGGAACCTATTCTGGCAAACTCATAGCAGGTCTCATTTCAATGTGGGATCCAAACAAGGGTCCTTCTCTTCCACCTTTGCTTGTGAAAAGTTCTCGGCATGACCCAGAGATGGCGTTCAACCAGTTTTGTTTCTTGCCTAGGTGCAGGAAGTAGTAGTTACTCTCAAGTAGTTCGTTTGTTTACACAAATTTTTAAAGTAGACGTCTTGCGTGTTTTCCGTTAAAATGGATAAACTTGAATATCGTGCGATCATCCGAAGTTGACAACAGGCACCTTAAGGACGGCCAAAAACCATGACCACGTCGGAAAGTGAACGAGGGTGAGTAAGATAGCTAAGGGATGCGAAAGCTCTGCCCAAGATGAGTGCCGCATTTGCTCAATGCCGACTAAAAGCAATTGCGCAAACGATGTTCGCAGTAATTTTGGACCGATTGAATAAAGGTCGAAACGATTTTGGGCAGCGATTTGTCACCATGGATGAGATATGGGTTCACCACTACACGCCAGAAACGAAACAGCAAACCAAGCGAAGTCGGTGTTTCAGTGCTAAAGAAAGCGAAATCGATCGCATCTGCCGGAAAGCTCATGGCACGCGAGTTTTGGGACGCAAAAGGCAGAACAATTACAAGCGACTTTTACTCCAAACTTCGCGAGAAGAGGCATGATTTGAAGAAACTGTCCAAAAGAGTGTTTAGCGGTGGAACAACTGAGGGGGAGTTCGGAGTACAATTTGCTCGGCCAGCGCCCTTACTCTCCTGAATTGGCACCCTCAGACCTTCATCGGTTCCCAAACTTGAAGAAATTTGTCCAGGTAGGAATACTGATGTTGGAGAAACGCTGGACCCAGTGTGTAGAAGTCAAAGGAGGTTATGTAGAAAAATAAAATCATTTTTCATCAGAAAACCGCTGTCTTTCATTGTCAGGCAGAGAACTTTTCACCTTACCTTCGAATAATTCACGACCACTAGAACAACGTAAATCTTTGCTTGAAAGGCAGATGCATAGGAAGTGCAGTAAAATTTTTCCGGACTTCCCCTATACCCGCCCACCAGACCCATGTTAAAATTAAGAGCTGTCCTGAAGATACGAAAACTGCTATTATCGAGTTCGAACACTACAGGGGTTTATCAGTACCCGCGGAGAAGTGCGAAATATAATCCCAATGACTTGATTTGTGCACTGCGTCATCGGTGAACGATGACAAAGCACTTACCACTCAGCCCCGCTGCGGCCATTCGGGCCAAGGGTCTTTCAAAACAAAAAGTTGAAATATAAGTGACGCATATCGGGAGAACAATGAGATCAAGTGCTTATACAACTCAGCACCCTTAGCTCTAGTTGTAAACAATAATTACCGACTACACTCAAGTGATATCTTAGGAGCACCAAGTTTGCTTCAAACGCTAAGCAACACGCCCTTGACGACCGACTCATACTCATATCACTTTCCATTCTTTTTCTCAATCCTAACTCGAATTCAACTAGAAAACACGTAGTCAGAAGTAAACAATAGAATTAATAAAAATATAATTCAAGTTACTGACGATAACATCCATCGCTGGGCATCGCTGTGTGTGAAAGCGGTTGTCAGCAAAATGCGAAAAAAAGAGATAACATTGCTCACACCTACTTACACCACAGATGGTAGGGGAGGAAACACAGCTTTGCGGTGAAAGGATGTCGGTTACATAATCTCTGCCAAAATTATCTGCTACCGCTCGCCACATCAGATAATTAAATAGAAAAAGAAAATCAAAAATAATTTCCGGGCACTCACCTGCAATTTGTTCAGCTGTTGATGCGTCTGTGTGACGATATTCTTGAGTGAATCATTTCGTTGTCCGTCTGGCCCAAGGATGATGAAAACAAAACTCATGAGCACAACACAGCCAAGGATTAGAACAAAATTTTTTGTTCGCATTGCCGATGCCTGCCTTGAATCCCGTGATCTTCGCGTGACACTGATGCAAACAATTTGTAATTCATTTAAATAATTCGCACGGCCACGAACTTTTTTGCTTTTGTTTTCGCGTTGCGGTTTCCTGTCTTTTTTTTCTTTATTTAACACTGGATCGCGTTCACTTGCACACTTTCGCGTCACAACACGATAACCAAAGAGCAATTAACCAAACATCTATTTCGTCTTGAACCGATTTTTGGTTTTCTCTTTACTTGAACTCACTATAGGGAGCGAAGCACTGAAGCACCCTATTGCATTACTACTGGATGTCGCCGTTCGAGAAATTCCGATTTCAGGGCGGTTTACTGAACTGAAGCTGTCTCGCTTTCAATCATCTCGTCAACAAGTGCATGAGGACGTATCGTTTCGAACAGCATCTGGCCTGAAAGACACGGATAAAAATTGATCAAGGACCGCATTGTTCTATACTTACAAGTGCTTGCACTGAATAGCGAGAGTGAATGATTGTTGTTGCATCTCTATGTCTAATGTACGGGAGAAGCCCCTAATCGAAGTCTGGACGGGGAGCATCGATTTGACCTGGTCATGAACTTTGGAAAATTAAGTTTTAATTTCGGAAACACAATGCGGGTATGCAAAGGAGAACGTGAAATCGCTTGATTACAAAAGCATTTATTGAGTAGTTAGTGAGTTGAAGCTGGTGCCGGAGTATTATTGAAATGAAAATAAATGTTCCTACCCACTTGAAACGGCCTTGTGAACGGAAAGCGTAGCGTTCCTCCGCGTTTCGTAGGCTGTCACCGAAAAAAAACTGAAAAGCGAATTGGGAAAATGTAAAATGACACTTGGACGTTGGATTGCGAAGTTAGCGCCTGTTGGATTATTATTGTAGCGTGGACTTGAACCATGTCTGAGGTATGTTCGACTTGGGAATAACAAATTTATTTTAGTAATTTTTTTTTCGATATAAACAAAGTATTCGTGTTATTTTGAATAATTTTAAATAATTTTAAGTGAAAAATAAAGACTTGGATATAACTACCTATCGCGTGTATTTTTGAAATCAACAAGAAATAGGCTTTCTGCACGTGGGCTTGACATCTGCTGGTTGATAGAGTATTGATATAATTGAGTTATAGGTTTGTGCCACAATTAACTTGATAAAAGTTCCTGGGCAAGAACCTTTATAGCGCATTCGCATTTCATATCGAATTTCTTTTTAAATCTTTAAATATTGTAGTAACGATAATGTACTATAAACAGACAAACAATATGAAAGTTGATGAGGTTGCTAATCAGTAGCAACCTCACGGACCAAATTTGCATCTACGAATAGCTGCTGAACTGCGACAAAACCGATCCGTTTATGGAGCGGATGGTGACTGCTGATGACAAGTGAAACATTTACGACAATTCCAAGCGGAAAATGGTTGAATGATTAACGGCCAGGAAGGTTTTGCAGTGAGTTTGGTGGAATTGGCATCAATCATCTACTATAAGCTGCTCCCCTACCGAAAAACTCTTAGCTCAGACCTGTACTGTCAGCAATGGGACCAACTGAAGGAGGCAATCGCCCAGATGCGGCCAGCTTTGGCTAGTATGGAATTGTGTGGACACAAGGAGCTCCGGGAGTTTGGCTTTTAGGTTCTGATACATATATTCATCTTATAGGCCGCCCCTATATTACGGCTCGCATTCGTATCACAGCTGATAAAAGATTATCCAGTAAGGGGTGTCATTTTAAATTTATATTAAACTCCATAATTTTTAAAAAAGTTAAAATATTTTTACTTAAGTCTAAACTGTAAGCTCTCAGGTTCGTGATGTAGTGTAATATCGGAACGATCACGTCAGCATGGTTTTCGAAAAAATATGGCCCACTGATCGGCAGTGCAAGAAACCACGCCAAACTGTCACTCATTGTTGATAGAAAGTTCGTTCCAATGTAAATCTTTCCGCGCAACAGGTTAATCATGATCTAACCACCTTAAGCAGTTATATTTATTCAAAACGTGTCTCTCACTTGCAAAAAAGCCGGTCTGACTTGAACAAATTTTCTCGTAGCACATTGAGCGGTACATTGTAATAGACGACCCAAAGTCTTCAGTTTTTACTATCAAAATGTTGAAAGACCCCGCGTCAAGTCATCTAAGGCATATCTTACCGCTCAATTACTTCTTTCTGACATCTTTGTTCATACAGAAACAGGATATTCGAAGCCCCTTTTCTGGCCGCGATGTTCTACTTGCCAAACTCACGTGCCTCGACTCAATCCTTGTTAAAACCTCAATCATTCCTCCATATGAATAAAAATTCACTCATTCAGCTCATCGCCTGTGGGTATATCCGACCATCTCAGCCTGTGTCCGCTTAAAGGTTAGCTACCGAAGCAATCGATTCAATATTAGAATCTGCCCATGCCAGTGATGATTTAATAATTGTTAATGAATTCAACCGCCCGCGTTTGCAATGGTGTTTTACAGAAAACTAAAAAACTCTTCCATATAATGTGAAATCCTCCTAATAGAACACCCCTCGGATTCAGTTCTACTTTTGTTAAATGCTAGCACCAACAATATTAATAGATAGTTGGATCTGACCTACAGCTGCTCAGCTGTACTCATCTTCTCTCCACTCTAGATAACTTCCAACTTCCTCTCGGTCTCACATTCTCCTCCGAACAAGACCATCCTACAATCGACTCGGAGCATTCATATTCTTTCAACTTTCGCAACGGCCTTCCTTTGTCCATCGGTTTCATTAATACTTCATCCTCCAAATCAAATCTCTTTGCGACCTTTTTCAGTCAGTCATACGGTAATAATCTCCGCGAGTCCAACTGCGACTTCTTCCGTTATATAACTGCACCCAAACTTCCTTCGTGTCGGCAAGTATAGTAATTAATAAAATTAACGACCTCCATCTCAAAAAATAACTACTCTCCCAGTCCTAATGGGTTTCCAACAACCGTCATGTGAAGGATGTGAAAGAGGTCACATATTCTAAGCCCCATCAGTGCCCTATTTTAGCGTTCGCTCTCCACTGTTATCTCTTCTAAATTGTGGAAAGATTCGCATATCTTCCCAATCCATTAAAAGGGAACAGAAAAGAAATTGTTAACTATTGTCCGATTGCCGACTTCTCTACGATTACTAAGTTGTTTGAGATTAGAACATATAAGAATTTTTTCTTTTGTCTTAAATGAAAGCAAATCTTAAAAAATGTGTGTACAAAATTGCAAGTCAAAATTTCAAAAATTGACTAAGTTACAGCGATTTTAGTGAGAGCATGTAGGCCGACTGTTTGTCGCTTGATTTTCGGATCAGAATGTTACGCCTTTCAGTCCCTTGCTCTAATGTTTTTAACATTGTGTGACGTAGTGGACTCTTTTCTTCGAATTTGTAGTATAAGTCTCTGTTATGCAGCCTTTAAAATACAATAGTCCCTTTCATCAATTTAAGTACCTAGAAGTTCGGCAGATGTTCAGTTGCTCTATGATTTCATTGCGAGAGAAATGGACTAAAATCTGGTGGCATCGATAACTTGGTCAATTCTTAACCGATGTTTAAATTTTTTTTTTGTTTCTTACTATTTTTTAAACTGTTTGAAAAAAAAAAACGGTCGAAAAAATGCAAATATTTTCAATCGGTCGCCATTTTGTTAAAAATAAAAAAAAAAAAAAAAACGGCTACGTACAACGATAACTACATTCATACAAATTATAATAAAATTTTTGTTTGATTTTTAAGATTACTGGCTTTTGAATAATCGATGCGACCATGGAGGGGGAATTTTTTTTCAAGCTCTACGGCATCGTTTATATTGTTGAAACTATTCAATATTTCTCAATAAAAATTTCTGCAAACATTATTGGATGTGTACTTGATAAAATAAAAAAACCCGATCCAAAAATTCCTTCATTTACTCGGTCAAAAAAATGCTTGAAAATCACTAATTTTTGGGGCCGTCATAGTGGCTATCACCCTTAAGGGGGTAGTCTCATGTGAACGCATAAATTTTACCTCTTTTTAGGGAATTTTTTTTATAAGACAATAAAATTCAATAATTTGAATTTTTTTAGGTATATGTTTTTATTTGTATCTTAAACTGTATAAAAAAAAATTTTTCTTATTTTACATTTTTTTTATATATTTTTTTAATTAAATTAGACACCCAAAAAAAACCAGGTCACTGGTCATGGTAATAGCGGCTGTTCATGTCAGAAATAATCGACCCTACCAAAATTAATCAATTTATTTGATAAAAAAAAATGGCGGACTGTAGAAAAAAAACTTGTTTTTCTTTGTTAATTCTTTTTGTTAAAAATCGTTAAAAAAAAAATAAGAAAATATTGTTTCGAGAAAAATGCGTTTAAAGTCTCAAGAGCAGAAATTTTGGAAATACTCCTCAGTATAGGAGTAAGCGTTTCGGCCAATTTGCGTACCAAAAATCTCCATTATTTTAAGGATGGGTGAAAATCCCTCATTAATCATACACGCAGCTGTCCACGAAGCAATTCCCAGCGTTTTTTTTCCAATAAAATTATGCTTTGGAGCCAAGTTCCAGATGCAACTATTAAACGACTCGTTGTTCTTCTGAGTGTTTTTTCCCAAACACTTTTGTATCAGATCATCAGATGATAATTTTTCATAAATTGGCTTCAAAAACTTGCTGTTTCTTCATCAAATGCTGGAGGATGTGTGCAAATTTCCTCTGTATTCTCTGCCGTGTGTTGTAAATACTTGCACCATGCAATTGAACAGTCCGAGTGCTGGGGGTTTTCATTGGTTGAAATGTAGCCCACACTGCTTTCTTCATTTCTTCTTGAGAATCTGGATTTCTCAAAAAAGCCAAACCATAGTATGTACTTAGCTAAACCATCATGCCATTGGTCAATGCAAGAGTCGACTTCTTTGTCGCAGCACTAGTGGAAGATTTTTTTTTCGATGTACATTTTGTGACCGCAACTTTACCTGCTTCATCTTTTTCATTATTTTTGGCTTTCTTTTTTTCAGTTTCTACCAAGCCTTTTTTTAGCTTTTAGATACTGGTTATGAGTTTTTTTAGCTTCTTTCACTCGTCTATACATTCTTTTTTTGACGTGCAAGACGCACTCTTGTTTTTCTACCACAGAATCGCCGTTGTAAGGATCGGCATCCAGTAAATTTTTAAATGTTTTGCGGTCACCATCTCCAATGTATTTACTATATTTTACTTTAAAGTGTTCGACAGACCGCTGAAACATTTCGATCACACCGTCAACTTCCATTTTATCGGAACTTGCTTTATGATTTACTTCACAATGCTCGATGTGATTTTCATACCACTCCAAAAACTCGTCTAACACTTCCTTGCCAATCCATTGCTCGCATGCTTTACACAATTGAATCTACAATTTTATTAAAATATTTCCCTATCAAAGAAACAACACCCAGCAGTGAGGTAAAACCACGATTGGCCCATGATCCATCACCAGAAACCGTGATTTTATATTCAGCACAACCGTTTTCAACATTTAATCTTTTTTCTTCTGCAAGGGCTTTTTTGAAAACAATATCAATTACTGACTTTACAGCAATATAAATTTGGTCGAGCATACCATAATATCCATTTTTACTAGTTCCATCACACAAGCCCATTAGCGAACAAAATAAATTTATTCCAGCCAGACCCATTCCAAGTAGTCGGATAATAGACACAAACCGTCTATTGATTTCGTAAGCATTTTTGACCATAGGAGAAGAATTGATGTCAAATTCTTGGTACGAACACTTTACACACAACTTGAATCCTAGTCCTTGTGGTGATTTTTTCAAAAATTTAACGTCACTATCGCACAGCTTACACTTTAAAATTGATTGCAAAGCTGTAAATACTAGCGAGAAACACAGAATGCTGTAGCTGAATCCTTCGTCAATCGGTACATCAAAATCACTCTTGTCTTTTAATTTTTCAGCTGATGTGCTCACAAACTCGGTATCGGTTTCAGCACTATACTGATTCCCTCGAAAACTCCTTTTTCTTTCTTTTTGCCCTGGATATCTTGTGGAGCTTCTTGGGCCTTTGCGATCCATTTTTTTTTTTTTTCCTGTGGAAAAGTGAGGAGGGGCTTCAGTTATGTTGAGCTAAGAGATTCGGCACCCACCACGTCGGCCCCAAGGGTGCGCCACCGTGCACGAGCGAAGGCGGGACAGTCGCAGAGAAAGTGTTCCGCTGTGTCGTCCTCCTCGCAACAAGCAGCACAGGTAGGCGTCTCACTGATGCCAAGCACGTAAAGATGCCTGGCAAAAGTGTTATGGCCCGTAATGACGCCCGTTAGCCTTCTGCAGTCATTTCTTCTTAAGGATAAGAAGAATGTTGCGGACTTTTTACAGACGTCAGGGCGTACGCGCTTAGTCATCCTGCATCCTGGATATTCCTTCCATCTGCGACTGTGTACGTTAAAGACCCAGTCATTGATGTCAGATTTAACCGTTGAAGCTGGTAGACCTAAGGCGGGTTCAGGCCCTGAGAAACTCTCCTCTGAGCCTTTTCTAGCGAGTTCATCGGAGATCTCGTTTCCTGGGATTCCAGAGTGACCTGGAACCCATACAAGCCTAAGTGAATTAAGTCTTCCGACTTTGTTCAAGAAGGTCTTGAGTTCATGCACTAGTTTGGAGTTGGACAGAGGATTGGATACAGCTTTGAGTGCAGCTTGGCTGTCACTGCAGACACATATGCTCTTTCCTCTCCATCTGTGTTTCACAAATTAGTGCATGGCCATTAGGATTGCGTAAATCTCCGCCTGGAAGACAGACGCATATTTTCCTAACGAGAAGTGCAGTCGAATGTTTTCGCGCTCGAAGAAAACTCCGGCGCCGGATCCCTGATCAGTCCTGGAGCCATCTGTGAAGATGCGAAGACATTCTATTCCAGGTTCAGTGTCTGGCCAAAGCCAGTCCTGACGCCAAGGAAATGTGACTGTGTAGTTACAGCGCAGTAGGATGGCAGGTGTCATTGCATCAGAGGGCATATCCATGAGATAGTGATCGTAGGATATTTCTCTCTCAAGTGCACTTTCACTCCACTGCGAGTTGTACCAAAGACCATTCCTCTTTAGGCGAGAAATAGTTTTCAGTGCACACCCTCTGATATATATGACAAGGGGTGGAAGGTTCATCATAGCATCCAAAGCAGCTCCCGGTGTGCTGGGGAAAGCCCCCGTGCAACTGAGGCAGACCGCTCTTTGGAGTTTGGTGAGTGAAGCCACAACGTGTTTTCGTGTCAGCCTGCTCCACCAAACAACCGATGCATATGAGATTATCGGTCTTACCATTGCCGTGTAGATCCAAAGGACCTTTTTCGGCGATAAGCCCCATGTTTTGCCAAAGGCACCTTTGCATTGCCAGAAAGCTGACAGCGCTTTGGTGGTTTTGGACTCAACATGTTTTGACCAGAGAAGTTTGTTATCTAGAATGACTCTCAGATACTTAGCTTCCTTGGATATAGGGATGGGAATGCCTTTTAGCACCAGCTGAGCAATGCCAGTTGTTTTCCTCCTTCTCGTGAAGAGAACGACATCGGTCTTAAGAGGATTAACCGACAGCCCATTTCTCGTGCACCAGTCATCGATCACGTTTAGCGCCGCCTGCGCTTTGAGACAGACATTCGCTAAACATGAGCCGACAGAGAGAACAGCAACATCATCCGCATAGGCCTGGGCATAGATTCCAGAGGCATTGAGAGCATCTAGCAGAGAGTCGACCACCATGCACCATAACAGCGGAGACAAGACGCCACCTTGCGGGCAGCCCCTGTTTACTCCAGACTTGACACATTGTTCGAGGCCTGTATCAGCGATCAATGTCCTGTGCACAAGCATTGCTTTGATCCACAAAACCAGTGCTTCATCTACGCCATGCCGTCTAGCAGCGTTACACATGCTGTCGAAGGTAGCGTTATCAAAAGCTCCCTCAATGTCGACGAAAATGCCTAATACGTACTCTTTCCTTTCGAGAGCGCATTCAATTCTCCCAACTAGGTTTTGAAGCGCAGTCTCGCAGGATTTTCCGCGCTGATAAGCATGTTGCATGTCCGACAGAGGATGCATTCGAAGGGCAACTTTGCGCACGTGCAACTCTACTAGTCTTTCCATGCTTTTCAGCAGGAATGATGTTAGACTTATTAGTCTGAAATTCTTGGCTAGTGAGTAATCCTCTTTCCCTATTTTGGGAATAAAGACCACTTTCACCGCGCGCCAAGGGATAGGTATGTAGGCAAGTGCCAGGCTAGCAGTGAAAATTCTTTTCAGTGTAGGAAGCAGCTGTCTTATACCTTTTTGCAGCATAACGGGGTATATCCCATCAGTGCCCGGCGACTTAAAGCCATCGAAGGATGCCACAGCAAATTCAATGGCCTCAGTAGTTGCCACGCGTGACGCAACATACCAGCTACGCCGAGTTGTTTTCATCGCTACAGCCGCAGTATCCAATGAGGGAGTGTGCAACGAGTCGATGACAGTCTGATTTCCCGGAAAATGGGTCTGAAACAGTAAACTAAGAGTTTCTGCTTTAGACTCGGTAAAGGTACCATCAGACTTTCTGAGTACCTCCAGCCTTGTCGATTTTCCTCGTTTGAGGACTTTAACCAACTTGCTGGTCGCGCTCAGGGATTTGATCTCTTCGCAGAAGGACTTATAGGAATCGTTCTTCGATTTTCGAATAAGCTTCTTATATTCCTTCTGCTTCGATCGATATTTATTCCAGTCATCTTCCGAGTTCGATTTAAGCAATCTGTTCAGAAGACTTCTGGCTTCCCTACGAAGCCGTTGGAGCTCAGCATTCCACCAGGGAACCTGGTTTCCTGTTGGGAGGTTTTTTGACAGGACATGCGAGTTCAAAACATTTGGTGATGGCGCTGTTCAGGTTATGAACTGTATCCTCCACCGATTGATTAGTTTTGAGTTTAGGCGGGGCTTGAGTGGATTTCTCAAGCTCCTCCCTAAATCGCACCCAGTCTGTTTTTCTCGGATTCCGCTTGGGCTGCGAGGGGGAGATCCCGCACTTCAATTGGAATTCGATGTATCTATGGTCTGACAGCGTAACATCTGGTGAGACTCTCCAGTTAGTGATGGCCTTCGCATGCCTGTTAGATAAGGTTAGGTCAATCACGTCCTGTCGTCTCGCCGTCACAAAGGTTGGTAGAGAGCCAACATTGTTGATGAAAAGGTCAGACGAAAGAATGAAGTTTAAAAGATGGTCTCCTCTCCGGTTGCATTTGCTGCTGCCCCAAAATGTGTTTTGAGCGTTAGCATCGCAACAGATGATGAGTCCAATCCTTCTGGCTTCACAGTACTCTACGAGTTCGGAAACCGCCTTAGGTGGCGGGGGTAGTACCGAGTCGTAGGGGAAGTAAGCAGACGCCACGACGAAGTGTTCAATTTCTCCTTGTAGCTCACTTTCGCAGCTACCAGATCTTGACCACAGAATTGACCAAGTTTGGTTGCCGATAGCGTATTCGAAATGATGAGGCAGACCCTGGGCCTTTCGGATTGCTCATCATAAAGGATTGTAGCATCACGTATGCCACCAAGACCACACAGGCGTTTGTTCCACACCCATGGTTCTTGAATGCACAGGTAGTTAATGTACTAAAGTTGACTGTCAGAAACTCCGTACGTAGGTATAAAAGACCGGTGACAACAATAGAAAGGTAGCAGCTGCAGACCTGGCGCGCGGCAGACAAGTCGCTTATGGTGCGTCGGCGACTATTGGTTGTAACTTATTTAATACTAAGAATTTCGGTCTGAATTTTTCACAGCATATTTTCGATAGGTTTTACTATCGAAATATGAAAAAACGTCGATTTTTCGAAGTGGTCACATGAGACTACCCCCTTAAGAATAACAACGCCGCAGGAGTCGACCTACCCGTAATACCATCAGAATCAATAAAATATGCAGGTGATGAATTAACAGAGAAGCTACATGGGCTCATCACGATACTCGTATATGGAACAATGAAACTATCCCCGAGAAATTGAAAAACTCGGTCATCACGGTCACTTGCTATAGCTTCTACCAAGCTGTTACAAGGAGTTGTCAAATATTCTCTTAAAGAGAATATCATACGCAATCGAAGACTACTAGACCAGTTAGAGTAGGAAATGCTTTATCGGCAATATGCGAGATCCGCGAAAGTTTAAAACAAGGAGACGCTTTGTTACCTCTTTTTAATTTGGTGTTGGAATTTGCAATGAGATCACTTCAGGGAAATGAAAGGGGAACGCTATATAACGCTACCGATCTGTACCTGCTGGGAGATGAATGGGATGAGGAAACAGTGAAATATGGTCACTGAACGACTTGGATCGATAAACCTGGCATCTGACTGTGCTCGATAAAAGCTTTGAGAAAGTTGACGAGTTCAATATTTGGGTACTATACTGACTGGCAACGCGTGCTTTTTCGCGACGAAGGAATTATTCGAAACAACTCTTTTGTCGCGCAATGTCAAAATTCGCATTTTTAAAACCATAATAATGCCAGTGACACTTTACGGATGTGAAATCTGTCCTCTGATTAAAAATGATATATGATCTATGGTGAAAAACAGGACGAGAAGCAGCCGAAAGGAGAAAATTACACAGTCAAAAACTCGAGGAACTCTATTTAGCCCCAAGTAATTAAATCGCGAAGACGAAAATGGAAAAATACCACCAGGACGGGTACGTCGTATATGGGAGGACAATATAAGGATGGGCCTAGAAGAAATGGAGCAGAACAACGAAACAGGGGAGGAACACACTCATGACAGGTAGGCTCGGCAAATGGTTGTCAGCGATGCTCTGAATTTCGATGTCGATGTAAATTTCAAATAACTTCAATAATTCTCAACCGATTTTTAAAATTCAAAACCTTTTATTCAATTTAGACCTTTACAATTTATTTTGATTAATTTTTTGAAAACAATATCAATTAAATGACCGCCTTATTGCCGATGCAAAAATGGGCTCGTTTTCGCGCATTCTCCATGACATTTTCGAGTTTTTCGCTCGAAATTTCTGCGATTTCCGCACGAACGTTTCTTTCGAGCTGTTCTATTGTCTTCAGGCCGTTAGCATACACCTTGCTTTTCAAGTATCCCCAAAGGAAAAGTTTGGAGGAGTCAAATCCGGTGAACTCGGAGGCCAGTCAATATCGCCCTTTTTTCACACCAATCTTCCAGGGAACTTCTTATGCAAAACTGTTCATTGTTTTGTATCTGTATCGACTGTATCGACAACTTTGAAAAAATACGGTCCAATGATGGTTTTAGCGCATACACCGGCCCAAACAGTAACTTTTTGATCATATAGTGGCTCTTCGTGAATAAAATGAGGATTTTCGGTGCCCCGGAAGCGACAATTTTGTTTATTAACTAAGCCAGAGAGCGTAAAATGTGCCTCATCGGTCATCAAAATTTGCTGCCAGAACTCCGGCTCAGCATTAATCATTGCAATGACATTTTCTGCGTATGCCAAGCGCCGTGGCTCATCTTGTGGCAAAATTCTTTGAGTTATCAGCACTTTGTATGGAAATAAGTGAAGATCATCCTTTAAAATTCTCCGCAAAGTAGTCCCACTGATGTCTAACTGCTGCGAACGGCGCCGATATTGCAAACTTGGGTCTTCTTTAACACTGGCCTTCACAGACTGAATAGATGAGTTTGACCGCCGCGGACGTGGCCTAGGTTGCTAACGAGGGCTTGCCGCAGAACCAATTTGAAAAAAAAATTCGAGACCCAACGACGAATTGTATCTTTTTTATGCGCAACACGATCACGATATTTTGCACGATACGCACGTTGAGTTAGCACAATCGAGCGTTAATTTTTAATGAACATTCCGCACGTTCTTTTGGTGTGAAGCGATTCATGGTTAAAATTGTACTGAATTGAAGTTTCCAAAATGCTTAGACATATGAAAATCGGTTGACAATTGTTGAAGTTATTCGAAGTTTACATCGACCCAGATTGCGCACTCTTTAATAAAAACCTTCGATTGCCTATACTTTCACTGCAGGACTATATTTTCCCCTCAACAATACAGGTTGCTTCTTGCGCTAAAGAAATATAAAGAAGTTGATGTTATCACCAACCATAACAAAGTCTTTGATAACATTAATCATCAAACCATTCATCTTAAACTTAAAGCACTCGAGTTTGACTATTATCGATGTGTGCAACTTTCATGCAGGGACTTTGATTTTTGTTTTTTTTTTATAATTTGTGCAGGTTCAAGAGTGTACACTCTTATGGTGTTTGTCACACAACCTAGATGGGGTGCAGATGATTTGTGTCGAAGATGTTCGATCACAACTCTCCGGGGGTGGTTGTCCTAGATTGGGTTTGAGAGGTTTGACTGAATTTGCGTTGGTTGTAGTTCACAGTAACTCTTTTGTTTTCCATGTCTAGAATCGAGAAAACTACATCCATCCTGAAGGACTCTCTGTTCTTGCAGCAGGATTCGAATTCGTTCTACATTTGGCATAGTAAAAACTTTTTAGAACTAAATATCGGCAAATGCCTTACGCTCAAGAGACTATACTTCCGATAATGAAACAATATTTCGCGTTAGTAAAATACGTGATCATCGTTTGCAATAGATAACTTAATTTCCATGCCCATACCGATCACACTATAAGCAAAGCCAACTCGTCATTAGAATTTGTAAAACGCTGTTCAAAAGAATTGTATGGTACTTTCATCACACCCTTATTAAATTATGCTAGCCAGTTCTAGACTCCTAGACCTATTCTATTTCCTCGCAGAATAGAATCGATTCAACTTAGAACGATATAATTAAACTATTCAACGATGGGCTTATTGGTCTATAGACTTCTTAAAAAAAGTCGGGAAGTCGTTGATATTATCTTTTTGTATCGACTCCTGAATGGAGTAATCGATTCCCCTGAATTATTGGAGATGGTCCTATTTTATACCGAGCCCCGCCGGCTTAGATCAGTACTCTAATTTCACTTACCTCCCGACCGAACTGACTATGGTCCAACTGAACCTATTACCAGAACACTGCGACTGGCTAATACCACCGAACGAGCACTAGTTGGAGTCTTCACATGACCAACTTGTCTGTGAGGTTCAAATTTATTAATTAAACTCCGTCTAGTTGAGTGAGATAGCGCGTGATCATGACTAAAAGCATTATGATCCTTAGGAAACTTTTTTAAAATATAATGGATCATTGTTGAAGTATATACGGTTCATATTTAATAACCTCCTACGTTTTTTCGACCAAAAGTCACCCCAATAACATTTAAGTACTGACAGTTCAAAAATAGCGCGAAATTCAAAATGACACCTGTTGTTGGCTGACCTTTTAAGACAATATTGTGTCCTATTAAATAAAAAAATCAAAACTATTTTTTCCAACAAGTCCCATGTCGTCATGTCTCTAAGAAGTCGAAACTAATTACTCTGCCGTCAGAGCCTTTAAAAAGCGATTTTAATTCCTCGTCAATAGATTTAAGCTCATACATGATACTCCACCACGCACTCGTCATAAGTTGTTTACTAGCAGACTCCTTCTGAAGAGTTATTTCTACTCCTTACGTCATGCAGATTACCAAGTGAATGAAATGACAACTTTAGACGTCAGATCTCTTAATTACCACTCAGCATGTCAGCTTTTCAAAGCCAGACGTTCAAGTTGCCTTATTCTAGCCGAACAAAGCATCCACTTCAGGCTTTTGTCCCTATATTCCTTTAACAATCCCATTTCGAAAAAAGAAGCTTAGTTCCGGGATTCGTAGCCCATTGTGTAATTACCCCATCATTAGATTGTTGTCTAGTCTGATTCCACGAATTTGAAAACTGTAAACCATGTGAGTGACGCGGTATCCGTTTTCAATGCCACGTGACAACAATACTTTACTAAATGCTATAATAACAGCAATTAGAGCCCGTCTTAAGTCTCGACCTCGACGCCCGTCGCACAAAAATGTGGCCAATTTGACAAGAGGTTCATGTCATTAACGCTCGCAGCGCTTTTCTTAACGCATCCCATTCATGTCACGATGGCAGTTATTCTGTCGCTACTCGTCTCTCTTTATCTTTATTTTCGTCTTTGACTTCGCCGGCATCTTCGTCTGCGTCATCAAGAAGACGACACATACTGTCAGTCCGAGATTTGTGCAAGCAAGCAAGGCATCGTACGCTTATCGGTTGTCAGCCGGTGTAGCAACATACTTTCGCATATGTGTGACGTTTGAATCGTGTAAACGCCCAAAAACCATGTAAAAGTCAATATATTGCAAACGACCGCGAACAAAGGTGATTATGCGAAGAAATACTGCGCTGTCAATGTGATGCGATTCTTCCCGTTAAGTAGCCACTTAGTGCCAACTACCTGTCTTGGGCAGTACATCTCACTGTGGCCTATGGGCGCATTTGCTGAACGCGAACGACTTTGCTGCGTACCCGCCCGATGGTCCATTTCAACATTTCTGTTGCCGCAGGGCGAGGAGATTCGATACGGGCTGTCAGCACGATGACTCTCGAAAAGCTGAAGATCTTAGATTTGGATCTTCCGATGCGTTTGACGGAACAGCACGATTTGTTGGGAAACATTTCGCTTTTTTATTTTTATTTATGTTGCAAATTTTATTGTAGATTAAGTGATGAGCACAACCTCACGGCGAAGCTTGAGGGGATTTGTTTGCTGTGCGGCGACAAGGCTGAGCTTGTGCGAGTAAACACACAAATAGGCTCGGGCTGCGAAGGGCTTCAACCTATGATTAACGCAATTAAAGGCTTTGGTGGTTCGTTTGTTTATTTATTTTGGTCATTGTGACATCTGATGTGAAAATAGCTTCCGTCAGACAGTTGTTGAAATCATTCGTTTAGCCAGCCTCCAGCCATTGACTTTGATTTACAGTGAAATCAAGTTTTGATTCACTATTTCCCCTTTCGCGCTACCACTCACCGCTAATTTATTCAGTCCCACCCGGTTTTATAGCATCACTTTCGTTGTCACATCGTCAGCTACCGAAACTATGACTAAGACCTGAACAGACAAAGTCCAACTGGATTCCATCAATGTCCTTCTGTCACGCAAGACTAGCCCGCAGTTAGCAGTGCTTGACCTACGCGCAGTAACGCATCACCATTCTGCGTCTTATCGCCAGTATTCCATGCGGAAACATGTAAATCTACTTTTGAGAATTAAAAACCCAGATCCGGGTCGTATCTTGTATTAAGTAGATAAATGTCTACTTTAGATTTTATTGTATTGTTTTATCCAAGCGAATTCCTCCAGTTGAATGTAGCGGTGATAAAGCGATGAGCTGTGAATTAGCACCTACTATTGTGTTACGGTTGTCGGGCTCCAAGTCATGCCAATCCGCATTCATTGACGTGACGAATATGTGCTGAGATTGACAATGTCCGAGGGAGGATTAAGTAGGGCAATGGTGCGAGTGTTTAGCTTTGAAGAATTTGCGGATTCAAATTTAAGAGAAAGGCGCTTGAAGGTTTTTACGTAACTCAACAGTGAGGTCAGAATGTTTTCTTTTATGCTGGCATGTACCTTTATTTATGAATTTGTCGCATGGCGAATGGAGCTTGTAATTAGCTTCTGATGTGGGCGAACATCGTGAATGGTCGTCCGACTGTCGGTCTAAATACTTGCCTTCAAATTAAGTCAAGATCGTCCATACGATTTAAAGATAGATGGTTAGAGGGACACCCTTTCTTTGACTGTTTGACTCATAAGTGGCGTCATATGGCACCGGCGTGGTATTTCTATTCACATTAGAAAGGTTCCCGAAATGCACAATTGTGTACATAAGAATTTCTAGCCATCAAAGTCCAATCTATTCTGGTTTTGATTTTCGAATTCACAACGCAAATAAGCAGGTTAAGGCTTATTTGTATGCACGCCATTTCATTATGGAAAGATCAATTCCAGAACATTGCTTGTAAATTATCGAAAATCACAGCTAAATTCGTGACACGTATTGTTCACTACGTCCATTTTACAGGAAGGCGCTCATCCAAAAAGCACTTCGAATGACGTTGGATCGTTTTCGCACCACGCACACTCTAATTGATAATACGCATCCGCATAAATGACACACGGGCCGCACGAAAGGAGCTTAAGGGTAGTTATGAGGAAGATCTGAAAGCGTCGATTCTTCATTCATCACAGTAGCGTCCTTCAATTTTATGAAAACTTAGACGAACGGTCAGAATACATTCCGTAGAAAAAGTGAAGTTTGAAACATTAGTTGGACGCCGTTTTACGTCGCTACTGCACGGCTATAAACCAGACTTGGTGAACGCCTTGCAAGTCACTTTCGGCGGACACTCAAAGTCACAAGGTCGCTCACTCGTATGTACTGGTGATATAGAATTAGGAGTAAAAAGGTAATTCGCCCTTAACCAACAGATGGTGCTGGTGGTACTTGCTGGTCAGATACGTCAATACGCAATCTTGGCCATCTCATCATTACGCGTGTGAATTTTTATAAACTTCTTTTCGAAAATCTTTTCTCGATAAAAAAGAGGATCTTCTCTCAGCTTTTCTGAGGCTCACTTACCGAAAATTCGGTTCTGTAGCTTCCGTTCTTGCGCGAGCAAGAAGGGTTTACATCAAGGTCTTTGCGTAAAAACTTCCACGGAGTCGAGTAACACACAACACAATCCCAACTGCTACTAACGCTCACTTTGACTTGTATTGCTTGCTCGTTAGGACAATTATGGTCGAAGTGCGCGGAAAGCATTTTTCACGAGCACAAACAAGTGCATGTCTTTCTATGATGAAATGGGCAAATATGTGGGCATATTTTGACTTTGGCATATATCACGAATCACGCGTGAGCATTCTAAAATAAGACACTGCAAAATCAAACAGCAGAAAAATCAAAATCGGTGGATTCCTACATGTAATTTATCATTATCGTGACTTTTTGGAAAATAATAGTTTTTTGGAGTTTTGGAATATTAAAGATTAATTTGTTTACGATGCTCCAACAGACCGCGGTTGTAGTTAACTTCTCGTAAAAAAAGATTTATTCAGCTCTTCGATTTGACAGCTGAAAAAGGCTAAAAGGCCCGGTTAGTTACCAGTGTTCAAATACATGTTTCAGACATGTTTCCACAGCATGTTTCAGACATAACAAATTGAGTTCATTGATTAACATTAACATCCTTAAAAGAAATCTCCAGCAAAGCGCCATGAAACTTAGTCAATTAAAACAAGTTTTTGAGACATAAAGAGGGGATGCATTTTGTAATAATGAGTACAGCTTAAGGAAACTAAGCCATATTCAAGCTTAGAAAGCACTAAACCAGATCTTAAGAAGATCCAGTGGACAATAAGATTTTAAAAAGTAAACTTGTTCAGCAACAGCAATAACATCTTGAGTGCATTTGAATCAAACAGAAAACCAAGATATTTAAATTGTTTAACATTTTCAACATGAAAGCATTTATCATCGCAAGGACGTTCCTCGAAAAATGTCAGTGATTTAAGCCCTGAGCTACAAATAATCGGGTTAGGTTTAATTTTTTTTGCAGTTGCCATTAGGACTAAAAAATATAATTTTAGTTTTGTCGTTTCGGACCATTGTATGCATTTGACATCTGTGACTAGTAATTTCAAGATCATGACTGATATCACCGCATAGGTTCAAAGTGGAATCACTAGCAAAGGCACATGTGAATTGATAAAAATAAGAAAAAGTAGAGGACCAAGCACATAACCTTGAGGAAAACCTATGGAGACAGAGCATCTGGAACCTAACACAACATTAATGTTAACTTTTTGGACTCTGTTAGACAGATATGAACAGCTACGAATGACACCTCTAAAATCACATTTGAGGAATTTGTACCCGAGTATCTTGTGATCGACGGTGTCGAAGGATTTAGTCTATGAAGGTGTTGCGGTTAGTTTTTAGTATCGAAACCGTTATTTATATAGGAATAAACTTGTACGACACACTTAGTAGAACAGCCATAGCGACAGTTAAACTAGCGCCAATTAAAAAAAAAACTGTTTCTTCCTAAAAATTTTACCATTGTTAAGGTTTTTTAAAAAAAATCGAGAAAACTGACAGTAAGGAATTTTTTAAAGGTTTTATCTCCTTTCATGGGTACTTCATAAGGGTGGAACTTAAACAAGACGGGATCGCCGGGAGCCGAGCTACAGTTCCAGGTCTTCTACCTTGAATTTTGTAAAATTTTCTCCGGATTTCAGGAAATACAGTAGCTAGGGTTCTAAAACGGGTATGTGCACAGAATCATGTACTCTATAACACAGCCAAGTTTCAGATTCATAGCTGCTCAACAAGTTTGGCTTGATATATGCGTACGGACCATTAAATGGACAGATATTTGATATATGCGTACGGATGACGGACAGACGGTGTTGCTTACCGAAAATTAATGAAAGAGCTAAAGGGTTAGATTAGTTCACTCCAAATCGGGCCCATCGTATTTTTTCCATTACAACAAGAAGAGTTCAACGCCTTTTAAAAGATAACAGATGTATCGTAAACCAAAAGCGTTCCCATAATCGAAGCTACTCCCACAACATAAGAAAGCTAAATTGAGTTTTGCCGAAACTCATAAGTTTGGCTGGAGGAGTGAAAATCTAGCTTTGAAAAAAAAGTGATCGCGATGGTCTTGACCGAGGGCAGAAATATTGAAGAGATGTTCACAGATATTTCCATTTCCAACTTTTCTGGGTTTCCAGTACGAACTCGTATTGTTTATCCATAAATCCAATTCGGAGAAGTATGTCGAATTTCTGGACAGTATTATCGTCGAATTTGAGGAAAACTGGACTTTCTACTATGACAAGAATGAAATACATGTATCAACTCTGAATTAGCCTGTAGTAAGTTCTGATCCAAGCCCCATAAAAAAATTATGGACAATATGGTCTAAAGGAGTCTATTTCGGTGGACGCCAGTTCGATTCGCTTTTCAGCTCAAAATAGACATTTTGACAATTCAAATTTTAATTACCTCGATGCTTATCTTATGATGAAGGGTGTCTAGGGAAATTTTCATCTTTAAATTTCGAATGTTCGCAAACCAGTAGAGTGAGGTAAGTGAGGGAGGCATCGTTCGATTGGCATTTTTGTGGATTTATTAATCGCGATGAGTCGTTGGTCGAGGGCACACCGAGCATTCGCGGCTACGTGTCGCAATTATGTACTAACTTCAATTTAAGCAGCCTGAATGATGGTCCGAGCGCGCAACTTATCTGGTCGTGGGTGCAAAGGCTTAGACAAGAAGCACAATCATAAACAGAACTCCTCTCAGACCATCAACATTAGTAGAGACTAACATGTCACTCAAATTCGACACGAAATTATGCGAAATCCACGTAAATCCATAAGAAAGATTGCAGCCTCTGGGGGAGTGAAAAATCACTTGTGCACGTTATTTTGAAAAAAAACACCCATGCAAAATCCAAATCGTGCAAGGTCCAAAGGAAAGTGACTATCCTTTGCGAGAAACCTTCGCAAGAACAATGCTCGAAGGTTTTCGAATAGAATGAACGCTTGGCAACATCTTGTTTAGTGACGAAGCATATTTTCATATCGACGGTTACATAAATAAACAGAACTTGCATTACTGTTGCTCAAACAACCCTAGAGAATGCCATCAAAAAAGTTTACATTACGCCAAAACGACGGTATAATGTGCCATGTCAACCCGAGGGATAATTGGCCCTTATTTTTTTAGCCAACAAGAGACAGTCACTGTTGAAGTGTACTGCCGAATGATGGACGAGTTTTTGTTGCTGCAACTGCAGCTGTTCCCCGGGCACAACAATAGAATGCTATTTCAGCAAGACTGTACTACACCACACACGGATAGGATCTCGATAAAGAAGCTGAGGACTGTTTTCCCGAACAAATTGATCAGCAAGTACGGCGAAATACCACGGCCACCTTTCTCTCCGAACCTCACACTATGCGACTCTTTCTTGTGGAGATACCTCAGTCAAGGGTTTACAATAACAATCCTCGAATAATTCAGGCTCTGACGGCGAATATTCGCTGCGAATCTGCCGCCATTGAAAGAGCTCTTTGTTTACGCGTTATTGCAAATATATTAAATGCAAAATGAGGATCCGGCTACAAAAGCGCCTGGAAAGAAACGGGAGTCATTTAGAAGATATTGTTTTTCTTTTTTTTTTAATTTCCACTGGACACCCTTTATTTTGTTCAAATAATTGTTCCCAGACGACACTTTTGAGCCTCCTACTTGCTAAATCTTGATGATACTCAACAAGCTCCCGTGCTCTCCTACATGTATTGCTTGCTTGCGTGTATTTTTCCTCATTAGACGTCGAACCATCATTTTCCGTGGTGGGAGTGTTTGATTGCCAAGATCTAATGAACATCTTGAGTGTTGATCGCCGTTGGCTACATAATTAATCTAGTTGATAAATGGGTAATCAGGAGGCCGACCAATGTCGAGGTTTCCGAAATGTTTGCTGTGCAAAAAACCAAAATCATTTCCGCACGTGGCGTTATGAGCACGAGTGAAAAAGATCAAGTGGTAGATCATTAACTATAAGCCAGTCCTTACCAGAACAAAATCCGATCAAAATTTATGCACTTCTTTGTCATCAACAAACCCGGATAGGCGTTTTGTATGGCAAGATATGAGCTCTTAAATTATACCAATAACTCTACTAAGCTAAACTGAAAACACCAAAAACTTTGTGAACCGATCCATACTTGGTCGTTAGGAAAATCAAAATAAATCTCTGGTTAAACTAAAAGCCGTCGCATGCCAAATGTCCGCGTTGCGAAAGAGGGCGTTTAGGCGTTTATAGTCCGCTTTATTTGTCATCCATCTTAGCTACCAAGTGGTCGCTTCACGCATTCTTATTTGGAGATTGTTGATTTCCAGGAACATGACAGTTCCATTCCAAGACGAGACTGAGTTCAAAAGAAGAAAACCAGAAAGAACTATTATATTTAGGCGTTACGAGATATTGCTTTGTTCTTTCATTCGCACTTTTACGGAAAGGAAACCACAGAATTCGGTTAGCGTGGTTTTCCTTTCTCGTTTTTATAATTCTTTTCGAAAATCATCAGAAATAGGTAGTCTGATGAAGTTGGTTAAGACGACACTTCTGGTAAAATTAGCGGTTAGTGTCTGTTTAATTCACTAAATACGTGGCCCTGAAATAGACTTGGATTTTGCATCTCCTGCTAATAGTGATAATTTATTTGATCGACTTCCTACCTCGATCTACTGCTGCATGATTAGCTGATGCTTTGATGGTTCATAACGAATCCATTCTCGTAAGTAGCTTGAAGCCTCTAAAGAATGAGCGGTGATACATCAATCAAATAATGTGTCTGACATACGCTACAGGTGCCTCGAGCACCACTCACACTTTATTCTGTCAACGGTGACCACAACAACTGCTGCGCATACCATGCCCATATAGGGAACGCGGACAACATTCGACTGTTGCATAATACTCGTACCGAATTTCGCATGTTTTTCTCCCCAAGGAGTGTGCTCTATGAGTGGAATCCTGAGGTTAATGGGTTCATTTCAGCAGCCGGTCGGCTTCCCTGCTGCGAAACAGCGGACTACACTGGTTTGGGTTATTTTGGGATCGATCTTTTCGATCGGAATGCGACGAAGGTCGTACGTGTTAAACAGTGCTATCTTTCCTGTCCCTATACATAAGGACCAACATATCTCTTTTTGCAACATGCAAGCATGTGGGTGTCGACGCTGTGTTGACGTCATGATCAGTGACCAGTGAACAAAACAATTCGTCGCCAAAAAACAATTCAACTCAATGGCTTTAATTTGAAAGCCGGCTTTCAACCATACCGACGATCGTCTTTCTATATGTATTGTCATGCAAATGTTCATGGCCAGATATTGACAAGTTATTGAATAGCTTAAGTTGATTCCACCCGCACCGGCACCAGCTTAGGTAATGGGGATTATCATGATAAATAAATTCATCGAGTTTATTAAGTGACCGCTCATTTTAATAAACGAGTCGAAACATATAGCCAAAGCGCCAGAGGGATGTGCTTCGTGTTGTCAGGAGCCATAGCTTAGAACTGGAGTCCACTTGACACTTTGTTTAAATAGCTTTCGGCGACAATGATAGTTTGATTTTGCTGGGAATTAAATGGTAGGATATAAATAGATCTCAAGCACTTCCGTGTGGAAAGCTGGTATTTAACAGATAATGGGATATTTTGCATTGAAATTGGTTGAAATTAGGAGACTAATTGATTGGTTAGGAAACTGGTTAAGTGCTGGTTAAGTATTTTGTTGACAGCGTGTCTGTCAAATCGTTTGTACAAGTTTTTTTTTTTCATAAAATCATGCAATTTGTCATTAAGTGGAATTTAAACGAAGGACCACCGGGACAACCGAACACGTCAAATGTCTAATGGTTGCTTCTAATGTAGGGAACAAAGCAGTTAATAACACCCCAGTGAGGTGTATGTGCGTGTTCACATTGGTAGAAGCGCACCAAATTGCTTGAAAGAGAGGGAACGATTTTTAGTAAGTGGAAACGAGTAGGGTTGCTTGCACCGAAAATCCATCTTCAATTTGGATTTTCGGTTGAAGCAAACCGTTCCATTCTTAATTCATTCCATTTTTGACAGTTTTTCTTCATTTATTCGTGACTGTTGGACAGACAAGTTCATTTGGCTTGCAAAAATGACTACTTGGACGAAGGCGACTGAATGAAAATGACTACTTGGACGAAGGCGACTGAATGAAAATGACCCGATTCATGCGTTCCACGTGTCAAAAACTCAAGTGTGCTTCCACCAATGTGAACACTATTTGCCTTCTTGCGCTTGTCCTTCTTGCGCCAATGTGAACACGCACTATGGGTAAAAGAGCATCCTTTTGAAAGAGTATTTCCAGCTTATCATTCTTAAGTTGTTGCTTACGAAGTTGTTTGCTTACGATAAAGTATGATATTTGTCCCTTATGATCTTTGACCATGTCAATTAAAGCATTCAAAATGACTGTTGAGGGTCTGATCACACTTTTCTATAAATTTTAATTCAAATAATTGTTTTTTTGGTTTTGACAGCCGTTTATTGTCAATTTATTTTAAATAAAATATTAAGAATCACTCGAATGCAACGCCAATACCAGGGGGAACCAGTTGCCGCTACTAGATGAAATGAAAACTAACAACGAAGCAAGACAGTTAAAAGCTGTTAAAAATAAAAAGTGTTGTAAACGGAAAATAAGTTAGGACTTTGCAAAACTTCCATAGGTAAGCCTCGGTTCGACGAAGAATGCGAGGAAAAAGTAAAAGTCCGTAATGATTTAAGACCTCAAACCCAGAAAGTATTGAAGCGATCACGCGCACAAGATGTCAGAACCTATGAAAGAACGCAGCCGTTTTCTTCGGGATAAAAAAAAAACGACAGGAAAAGAAACAAGTTTGTAAAAATTCAGGTGAAAAATATGGGAGCAGTGTATGAACGCTATACAAAAAGAATATGAGGCCAAATCAGGTTTTACTCGTATGTGCAACTATAATGGGGAGATCGTTTCGGAAAACGAAAACTTATAGTAAAATGAAAAATATATTTCACAGCATTAGAAAATTATGTTATTCACACGGCAGAAATGCAAGTCGAACTGCCAACCATCGATGAGCCGAAGAAAGCAATCCACCGGCTTAAGAATAGCAAATAATCGGACACTACCAGTGTGGTTCCAGGCGAAACAGCTTGATGAGTGATCAGAATTTGACTGAGCGGCAGCTTTTGGAAAAGAAATGGGAATTCCACGAAATAGTCCACCATTATTCGTGAATTTTAGGAAGGCTACGACTCTATAGATGGATTAAGAAAGTTTAACTTCCTGGGAAAAAATTGATGACCCTGATACTCGTATATGTGTACCTAAAGGGAAACAGAGGCGAGTTAGAATGCGGAGCTCTTTACCTTAAACATTCAACGTGAAGGATCAAAACAGGGAGACGTCTTGTCACCACTTCTTTTTGATTTGGAGAGAGGGGATTTACTCTTTCTGGAATCACATCCACTCTAGCTTGTTAATAATTATTATTAATCCACTTTAGAAAGTTAATAATGGCAGGAAAGGGGTGGATAATACCAGCGACACTTTACGGACGTGGAACCTGGTCTCTGACTAAGAAGGAGGAAAATAGATTTCGGGTCTTTGAAAACAAAATTTAAGGAGAATCTATGGGGGAAAACAGGATGAATGAATAGGCAAATGGAGTAAATTACACAATCAAGGGTTCGGGAAACTCTATACAAATCCAAGCATTGTCCATTGTCCTGGATTCGATTCTGACAACGGGATTTTCGATCACTTTTGTCAATCGTCAAAAGTGTGCGAATTGTGTGCAAAACACGATCATTTTTCCAAGACTTTCCGTAAGAATTTCGGTGATAACTGGCTTTGAGTGGTGTAAGGGCTCTTCGTGCATCACACGCATATTTTCAGTGCCACAAAAACGAAGATTTTGCTTATTGACGTAACCGCTATTTTCGACACACAATCGTCCTCTTCCTTGTTGAGATTAATGATGGCTTGACAGTAATTCGCACGTTACAGCAGGTCAACAGACATTAACCGATGCACTGTTTGCACTTTGTCCGAGAACGTGTATAAGTCTTTCACTAAAATTCGCTGTAGGGTCCGCCTGGTCATGCCCAATTGCGTGGCCCGTCGTCTGGTTGATGTTTCTTCGTTCTCAGCGACATCGGTAGCTACAGTCGCGATATACTCGGCCGGTTTTCGGACCAGTCCGGTGGCGACCATGCCATGCATGGTCTCCTGTGATACCAGTCTGTTCGAGTCGATTAGCTTAGCGGTGGAATGTTTGCCTAGTTGGCGCAACACGATTAAGGAACATCACTGATCGATTATTCGTCAATTCGATACAATTATTCCACGCTCTTGCGGAGTATAGTGCTCCATTGCTTGTCTGTTTGTATACTGACACTGTCCAGTTCACAAATGTCAAATATGATTGACATACGACGTTATTTGCAAAAATTATAATATCTTCCGATTGATTTTGCGCGACCTTGTATTATTCACGATTTTTTTGTCTAATAAGTATCACTTGCAGAAAGCTTCGATAGATGCCGTAAAGGGTTTTCTTTTCACGAGCGAACTGCTGCTCCAATGACAAGAAAGCACCGGCATCTTGTGCATCTTGTTTTGATTGGTGATGAAAAGTAGATCCATTAGAAAATTCAAAGAAAATGAAATCATGTGGACGCCGCTACCCACATCAGCCAACATAATCGATATCGACGACAAGATAAAACATGGATCAAAGCTTATGCTGTGTCTTGGTGATATTAGCTTGGCGTGGTATATGATGAGTTGATGTAATGGGTGAAAACATCACGGGAGGTCGCTACCGCACACAATTAATGTCTTTGAGTCAAGAGTTGAAGAAAAAACGTCCAAAATACTGATGAAAACATCATTAATCGATTTTGTAACGCGACGCAATTTAGCTTATGTCGTTAAATCCTACATTCTGCTAATCCTGCCTGACTACTACCCATTTCGATCAATGATGAATGACCTTGCTGAACAGCTCTTCCGATCCTAGAAGAAGCTAAAAATTGGGCTAGTTCCTGGGTCGTCTCAAAAGACGTGTGTTTTTGCAATGTGGAATTCGTAAGCTGCTTGGAAGTTGGGCAAAAGGGGAAGCTAGCTAATGCTTCTGTCCTTTAGCGAGAAGTGATTATGAAAGAAAGTTCGATCGAAGATATCGATTTTCCAATTCGGCAATAGGTACAGCAATTTGCTCTTTGTCGGTCCATTTTGCAGACTGATGACATTTTCATCCTTAAATGGGGTTTGCATTTAGTCGACTTGTTTCTGTTCGTACCACCTTTTGTGTAAAACTTGATTATAAGAAAAAATAGCAGCATAAATGCAGTCTCTAAGGTATTCACTTCCGCTAAAGTTATTCGTTGTGGCGGATAACTTATTGCTAATATTCAATGATTCACATTTATCAGCGGTTAGACGAATCGCATGATCACGCAGAAGCAACACTTAAAGCAGAATACAAAAAGCTTAAGAACGGGGAAAACTACTGTAATTACTGCCTGCCGGAAGATCAGTAATGACTTGTACAGGTTTAAAATTTAATTTCAAGCCAATATTATTTAGAGAAAAATTCCCTTACGTCGGCTCCACTTAGTTGTATGTTGTACCAGGACATATCGTTGATATGACATACCAGGACATATCGCATCCTCATCCCATATATGTATGTATGCAGACACAATTTATATACAATCAACGTTTCGCCGGTATTTCCAAGAAGTCGAATTTTTAGGCTTACAACAAATCAAAGACTTCGAATGGTTCTAACTGAATGACTGGTCTCGCCATTCGTGGAATGGAACCTCATAAGATATTTAAAGAATTACCATAAATTTTCACCTTCACGTTACATAAACAGGTGGATTAGCTTCATATTCATAGCATTAACATGGCGAACCACCAGCTATATTAACGCCTCGAAACATGTTTATAGAAGCATCTCTACTTAAACGCCTACTAATTTCGAATTTTTAAGATATTATCTAGCTTAAAGCGAGCACATCGCAACACCCCCGAGTAGGAATAGACAGACCATTTCACGGTATAATAATGCTAATGGAATGTTTTTCCGTAAAGCCAAATGTCTTCGGAAGAGAACCAACCGCGTATGGTTCCTTCAGCTTGGCGACGGTTACTGATCAGCACAGAATCAAACTGGTTCCAGCAGTTTCTCGCTAGGAAGATCGAGTGTATCAATAACAATAAATTTCAAAATGAAATTGTTGCGAGACAAAAAGTTGTTGTTGTTGTTATCAAATTTTTTTGTATTTCGTGCCGGTCGTTCATTTGGTTTATTTTTGGTAAAACCCAAAAGACATCCGGACTGTGGCGCGGTGAATTCACGACCTGATGTCGGGGATGAGTCGAGAGTCGAATGTATCCGATGTGATGGTAGAATGGCATTCCGGTAGCTGGCCGTGATCGGGGTGGTTTGATGCTTTGCAATCAATTTTAATTTGTTAAATGCGATAAAACGAGATGGTGACGGTTATGCTTTTGATATTTATCGAAGTTCATAAATTAGCGCAAACGACGCATCTGAATATGGGATTAGTTCCGGTTCTGAGCGACAGTGATTGGATATGATGTATGAAGTATTTTTAACCTGTTGCGAGGAATGGCTTGATGCGAGGTGGCGTTGTTGCAATTGTTTTTGAATGGAAAGTGACGATTTGCATTTCCACATAAGGTTAAACGAAATGGGGGTCGTCTACGTCGACTTGAAGAAATGCATAAACGCAGCCAATCACACATATCCACGAAACACCTTTCCAAAGATGAAACAATTAGCTTCAGAAGCCTTGAATAAGTTAACAATCAAATGATCAGTCGTAATCGTCTGCACTATCGAATTCCGGCAACAAATGATCATATTAATCTCGTCGGCATCAACCTGTGGTAGTTCACCTTTTAACCTTGCAATTGATTTACGTGAACTCCCGCATCAGGCTTGTGAATCGAGCGCCAACAACTCGAAATCATACACTATACAAAGGTCCAATAGTAGGACTGAAGCACTAGGACTTCGCAATAGTACTTTTCACATGCATCAGTCGTGCCACACAGCACAACAGTTCTGTAGCACTGCAGAGATCAATCATGATAGCAAGCAGAGCCAAACACTTCAAGTTCATTTTTATGGCCAGCTGCTAACCTATTGTATAAAGGATGGATACGATGCTTGGAGAATACTTATTTGTTCATCTTGATGTATGTTGGCATAAAATTTAATGGAGCATTCGTTGAATGGAATGCCACCAGCAGCGCGGAGGAATGCATGATATTGGGGCTGGGAATGTCGGGCAAATCTATTGTCTTAATAAACGGGTGCTGTGGCTGGATTTGTATCTTAAACAGATGCTTGAACGATACATTTTGAAATGTTATTTTCGCGTTTGTGCAATCAAATGAACTTGTTTTGATTATAGTACGAGTATCAGTGGGAAGGCTTGGACTTTGGCGATGACCACATTGTTGATCTTCGATTGAATGATATCAGCCAGTCGAATGAGAATGAGAAAATAAAGAAAGCCTTGACGTTTAGCTTCATGCCAATCAATATCACAATAGATTTATGGACCAAATCGTTGCCTTCGCAATTAGCAAACCTTGCTAATCACAACATAAGGTCATCGATGTTGGTATCTTCCTGTCTTCCACATCAAAGGAGAACCATCCATCAGTTGCAAATCGAGTCATTCGATGTAGTCACAGAGTCTGTTGTTTCCGGACGACTGCGTGACGCACAACAGTAACAAAGTTCTAATTAAAGCAGCATACATAATTCACTCTTGCTACTTGTTTACATTCAACATTCCGTTTAACCTTGCAGCCATTCGTAAACAAGAAGATATCCAGAGCATTCCCTTCCACAGCGCCCAACTCCTGACATGACTTGAAGTGACAGCCAACGACCGAACATCTCAGACACTCAACACCTTGACCACAACTCGCCTCGAAGGCACATAACTCGCATGTCACAATAATTCAGGCTGGCATCTCATGCGCTAAACCAGAACGAACAGCAAAACCCGAAGCGTTGGGCATAAACTTTGCGTGACACTATGGCGTTAATAATTTCCAAAATTAAAAGAGAGAAAACAAAAAAAAAGGTTAAGTAAATTTAAAAGATCCAAGCTTGACACGGATCGAAGAAGGTGTACGCGTACGGTGGGAAATGTTACCACACACTGGCCGCCAGTCATAGGCCACGCTGCGGAGGAGGAAGCTTACCACTTGTACGAGTATAGGTGACACAAGAGTACATATATAATTAAGTATCGATAATTGTGGGAGAGTATGTTTGTTGTACTTTCGGCAAGGCCGTCGCTTCATTAGCGTCCGGTCGAGAGTCTTCAGCAATTTGTCTCGATATGACAGTTGACGTGAGAGCATACCAGATGCTCTTATCCATCTATCGGTGGTGATCTCACAAGTTGACAGAAACGCATAATTGATGATAGTTTCTGTAGGTGACACGCAGAGTAATGACTCTCCCGAGATTATTATCGCTAGCATCCTCGTCCTGTCGCGACAAACACTGGTGTTAATATGATCGTGTACTAAAAGCTTTACGAGGTACGAGTACCACTCGTGATGATGTTCAGGTGATAGGTGATTGTCACGATTTCGGAAGAAGGTCGTGTCGAAGAGGATTGGTGATGTAGTGTAGAGTTCGTGGAGTTCGATTGGTCTCCTTCTCTTTTTCATTTTTGTATTCTGTAGGTTGCGGGAAAATTAACGTATATTGTTCCATCGTGAAATGACGGTGGACCCTGATGGAGGAGCAATTATGCTCCGAATGAATTTGGCAATTAATTAAGCTAGGTTCGTGGGAGATCTTGTGTGGGAGATAATGACTGTTGTGGATTGGATACGAGTGTGTTGGGAGTGGATGATGTTATTATGGGAGCTGACCGTTGGACTGTGGAATCAAAAAGTTATCGGTCGATTTATGACATCGAGTTGTTTGACCCAATTGCGTGGAAACCTACCACTGCCTTCAAATTAACGAAATGGTATTTTCAATCGAAGAGGTTGAAGAGATTTAATTAGGTTGTCAAAGCCTCTCGGCGAGTGGAATTACTCAAAGTGGTACTGATTGATCATCTTGCAATTATTCGCATTGAACGCATTTACCCAAAAAGTGAATAAAGTCATGGTGTTACCCTTCTAGAATGTACCTCATCTTAATTGCCTATATCGTGTGAGCCGTACTGTGGTACCATCTTGTTGGAACAATATATCACTGATATTAAATTCCTCCAATTTTGGTCAAAAACAGTCTTCTAATATGGTGCGATAGTGAACTTCATTCTTCGTAACAAGGCCATCATTTACATGGGCGTGAAATCCACATCACCTGGTCACTTTTTTGTAGATGCTAGGAGTCTCTTTTTCAGTGGAACAAGCTTCTCAACGATGGGCGACAAAGTGTGGAGATGGAGGCCAGCGTTAAAACATCGTCGTTCTGAATTTGAACTGTCGATTAGGTGGACCCATTGCCGCAGGTAGAATTGGCATTGGCATTGATAATATAACAAAAGGATCAACCAGGTGAGGCCAGCTGCCGCCTGAAGTGGAAAAATGGCCTATTGGAATCCACTTAGCAGTAAGCCCTTGCCATCCAAGGGAAGTACTTTGAAGAATTGTAAGATTTCGCAGCAATATCTAAAATAAATCTATCTTTCCCAGGCTCTTCACCGAAAATGTTGGTGCAAGCCCTATATGTTGATTCGAATGTATCCACTAAAACACGCACAGCTCTCCTGGTGAAGGGATTGTTGCGAATTGGAGCTAGCGCTTTTACTAGATTTGTTCAAGAAATAAGGTGACTTTTGAATTTTGCAGTTTAATTACATTCGATTTTCGACTTGTTTGGTTTGTTATGTTGGTACACACGTTCATATGTTGATATTGTTGGCCATTTTGTACTTGGCGATTTTTCGTTATTGAAAAAAATTGATCCGAAAATTGGTATTAAATTTTGTGTGAAAAATAAAATTAAGTGCTCCAACGTATGGTTATGACGACGAAACCAAAGCCCCATCATTAACACTTTTATGTTCTACTTAAAGAGGTACGTGGCTTAGAACGCTTCCATGTCATTAATAACAAAATATCTTGCTTAGACTTTCTCAGCTAATAGTAAACACTTCTATACCGGTATCTTCAAAGAATTTGGTTAAGCTTCTCGGTATAAAACAAAACATTTTAATATCAGACAAAAAAAGCGAAAAACAAAAATGAAAATGTTTGTTTCATTGAAAGTGATAATGAGAAAATTAAAAATCAAAATTAAAAAGCTTAAAGACGGCGCGGCGTAAAGCCCTTCACAAGCGATTAGTGTGAGCAGTTATTTACCACTTAACAGCGCCTTACTATTCAACATCAAACGTTTTACTTAATTCGTAAATCGTAAATCCAAATCTTGAAGATTTGGCAATGAATAACGCTTTGAAAGCTCCGATTCCTAACATTTATCGATTATTCGAGAGACCTTTAAACACACTACGCCCACCTCAGTTGTCTTTCAATATCCCCATCAAATCGCGCCTGTATTTTCATCGAAGATATTAAAACAAACGATAATCGTTAAGAAAGCGAGCAGTAGGTATACCACAAATCTAATTTTCGGTCTGATCATACGGTTGTTATACCCACTAATCGTACAGATAAAAATCTTTTCGCGTGGGCGCACGAAGTTAAGCACAGAGATTGGAATAAACTAAAGTGTGGCGTGATTTGTTTTTACTGACCGTATTGACCAGGAATTACTGGTTCCTTTGGGTTGAAGGTCGTAATTATTCCCAAATTTATTGTCCGGCGAATGGCTTCACATGAATATAAGTCACCTCCGAAAGAAATTAAACTTTTCCACGAGACGGAACTGTGTCGTACGTCACATCAGACTTGAGCCTATGGAACCTTGTAAATTATTCATAATTAAAGCAACGTGTCGGATGAATTCTTAGAAGTTTATTCAGGATTTCTCGTGCCATCTGTAAGATTTACAAGCTTTTGTGTCCACAACGCAGAACAAATTAAATCACTTTGTCTTTAGCAATAAGGGCTGAACATAAGTAGGGTAATGACGCAATTGAAAAAAGTGACTCTCGTCTAACAATTTAACAGTTGTGTTGTGCGGTCTTTATCTCGTCAATCTTGGCAAATCTCTGTCCTTTCATAAGTTTTTTTCAGTTTTGGAAAAGTTGCAGATGGCTTAATCCGATAAAGACGGTGGGTGAAGCATGAGTACGGCATCGTTTTTGGCAAAAAATACACACAAGCAACGCGAATTTTTCCTCCAAAAGTCCGAACGTTTTCTTCGTATTGGTTCACGCGAAACGGCACCTTACTTCAAGGTAATGTTCCTTATTTGACCGTACAATCTTCCGCGCATTTGTAATCGAAGAAAACGTTGAGCAAAACTTTCACATTTGACCGAACTTTTCTGGTCATTCACGTCATACAATAGCGCCTGAGTGATGCTCAAGCGACGATTCTTTTGGTCAAAATTTAGTAAATTCGGAATAAACTTCGCTCATGGAAGGTATCCAATTGATATGCCAATACCTTCAGGTAACATACCAGTATGTACCAACAAAACGTAAAAAAAAAAAAAAATCAGAAATCGAAAAGTCACCTTATTTTTTGAACAAACTTGTAGCTAAGAGAGTTCCGCCGTTATCTAATAGATGGTGCTAGTTTTATTTGTTACCGGAAATGGACGTCTGTCAACAACTGTCATTGTCACATTTATTAATTCTTATCGACGTCATTAATTTTTTTGTGCGTTAAATTGTCGACTTTTGATCCAAATATTGTCGCTTTTTTCACTCTTTGCTTTTCGCCTTCAGTCCGAAAACATCTGCGTTTGAGGGGAGGGGTGAGACTACTATTAAAGAACGAGACATGGCTCAACAAGACATTTAGTGGCTTCTTCGTAAGATTGGAAGTATTACTCAGTAAGGTGTCATCGACGTCATCAGGTGGCAATCAAATGGGGTGATGTGTGAAGAATACAGCGAGCGGAATAACACTTTCCATTTGAGCGTTTCCAATGATGTTTTGGCCGATTTTGGAACCTATGGCATCGTGTTGTAAAATCACTGATCAAATCAAAAAAAAATTATCATGTCTTTCCAGCAGTTTTTCCTTCTTTGTATGACAAGCGTTTTGATTGTAGTCGAAAGCAGTCGGTGCAGCAACAGTGATAGTTTCAGTGGGTTTGAGTGATAATGCAAACACGAAGCAGACAAACTGAAAAAATGCCGTTCGACATTCATTCCATAAGTTTGCTTGCTTCTGGATCACTTTCATCCATTTCGGATGGATGCTTTCCTACCGTTGGCAAGTCAACTGTAAACAACTAAGACAATTTTTGTGGTGTTTGATTTTATACTTTTTGCGATCAGTTCCTTCGATTCACCTTCTTCGAACTTTTGCGGTAGTGCTGGTCGTTTTTTACCCTCCAAGTCAAAGTTACTTTAAAACGTTCAAGCCACTTTCGACACACTTGGTCAGCTAGAGCGTGGTCACCATAAACTTCCCTTAATATACAATGATTTGGCAGCACTTTTTTCGTACTAAAATAATGAAGTAGAACTCCTTTCCAAAACAATTTATCTAAAACAGCTTTCGACATAGAATAAGACAAGAATAAAATTATTTTATTCATGCTCCAACCAAGTGGTATATACTGTAACTGGGGCCTAATGACAGCTGTTTTACTGCAAACATTGAGTTCTACCTACGCCATTTCTGATAAAAGGCTACGAATGGATTCCAACTCGTTTCTTCAGTTACTGTAACGACACCTTTGGAATTCTACCGTCGTACAGCAGAAGCTAGTTCTCACTATTTCGTGAAAAGTTTATGAAACGTTTTTTCTTGCATATCGTTGTATCAATGGATATTATCTCTCGGTCGGTTTAGTGCTTGCGGTCGATTAAAATCCAAGCCTTGCTCATGCGAGCCAAAAAGTCTGTAAACTCAATTTTGGGTCAGTGCCACCTAATAGGGTACCAAAAATTATTGCCCATAAGAAACAGGCTAGATTGATCAAGTTGCAATGCGGCGTTTTCCAGTTTGAAAGCGCAACTACATATAATATGAATGAACACGATGTGAATAGCCTGCGGTGTCATGAGATGTCTGCTGGAATGTGAATGTCGTCTGTAACTTGTCTGCTCGCAGTAGATAGAGAAGTTATGGGCGCTGTCATGTCATCAAGCGTCTCCCTTCCCTAGCCTCCGGCCGTAGGTAAATCATGGAGAGGAGTGTCGAATTTTTCCATCATTCAAACCTACGTATGTAGAGATATATGGTAAGCCTTTACATCAATCTCTTGAAATGCCACAGCAGCTACCGCATATCATAAGTCACCTGTTCATTGGATGACATCCGTAACCATATTTGAAAGTCTATGTGGACAAGTCTTTTGTCGCGATCATTTGTTATTCAGCCATGAGGCTATGTATCGAATTGGATTCATTTTGTCATGGTGTTGTTGCCAAAAAGCATCTCAACGAATGACTCTTTAAAGTTGACGTGAGTAGCTTTATCTAGCGGTGATGATACGTTTGAGATTAAGATGTCTCGTTTTATGAGAAATGTAAACAGAATTCCCTTGCATTACTGCAGACAGTTCGACTGCCGGAGGTGAGTGGTGGGATAGTACAATATAATACGTTCAAAATGTATTTTAAACGCATATATTAAACGCATTGATTAAAATCATCTGCGTATGTGAGCAATTTGGCAGACTTGATATTGATCGTGCCTCTTGTGTCTGACACGATCTTGTAAGGGATAATATTAAACAAATCAGATCGCAATATGTCGCGCTGAATCCCTTTTTACGTGACGTGACTCTGTATAGCTTGGCTCTGTCGACACTGCTATATGAAGCTTCAAAGTCGACAAAAAGATGGTACACAACTTGGTTGAATTCCCAAGAGTTCATTTATAGCGCGATAGTTGGACACCTCATTCTTTCGTCCTTTTTTTTTGTGGATTGGGATAATGTAATCACTTTTCCAAAGTTGAGGAAAGTGTTCCTTTGAAATGGAACAGATGGTTGGCCCATTTTTTTTAAGCCTTGGCGGGGAGCCAGTTAGGGCCGGACAAGACGACTGAGTGCTTTCTTTCATAGAAGGAAGTACGTTGATGGACTTGTTCAGTGAATATGCTGGCTGATCATAGGATCATAGGAAGAAATATTGAGAAACGTGAAAGTAAGGGTCATCACCTTTAATTTTTTGGATTTATAAACTGGTAGAAGAGGCCGATTCACCAGTTATGAAACGAACTTGCCGCATAAAGTTGAAAATCATCATAATTGACATGGGCCAGGACACTGTACAAAGATCATTTATAAATATACAAAACAAGAACGGTCCGTAGATCGATCCCTGTGGTACTCTCTGTGTGATTGTCTTTACCAAATTGGATTCGCTGAGTTCTTGAGATGTGGCGGCGAATCTGGAAAAACTAGAGCCGAATTCTTAGAGGAGTTTTAAACGAGATATCCCTATATACATCAACACGACATAAATCGTCAACATTCGTTGGTTCGGAAGACACAGCTCTTTCGGATCTCGAATCAGGCGTTCTTGACGAATCTAACTATCCGCCAATCTTATAGAACGAAACTAGTCGACATTCAAAGGATATTCGAAGGCTCGTTGTACGGCGAATACGATCGATGACTCTCAGGAAAAACTCCTCGACACTCGGCAGGAAACTTGCGGGTCTTTGGATATCCTTATCGATACAGTCCAGGAGACCCATATCAATGATGCCCGTGTTTATCTTCGAGCTTCTCTTCGCCATCATTCACCTGGAGAAATATTATGAAAACGAGTACATGCTGGAAAAAAATCCGCAAAAAGATGACTTCTTACAAGAGACTGCGAATTGATTGCTTCTGGAAGTCGACAACAAAAGGAAATTCTTGGTGAAGAATAAAATAAGCAAACCTAACAGCCAAGATCGTATACAAGAAAGTCTGGTTGGCATAGGGTGGAAAAGGGGATGAAGATTACAATAGTTGCTGTGAGGGTTGTTTGGTGATGCTATTGAGGACTTTGTCGAACAAGAATAATGAGAAACTGCATACTGAAAAATTCAATAGAATGAACAGACAAGGTAGCATTCTCGGTCAGACAGAAACTATAAGAAGACATGACTCCGATTTATTCGCTTAGGGCTTAGCAAGTCTCACGTAATTTTCCAACACTGCGCAAAAGCTATGGTTGCAATGAACTAGTCAATAGCACGACGAGTTTGTTAAAACATATTGGCGCACTGTCCTTTCCTAGGGAGTCGGTGTTAACAGCGGATATGAAGTCAACAACATAATTTCCCGTGACCCCTGCGAACTATTGATGACATCATTTTTAGAAGGATTGCTCTAGAGTTTTTAAGTGGGCGTCATATGTTGAGTCTTGAGGTATAGTAAATTCTCCTCAAAGTGCGTAGGACTGGGATTGAAAAATCTCAAGTCACCTTAGACGCAACCCAATTGACAGTAGCAGATCGGAGCTCCAATTAACTGTGAACGGTGCACGGAATATTTTCTCTTCTTTGTGCAGTTTAAAGGTTTCATTTTTTTTTATTTTTTAAGAACAAAAAAAAATTGAATATTGGAGCCGGGTCACATAAGATTAATTTCGTTAACCCGCAGACTCACTAGCCACAACAATCACACTACTCTGTCGTTCTGTGTTATGCCCCGTTTGGGACCATTCTCCATAACGGGGTCTTGTTCTGTATCTAATCAATTTCTTCTGGGTTAAAACCCGGGAATAGTTAAAGGATAAGCCTGGCAATCGAGTGCGGTTATAATGCTCCACCATACTCTTTCGGGTTAAAACCTAGGTCGGAGTAGTAGTTTTGCGGTATTTTCCTAGGAAGCAGTTAATGGTAGCACTTATTTAACTTCGTGAGGGCAAAATCTCAAGTCGAAGCATTAACTTGCGTTTAACCGAGCAACAGCTCTAATTAGGTTACACTACTCGTACTTCTCTATATGACGTGTTTTAATTCTTTCTTCCCGTGAAGTGTCATGTCACCCTTAGGCTAACAATAAGCCAGTGTAAGTAAGCCAGTGTGCACACTGCCTGCGGTCGACGTTAAATTTTCGCAAACCAAGTCTGACAAATACATCAAATATTTGTTTACCTCGAATAGAATCTCTTTGTTGTTGGAGATTTCTCACTTTGTATTTTGTTTATTTTGTATTTGTATTGTATTTTGCGCTAAGTGCGTGTGTCGTTTAAGGACTTAAGACGAATTTATCGTCTTGCTTGACTTGCTCGTCTTCGCTGTCTTTGAGCTATGATCTTAGGTGTATATTTACGTATGTACGTGTGTTAGAAAACATTTTAACTATTTTTTTTTTATAAACAGACGCCTTTTACGTTGTGTTCTTTGCTTGAGTTTTGCCCAAGTAAGTAAACTACTATACATAGGAGGGGTAATTACGTGTGATTATGCAGCGGGGAAAATTATTTTCATACCTTAGGTACACTTGTTTCTAGTTTTTAATTTTCGTGGGAGGAAACACTCCTATTTATTGAGCTTAGTTCAATCTAAAATTAATATTACTTAATCTAACTTAGAAAGTAAGAAGAACGGAGAAGGGAACCGGAATTAAGAAGATGGGCGTTTAAGCGAGGAGTGCTGATGTTGAAATTGAAGTAAGGATGCGAATTAACCAGCATACGAGAAATGGGTTCATTGGAGTAGGCGGTACGGGGAGTGGGTAGATAGAACAGCCGGGATTTCGTAGGGTCGCGCAGTCAACGGTGCCAGAAAGCAGACGATAGATGAAAAAAATGTCCGATACAGCTTCTATTTCCTCCAGACGGTCTTGATAAATAGGGTGGTAAAAGCAAAGGATTGTTCCAGGGGAGATGCTCTCGATTCTAGAAATGTGGATTTGTTGGTAAGGGCTTACCTTGGGCCGGACAAAGGTTATGTAGAAGAATCGAGCAATAATGTAGAGGTTGTAGAATTCTTTAGACCATCGCTTCACGAAACCGAGTGCTAAATTAGTTTTAAGGATTATCTCGTCGATATGTGCGCGAAAATTTAGTTCCTGGTCATATAATATGCGAAGATCACGAACAGCCATAACGGTGGAGATGGACTGATTATTGAGGAAGTAGTGACGAAGAGGAGGTTTGATCCGTTTACGTGAAAAAGTGAAGATATTTTTAAACAGCGGGTGGAAAAACTATTAAGATCTGATTGAATAAAGGAAGAGTCATGACTGGAGGAAATGGTCTTGAAGAACTTGGTGTCATCGGGATATAGTGAGATGTGGGAATGTTTAATCACCATTTCAATATCGTTAATTGTAAGAACGAAAAGAAATGGGCCTTGGGGGACGCCAGAGGAAGCTAAAAAAAGGGTTAGAAAAGGCAGATCTAAAACGAACTAACAGTGTTCGATTTTTCTAGTATGAAGATATCCACTTCAAAGAAATTAGATCGGAGTCAAAGAACTACCGTTCTGTCGGTTGAACGGGTATTAGATAGCCGACTGCGGAAAATAATACGACTATCTGATGACCAGTGCGGGTTTGTCTCGGGTAAATCAACAACAGATGCAATCCAAAGTATAAGGGTCATGATGGAAAAGCATCGTGATTCTTCAAAGGACTTGCATATGGTGTTGGTTGATTTCGAGAAGGCCTTTGACCGGCAACCAAGAGATCTTTTATGGGTAGCGCTAAGATAAAAAGGAGTTCCAGAAACCTACGTGCAAGTGACCATGGACATGTACAAGAGAGCAACGACAAGAGTAGGAGTCACCGAAGAGTTCGCAATCAAAGTCGGTGTACACCAAGGGAGCGTCCTCAGTCCACTGCTCTTTATAGCAGTCCTTGATTGCTTGCTTGAAGGAAAAGTGACGGACCCCAATGTGCACCAGCTATTCTTTGCTGACGATGGAGTCATTATCAGTGATGATCAGGCGTCCCTACAACGAGCACTTGAGGTGTGGATGGACATTTTTGAGGGACACGGGTATCGTATTAGTTCAAAGACGACAGAGTATCTGTGCTGCCCGTTCTCTGACCCTCATCAGCCTATTCCAGACATTTACTTGAATGGAAGAGTGCTGCCCAAGTATGAAAAATTTAAATATCTGGGATCTATGATTAATAAAGAAGCAACTGGTGATGACGACATCAACCATCGCGTAAGTGTAGGGTGGATGAAGTGGCGGGAAAACTCCGCCATCTTCTGTGATCGAAAAATGCCCCCTAAGCTGAAAGGAAGGCTCTACACTTCAGTTGTACGTCCGGCGCTTACATACGGTTCACAATGCTGGACAATGCACAAAAAGTATGAGAGCAAATTAACGGCAGCTGAGATGCAGATGCTTCGCATGACAGCGGGAGTAACAAAGCGTGACAGAATTAGAAGTTCAAAGATCCGAGGGAGCCTCCACGTAAAAGAAACCATCACAAGAAAGATAGAGCGCGACCGACTCACTTGGTATTGCCATGTTCAAAGGAGAGATCCTTTGACTCTCGAAGAATGTGTGACAGTTTGGCGATGGGACGATAATTATTAATATCGTTCTTCGGAAATTTATTGTGTATAGGGGTTATAAAAGAAGTTTTCCATAACTGTGGGAATTCACCTAGAGATAGGGATAAACTGAGGATTTGTGAAAGAGATAGAGAGAGGGTTAAGGATTTTTTTTTTTAAATATGGCGGGGAGACCATCAGGGCCAGGATTGAATTCCTAATTAAGTCGATTTAATTTATTTTCAATGACACTGGGATCGACTGTATGAGGAAAAAATAGTCCGAGGGTGACATTCACTAAATAATCAAAATAAGCGGAGTCCGAAACAAAGGAGTCGACGGTGAAAGATTGTTTTAAAATTGTCAAAAGAGTTGGTGACCATTTATGGGTCATTTGAGGTTTGATCATTAACGGAAAGTGAAGTAGGGTAGCCATCAAATTGTCTTTTGTAGTTAACAAATTTTAATAAGGACGTAGGATCACATATTGGTAAAGTGGAGATAGCTGCCCATGTAGTTGGAAAAGTCATTAGGGAATAGAGTCTGCAATTGTGGACAAAGTTTTGCGATGGGAAAAGGAAACGTAAAGAGAGATTGAGCTAAATTTTTCCGTGTAAAATATGGATATAGCACCGGATTAGATTAGATTAGTTAGATTATCAAAATTGAGAGGGGCTTTTTGGGGTATTCATTAGTTTGGAAAAAATTTGTTTTGTTAAAATCGTGGGAAGCCAGAACTATAAGAGGAGTGGTCTATAATGGAGAATCGTGAAGAAAGGAAAGAAGGAGGAGAGGACGGATGGTTGAAAGCGAAAGAGAACAAAGCGAGACAGAGGAGCTGAAGGGATCAGTTGTGAATATGAGCTCTAATTGTCTGCCCTTGTACTTATGGCACTAACTTGGATAAAGTTTGAATCTGTACGGCGATCCCAGAAGAGACATCCTTTGGCAGTAGAGGGATTTACGGTAATATATTGTAAAACGATTATTCGTCAGATTCAGCCCATTTAAGATGAGGAAAGTTGAAGTCGCGAAGAAAGGATTTCATCCAGTGGGTTCCTTAAATCAATTATTTAATCAATTGTTTTAATGACGAGTTGATAGCATTCAATATATTTTCAAGGCAAAATGTAGAAATAAGTGATGTATAGTGTCTTCTGGGGTAGCACAGACACATGTGACAGAATCGAGATGTTGGCAGGATGATATATCAATAAAAGAAGAGTCAACTGAATTAAGGATGGCTAGTAGGACGCCTCGATAAGGGCAACCCTGGGTGGATCGGCTAAGGGTAACAAATAAGAGGTTGAGATCTTAGGTAGATCAGTATCCCAGAATCTATTTTGTAAGACCCCATTACGTAATATAGATTTTCAAATGCATTGTGCCTATAAAGCTAATTTAGCGCTCTGTCTTGATAACCTTTCGCACCTACTCGGTCCAATCATACACACTTCATAAATTCGTAAATTAAGCTCATACCCTTTTGCCACATCATCATTTACTTTCGTTGTTATGATATACAAGCATGACCAGATGTGGACACGCCGATTATATTGCCCAATTAATAACTCTGGCATTTACAAGCACGTAACCGGATCCGTCGTTAAATGTTTAACTGTAGAAGAAGAATAGTCGAAGAACATCGTAATTATCTAGTCTCTGTTGAAAGGCGATAAGCGCTACTTACAAAACAGAAATAAGAAAACTGTGAAAAACTATACATGAACGAGTTTATGTTTTCATATTTGTAACTTTGTTCTACCCTTTATCGCAATCACGAACGCTTGTGAGTCACTGTCATCGACTGTCATACAATCGTGTAACAGTTTAGTATTTCGAACGCTCAACTTGTCAAGTGGATTACGGAAATCGAAAGCTGTTTTGAAATGCTAGTGCGTACGTCGCATATACTCGTATCGAGCTTTGTTGGATCTTGTATTGGTTTCGGTTCTAAGGCGGCTTCTGAAGCATACGCCAAAGTTTTATGATATTAATATGTGGAGCCCCGGCAAGGCCGTCTATATAATTGATGTTTCGCTCGGAATATCATATTTTTGATTGTTTCTACGTTTCGTTTGAAAAATGCTTCAGCTACGCCGCGCTATATCACTTTAAGAAATCGCTTTTTTGTTTTGAAAAATGTGGGTCAATAATACGTGATTGTTTGTTGAGATTTTTGCAAATTTGTTTGGTAACGGCCATCAGCATGACAGCGGGTGCGCTTTAGTCTAAGTGAACACAAGACGCCTACGTAGAAGTGCACACTCCCTCTCGTCGGGCAACAGCCGCATAGCGGTGAGAAACTTTTCGTTTCATTTAGGCGATTTCTGACATTGAACAATGTGCTCCGTGTTTGTTTTTATTGTTAGTTAATGAATGTTGTTTGGTTTTCTTTGCTACTGTCTAGGTTTACGAATGGCTGTGAAGAATTTACTAAGTTTGATGGGTAGCAATTGATTTGTGTAACGATGAAACGGTCTTTCGTGTAATTCTACAGTCTCCTTGAAGCTGTCAATCACATTGTGATCACAGAGTTGTGTCTGGGTTGTATTTCATGTCGGCATTACCAAACGGTTTTACCATATATACGGAAGAGACTTGTATTCGATTTCTGAAAACAAGAAATTGTTGCACATCATATGTTTCGATTTGACCGATGGTTAGCAGACATTGCACGGGCATTAGAGTTACTCATTGAAGCGAGTGGCATTTTCATAAATAAGCACTTCTCCAATGATTAAAACACGGGTAATCTGCATTTGATTTTGAAAGCCCATCTGTTGTAATCGCGTAAACATTTTTTAGAAATTTATGACGTGCGGTGACAAGCAATAAAAATGTATATGTAATTAGGGAAAACCGGAGAAGGGTTAAATAATCCATGACTTATGGGAAACCGGCTTGTAGCTAACAACCAAATGAAAATTTCAAACATTCCTTTAACATGTTTTGGTTAAAAGGTCATAATGAGGCACCGCATTCAATATGTCAATTTCTCAAAAGGGAAAATGTGTAAAAAGATTAATTGGTTTGACCCAAATATTTGAGGACACGGGTACTTGTCGTTCCATTTACAACCACATCATTTACAGATGACTTTTGATACCGCCTCTAGACGCCTGCCTACAGAAATTAACCTAATGAAGTCGTTAAGCTGACTAAAAGGCCTCGGAAGCATTTGCGCTGCCGAAATTGATTGCATGAAATGATCTCTCACCAAGCAGTGCCATTCATCCTCAACTTTTCTCCTTAATTATACCCGCAACCAATTTTTCATTATTTGCCTGCAATTTACAACGTGCCTGCAGGTAATTCAACCCCCATGCATGACCGTGTCTAATTTCGTATCCAAAAAAGGCAATAAAGCTTGTGGAATTCAGGCACAGAAATCAAGCAGTTGAGTCGAGCTTCGTATCTGATTCTTAATGCAAAACATGTCTGGCTATTGTTGACTGTGATCGCCCCCAATTCCATCGTCACATGCGTGGCTACAGTCGCAGTCCGGTTGCAGTGACACTTGTTTGCTTGGATTCCTTGATCACTTTAGACACTGGCGATTACAGCGAAATTTATTGGAGTCACATTCCTTTTGTGGTGAGTTTAGATCACTCGCTGCATGCCGAGCTTGTTCTCTGATGTTTCGTCTTCTTTGGTGCATTTGTGTTTAGTCGTTTGTTTGTTTCTGTTGCATTCTGACGTTCAATGAATTTGTAATCCAGGCCAATGAGGGTGGGCTTCGAGGATAAGGTCGTTCGTTAACGTCCTTGTTCAAGGTAATCACAATGAATATCGGGGGAGAATTTATAATAAGGCGAGACTAAGTAATGTGAAGGATTGACAGGTGGGAGGGAGGGGAAGCAATAGTCCACATGCCCGGAAGATAGTATCACTCTGCATTGTAATTTTCGTGACGTGGGCTACAATTAGGGGCAGTCTGAATGGATCAAATGTCTTTTGTTGCAATGTGATTGCACACCCTTTATGCATGCATTGTCTTTTAGTTTGCTATGCTCTAAATAAGTAAGTAAATGAACTGGTGCCATTGACGATAACGTTGTTCTCATGGTTATATTTGACCCCGGACCATAAATCGCATTAAATAGTGCATTTTTCCCGGTGCCCTGAAAGCTTTTGTAGTTGCTCATCGGACCAAATATGGCAGTTCTGCTAATTATAGTATTCATTAAACCGGAAATGGGCTTCGTCAATGCAGACAGTTTTTCGATAAAAAAATGTACCTTTCTTCAGTTTTCTAAAGTCCCCTCACTGAAAATTCGACCCTGTGTCAGGTCGTTAGCTTGAGTCTTGCAAAATTGTATTTTGTAAAATTTTGACCAAGATCCTTGTGTAAAATCTTCTACGTAATCGCTGCGAAAAACGATGAATGGACAACTGCTTTGTTCATTAACACTATCGGATGCAGCTACAATATTTTGCTCTATACGAACACTATGCATACGTAGGTGGCTTGATGTCCGTTGGCGTGAAATCAGTGCAAAATTTGGTAACTATGGCTTTGAATGCTTGCTCAGTAGGACGAGTATGACGACTGTAAAATGGTCTACTCGTAAGTGCGTGAAAAACACTTTTCACAGATTTTTAATAATAAAATTCAATAACTTGTAAGCATTCTTTGAGAATAAGTCTCCCCATGATAAAATGGCAATTGTAAATCAGTACGGTTGATTTTGACATATTTCAGAAAACTTGTGGGAGCTATGAAATATAGACCACCGAAAACCAAGCAGCATAAAAATCACCCATTAAATGATAATCGGAAGTATTTTCTTCCAATTTCAAACTGATGTCAAGGGGTATGAGTTTAGTTTATTGCGATGATTAATATCATAGAATATGTGTCAATATGTCATTTATAAAAATACATACGCCTTTGATATATCGCGCTGACATAAGCTTCTCAAAATCGCTATTGAACGACACCTATTGAGAAATCCGGACGGACTTTCCCAACAACCTAATATCATCCTGAGTCTTATGAAGGCCCGGGTCTAACAGAACATACTCTGAAAGCTCCCAATTAACAATCCGACAAGAGTGGGAGAACGCCCAAAGTTTTGGCGACACCCACTTGCCCGATATCAGATTTAAAAAGTAATCTAAAAGTGCTTAAAGGTCCTTCGAAAATCTCGTGAAAGTATGTCTTTTCAGCAAAACTATATCGGGTGAGTGATACCAGGGTACAGAGTGGCCTGAGGATAATAAATCAATAGCGAGAAGAGGTTTGTATCCAATCTGTACAAAGATCATGCAAACGTAAGGCATTGCAAGTGATCGCCTTACTAATATTGTTTTGTTGAAATAGTGATCCCGGACTTGTTCGGGGAAATCCCAAGGCCAAAATGGTCTTTACGTTGTTTACCGCGATATTTAAACCAAATATCACATCCGACGACTCTTACATAATCCAAGGACGCGTTTTTACCAAATCGATGCAAAGTCGAAGCTTATTTTCTTCAAGCCATAAAAACGCTCAGTTCACTGATGCGATGATCGTCTTACGAGTATTAAGTGCAAATTACAATTAAAACGTCCACGAATTTACCTCGTTTCTTGCATTTCAATTAAACTGATGGCGATGTAAGCGTCCACATTGGTATCGGCTCTCCCACTAGATCATGAATTGCGACGATTCCATCGATGATGTTCAGTAGGAGAAAAAAACCCAAACTTAACAACACAGTAATTTGTCATAAACAAAAGTTGAGGAAGGTCGGCGCCGTCCTGGCGTTTATGCATACATTTGGATGGTACTCAACCAGTCAAACACACAAAATCTCTTACATTGACGCGCATAATTACGGCAGAGGACCAGCGGCGATGTCGCCGTCAAAACACTGATCGTACAACCCCCAAGTAGCGATCGATTAATTTACGGATGGAATTTCAAATCCGACCGGCAGGTTCAGTTCGACTGCAAAGCACTGTGCAAGTGGTAAGCTTCAAGATTCAAGTTTAACTTAAACAACCTGACGATGGATACAGAATACGGCGATAAATCATGACAAGTTTTCAGCTTGGAAGTGCGCCAAATTAGTCATCACAAGCATTGGAAAACAATCTGAATGCCTAAGCCGTATGAGTAGCCTGATCTGCCTGGGCCATCCGGTGATTACATCATTTCGACGCGCGCATAAACGACAAATGGAATAACAATAAACGTGCTAATAAGCAACTACTGGGGATTTATCCAGAGAAGATCGCCGTCGTCATTATACTGTCATTAATATGATAAGTTTTGAATTTGGGAATTGGTTAGCAATGAGGAAGTAAAAAACGCCTAAGGCGTGGATTCCGCATGTGGTGGCGTCGGACGCGCCAGAAACGACGGAGCTATTCGCTCCCGATCTACCACAGATAGCATGCAAAGTACTCGTAGTTACTGCAATTTGTCGTTTGTATCATTGGCAGCGGGTCGTGTACGAGACTCATTAAGATGCGCATCACGAATTGCTCATATTTGTTCCTCAACAACTGACGATGGAGCTGATGTAGTGGCTACTGGATTCAACATTTTGTTCTTCATTGTTACTTGGTGTCTTTGTCTACTCACTCGGACGTCCTTCACATTAGCACCTTGTCATGCCCTACTAATAGGGGAACTACCACTCGTGCTTCCTCGTCGAAATCAATAAAACAAATACACCCGATAGGCAGCATCGTTTACATAATGATTAATGGACAGTAAAGTTCAACTTCCTCGACATGCTTCTATCCCACTGACCTTCAGTCGGCCTAACATTCAATTTACATACAAGTCATCTGCAAATCTTGTAAATAGCCACCGTGTCCCATTCATCCACGTTGATTTACTAAACACATCGTTCGCAATGCAATTATCATAGGACCGACTCTTCGAATGGCAAATACTGCAACAACAACTGTCATTTCCATCTGACTATTATTGATATCTCAAGATGTAAGCCAGCGTGGGGTCATCGTTAGCAACCTAATGATCATTTCAAGTATCCACAACATCTCGATCCCACTTCTCGGTGGCAGTTGTTCCCACCCAATGTCTAGCACTTAAATTGAATATTTTTAATTAAATTAATGGAAAACGGCATAGTTGGAAAGTAAATTGCAGCAATGACGCGATAATAATTGATTTAAATCAACGAGGCTAAGAGCACGACCAAGAGTGAGCCGTGTGCTCTAGGTCAGCTAGCCTACCATCCACACGCGATAATTTGTTAATCGGCCAAAATCCGTGTTCGAGCCATGGAGCCAGCCTCCAAGAACATGCGCTCGACGACAAACGACAACTGTAAGACATCTCAACAACGCGACGCGCAAGTTGTACACGACACGTTGCCGATGCCAATGTTGTACGAGACAACATTGCTGAGATGGCGACATTTCGTAGTACTCGATACTCGTACATACTGGATTTGGGACTAGAAGAATCGAATGCTGTACGGCTGTGGTGACTGTGGTTTATTAGCCTCCGATGCATATTTATGAAGCACTACTAATGAAATTGCGAAACGGTCCGAGTACGAGCATAGGTACGCAGGTACGCGGTGGGTGTTGGGTCCTCTTGGGTTGTTAATACTAAAGTGGACAGCGGTTAAGCGCTTGCTAAATGATGGAACATTAATTATCGTTGGCTTTAAGTGCGACGGCGGGAGGTACAAGCCACAACTAAGAGGAACTGTTCAAGTGTTCTAATGATGTGACTACGGTCAGGCTATAGGTCAAACTACTGCCCATATAATGGATATATTTATGAAGAGAACGAGGTTAAGATCCGGTTTCAAGGAAGTGCAACGAAAGCGGAGGGACGTATTCATTTCGATTCCGATATTGTACCAATGGATACGAACCAGGGATCTAAGTAACACCAAATTGCCATTGTCTATACTCAAAACAATTTATATACCCAGTCAACGAAAACCATGTGACATGTCAAAACCATTCAACAGATATGAAAATAATAAACGACCCTAATCAGAAGCAGCACATCTGAGAGAAGACGGAATAACACGTTCCAGCTAATGGGCGATCCAAGACAGTTTCTCATATATTCCTGTTTTTGGTGATTATTTTGCAGATTAGTCTTTTCTGTTAATGGAAATCTCAATGACGCCCGTTCTAAGCGCCTACGTAACGGCCGTAAATACGAGATGGATGTATTCAAGGCGGATTTCGATTCTTGTTCGTACTGTATTAGGTGCCCTAGAATGGGCTGAAATTGTATGTATATATTGATCTCCGATGAGCCGATGGACGCGTTTGATTGGCTGATGTGATTTTAAGGAAGGCGATCAAAGTTCTAAGTATATTGTGTTCCGGAACTTAATAATATAATTTAATAATATAATATTAAAGATTGATTCGAACTATTGGAGACATAAACTGCTGACGGAAAGTTGATCAACGAAGAACGAATAAAACGATGTTTAATATGTACCCGAACACAATTTAGATGCCCATATCGCAATAGCTAAGACCTTTTTCGAAGACAAGAGTTCGAAAACGAGATCGTGATCACTGATGAACGGTGATTTAAAAATCGTCTCATCAAACGATAATGGTCTTAGGGCAATAAGTTTCGCAAGCTTAAAAAATGTTATCGTGAAGACTGCAATATTCAAACACAAGCGAATACAGAAGACAATATGGATATCACCGAATGGAGTAGCACGCAACCAAATTGAACCAAATCTTGTACAGAGGGAAGAATTCAGACCACACCACAATTTAAAGCTGAATCCGAATTATCAGAGCTGGAACACAGAAATGAATAAAATTAATGCAGAAAAATTAGAGGAGCCTCGTATACAGCGTCAGTAATTAATAACCGCTTTGCCCAACTGGGTAGCATAAAGGCTAATGACCAAACCAGACAGGTAGAAGCAGTATGGTTAACAATAAAATGTGTTGTAGGCTATTTCAAAGCCTCCAACTTTAGTTCGACGAAGAATCGGAGGAAAAAGTAAAAGCCCGTAAAGTTCTTAGACTTCAAGCGCTGGCAAATAGTGAAGATATCACACCCAATGAAAGGAAGTCAGCCACCTCCTTTTGGGTAAAAGAACGAAAGAAACAAGTTTGCTAACATTGAGGAAGATGTGTGGCTAAAACCACGAGAGCAGTGAATGCAGGGCTAAACCCTGCACAGATACCAGGCCAGATCAGAATTTATTCACAGCGATAATAAAGATTCAGGTAGAACTGCCATTCCTCGAAGAAGTAAAACAAACAGTCCATCGGCCAAGCAGGTCCACATGAATCAACCTTATACCATTGGAATTAAAAAATTAAGTGAGAACTTACATGGGCTCAGCACAACTATATGAAACAATCAAATTATCCTTGGGGAATGGAAAAACTCGATTTACATTCCTAAAGCGTGACCAAACACAAGACAACAAGTACCAAGGAATATCACAGGCAAGTTGTTCGAAGGTATTATCTTAAAGAAAAGAAATTGCGAAACGGTGAACTATTCGTAGATTTTATAAAAGCGTATAATTATACAAATGGATCGAAAATGTATCACATCCTTGTAAAGCTGGGTATCCTGAAAAAGTTGGTCAAATTGATAAAAGTGTGCTTACAGGGAAATCAAGGACACCCTTAATGGAATCACATTCAGTCTAGCTCACGCTGACGATCTTGACCTACTGGGAGATAGTAAGGTAGTAGTTAAAAGAAATGTAGAAAATCTAATAATGTCAGGACAGGAAGTTGCCTTAGAACTAAATTACGAGAAAACCAAATCTATGCTCACTAGTCGATTTGGATCGATCCATCAGATTACACTCGATAAACGCTTTGAGAAAGTGGCAGAACTCAAATATCCTTGTACCATATTGACTGCCATAAACTTGACTGCCGCAATTTTAAATTTTCATATTTATGATATGAAACCATAAGAATACGAGTGCACTTTACGGATGTGAAATTTGGTGTTTGAAAAAAAGGTCTTAAGGAGTATCTATGTATGTTAGAAAAGAGGCCAATGGAGAAAACTGCACAATCAAGAAGTCGGCGAACTCTATTCCGACCCAGCTTTGTCCGAATAATTAAATTATGAAAATTAGGACGGGCAGGACACGTAGAACGGATGGACAGTGCACAACAATCAAACGAATAATGAGTGGAAAACCCGTAGGAAAGAAAACAGGCCAGAATGGGGCATGGACCTAGAAGAGATAGAACAGAACAGCGAAACATTTAAGGAATACACCCATAACAGGGAGGCTTGGCGAATGGTTGTCAATGAGGCTCTATAGTCGGTCGTAATAATAATAACAAAGTCGAAACTCAACTTCAAAAGACCATATCTCATTAACTAAGGCCTCGTAGATAGGGACTCGTTATTGTGAACACCGAAGAATGAAAATGGTAAATGTAGCATTTCTTCGGCAGCCTCGGTCTTCATATTTGCCCATATGAGCCCGAACGGCCAACTCCATAGTTGAGAAGTTCCGATAAAAAATCAACTCATCATCTCTGTTGATTCATTAATCCGGCTCTTATCATAAGCAAGGTGTCAGCCCTTCTAACTTTTTCAATGTGATTTTTTGTATTTCCTTTTTGCTTAGTGTAGAGTGAGCGTATATCTCAATTACATAGATCAGTATGGGTTCACTGTCTTCCTAGCTTGCTAAGCGGTGTTAAGCATGTAGCTTGACTAGGATACGAAAGAATGTCAGATCTCTGAACGAACGAACGAAAGAATATTAAATGTGTCACAGAACGTTAAAAAATCCGATTTCATTAACAAAAGTGGGGAAACCTACTTAAATACAGAGGGAGAACAAATGAATGCTTTTGTCTGAGATTTTCTCAAAAGGGATCAATGTGTCTCAGCTTATAGTCGTCGAAATTTAAGCCCTTGGAAAACATATCCTGTAGCCCGTTAGCTCTTAAACTGGTTACTTTTATTGATTTCATGATCTGATGATTCCTTCCTTGGAATCCACTTCAGCCTTGGGAACATCCAGAAGAAAACCACAAACAAATTTAACAAATTTTTTGATCTGATTTTTATTGATATTTCTCAAGTGTGATGATTTTTAAAAACGATTTAAAAAAATATGAATACCTGCAATTCATTGCAGAGCCGAAGAAGCTGGCTGTATATAATATACAGTCTTCTGTTGTTTATCGGACTATTGTGGTTTCGACATAAAATTGTAAATTTGCATACATACAATCTTTTTATGACATTCTAAAAGTTCTTCATACTATGCTTCTGTCACTATCTAGGTGGCAGAAAACCTAAGTTATTTAAAATTTATGCGACTTTGCATTGAATCGAATTCACTGAACTTTGCATATATTACAGTCTTTCACACGAGCATGGCTCAAGTACATGGATTTAAAATATACAAATTTGACGCCTTAGGTCGTTGGCTATATGCTGTCGTTTTCGTTTAGTTATGAGAACTGAATCGACTCTAGTCGGCTGACCTTGCTTTTGATCGGAGTTCATCTGAGAGACCTATTGGTATTTCAATATATTAATTTTTAAATAGATTTAAAACTGGAAAATATGAAATTCCAATAGCTGATTGGCAGAGTCTAATCGGCGTATCCTGTCTATCAATCTGATTGATTGGCGGAATAATCTGTACCCGATTTGAATATTGTCGATAAATTTGATTCGCGCTTTTTCGAAACGAGTTTTTCAATATTTGATTTTATCCTATTTCGGTTCTTTTTATGATGGGATTAATATAAATATGTTTTTCATAATATAGGTAGGCGGATTTCTTAAGGCTATGTTCCTAGAAACATAGCTTGCATTTGTTACCGGATCATCGCTTTCGTGTAAACGACTGGATTTAGCTGTCAGTTGGAATATGTGCATTATTGATGATCGTTCAATAGGTATGTAAGCAAGTTGTTAACTGTCGAAGCTATGCGGAACTAACTATTTTGCTAAGGTTCCCCAGTTCGTCTGAATTTGTTGCTGCAAAAAATGCTTATGCTTCGGGCCATAAATTGGTAATTTTATTTGTGCTCGGCGCCGAGTAGGTGCCATCGTTATGTCTTCATTGACGCCAAAAAAATTAATTTAAAAATCGGACCGCCCGGGTCGAACGACACATGTCATATTTTCGATGATAAATCGTGATGCTTATGAGCGTTGTATTGATTCGAAATGACGCTTGACAAATAAGATTTACATAGGGCTTGAGTTGGAACACTTTTTCGGTGGAGAGGTTGTTTTTTAGTCCAGATGCATTGTGCTGGAAATAATCCAATTCTTTTATGAATAAGAACGAAACGTAATTTTTTGTAATTGGGTTTTTGCTTATTAAGGTTATGCTTTTGAAAAGGAAGATTGAAGGTAACAAATTTTAAGATTTATTTTCAAATAACCCCCATTTGCCTCAAAGCACGACCTTAGACACACTGGAGTCTTGACTCCTTTTTCACAAAAACGGACGTTAGTTATGGCATTGTAACTCAATCCCCACCATTCCATAACATTTGCGGGATGATGCCCTCTTTCAGCCCTTGAAAACGACTGTCGTTAAGCTCAAGCTTGAGAAGTCCGAGCATACACTCGATCATTTTATCTTTTGTAGGCACTAAGTGCCAAGTTGCCATTGATGATGCAAGACATGATTTATTGTGAAATGTTTATGTCCCGCGACAAGATCTTTTGCTTTTTCAGTGATTCGACCCTGCACCTTAAATTGCTCCCGGAGTTCTCACAGTGCGTGGACGGCCGGATCTTTCACGGTCGTGTACTCCACTCTATAATAGTATGGTCACAAGATCTAGAATATATATATCACTTTTCGCCATATAACACTGGTAAAGGGTTTTTCAATAAAATGGGATAGATGTTGAAATAGAGTAGAAGCTATGTGTGGGGTATTTTTTTTATTTGAAAGGCCCATTATGTACGAAATGTAACTTCGCTCACATGCCCGTCTCGGCTTCTTCGCCATTGATGGTGACCGCCTCACCAACTTTGTTTTCGAAAAAGTACGGACCAAAGACGCCGCCCGCCCAAAATTTACGCCAAACGGTAACTTTTTAAGAATGCATTGTCACCTAATGAACCTCATATGGGATGGTAACACAGCCATTCATCCAAATATGTGCCTCGTGGCTAAAGATTTTTCGGAAATTGGCGTCCTCTTACAAACGCTCCGAAGGCCAGTCAGTGAACAAACTGCGTTGTCTATGGTCATAAACTTTGAGTTTCGAGGCCAGTTAGATCTTGTAGGCTGCAGGACCAAGTCCCGACGCAAAATTCGCCAAGTTGAAGTCTGCGAAAGGCCGAGTTTTTTTACACGGCGAGGAACCGACTGCTTCTGCTTCAACTGTACACCTTTATTGACGGCGGTGATATTCTCGGCCGATATTGCATTCCTTTGACGTACGAATGTTGGTTTATTGATAACCGAACCGATCATCTCAAATTTGGCCACTAAACGTTGAAGAGCTGACTACAAATGGTCACCTCGTCTACCGTAAAAGGGGCGAACGGCGTGTAATGTTTGCACGAACGCTCATTTTGATAATAAAATTTTATTATTTGGACGTGCATTCAATGGTGTAACTTACCATGATGATTTGGCATCAGCAACTGAATAATAAACAACAGAATTGAAAGATTTTACCAAAACAGCAACAACAACAACAACAGGCCGCCAAAATCTATCCGCGACAATTGAAAAACCTTTATAAGCCTATCACAACGACGCAATTTTCGATATCAACGCATTCCATGATAATAAACGGCTAAAAATGAAATTATTTTCCGCGATTAAAACCGGGTTAAATAACGGAGAATTAAAAGGGAAGTATTATTTTATTAGAAGTAGTAGCAGTAAAAATTGTAGGTATCAATATTCATGACTAGACTAAGTATATCTAAAAGATCCATAAAAGTCAGTTGTCTAAAAACACTGTCCTCCAGCGAAGTAGCTTATAGAGGTATATCAAGTTTTTCTGTTAGGCTTCAGGAATCGATAAATCGAAATATAGCCATCAAACTTAAGCATTTATGTACCCCATCCTGATTTTGACGTATTATACAATAGTTGTTTTGAAAACTGGTTTTACGGAATCTTAATAACAACGTCTAGCAATTCCCATCTTCGGAGTGGTGTTCGTCACCGGTATGTTCGGAACATGGAAAACTATTTTAATGAATTATTAAGTGGTCACAAGGGTCTAATAATACCAGCATCTATTGTTGTTTTTCATCCAAATAAAAAAAACAAAAAGCAAACTTATGTCTTGATTTTTTACGGTAGCTACCATATCCAAAAAAAAAGCAATTGAATCCCCTACTGTCGTCAACTTAAATGCCGTCCCAAGGTGCTTCCGATGAGCAATTACGACTCGGGTGCCAGCATCATCGCATTTCTTCAAGAGCATGCCATAATTGATTTTCCTGTTTTTAATTGCCCAATGCTGTGAGCTAAATGGAGGGTTAATGCTCTGTAGCTAGTTTAGATTAGTTAACACATTAATCGAAATACAGTAAAACGAACTCTAAAGTGGCGATTAATGATCAGATAAGTGTTTTAAAATCACCTGTGCCGCTGAGCGCGTCCAGCCCTCTCTATATATGTGTGCCTATAATAAACTATTTTAAAAATAAAAATTAAATTGATTTTTGGGCAGGTTCTGTTTGTTCAATTGAGTGCCGTAGTGAATCGATTATTATTTATGCAGTGATGATGAATACAGTTTATATGCTGTTAACTATTCTTCCTTGAGATTGATTGATCTGCAAAGGCCGCTTCGCCACGTGGCGTGGTATACATAGAAAGAGCTTTCATTCATCCAACACATGGCAAATTAACAGATCTTTGATAGTGGTCAGACATTTCGTAATCGGATAGTTTTATAGGGAAGAACATAGAACCAAAACTAGACCGATCAAACCTGTAGACGACCAAGCTCGTCTTGAACTATAACGAATTCCAGTTTTATATTTAAATTTGTTCAACATCATCATTAAATAAGAGATACAAGTAAATAATATACATAAGCGTGCCATGATACATTTTAAGAATGGCTAGTCGCTTGTCTTCTAGACGTCACAGTTGAAGATTTTCATTCGAGATCAATCGATGAATGATTTTCAAATCCATTTTATTACTTTAAAACTTTGATAAGACAGTTCCTATTTTTTTTTTGTCAACAGAAAATTTTGCAAAGGTGAATATAATAAATTCAGCAAAAGCCTAATTTTGGTCTGATCATTCAGCTTGCGAAAAACCCAAATAGACGTTTTATTGGCCGTTGGAATTAATTCGCAGTTGTCACTAGGCGTCGGTTACAATATACCTGCATGCCATTTGGTTGGAGCGTGAATAACAATACTTCGGGCTTTATCGAATATGTCGAATGCTGTTTCAGCTAAATTGTTTTTGCAAGGAATCCTACTTCATTCAACGTACGAGATTTATTCAAAAAATAAGGTTGACTTGGTTAACAGAATTACATTAATTTTCGATTTTTTTTTGTCGTGTATTTTAAGTTATGGATATTAAGTTTGCTTTTCACAGATATAAAGGTTAGACGTGTTTTGGTGTGCATAGCGATTTTCTGCTATTGAATAAAATGGATTCAATGACGTACTTGAAATGCTGTCTGTGGCATTTGATGACTCTTCTTTGAGCAAAAAAAAAATGTCTATAAGCAGTACAAGCTCTTTAGAGAAGGACGAGAAGATGGTAATGAAGCCCGCCCTGGACGCTCCAGCACGTCAGTATCGATGAAAACGTTGAAGCAATGAAGAAAATTGTTATGGAGAATCGCGAGCCTCCATCAGAAAAGTTTTTGGAGATATTTGTATATCGGATGGCCCATGCCATGAAGATTTTTTTCCTATATTTTGGCCATGAAACCTGTGTTAGCGAATTTTATTTCGATATTGGTAATTTTGATCAAAACAGCCTTCGCACGAACATCGCTCAAGAGCTGCTGATTATCGTGAGAAACGATCTAGATTTTCTGAAAAGGTTCATCACTTAAGATAAAGCGTAGGTATGTTGTTATGACGCCGAAACCAAAGCCCAATCATCCCAATGGAAAGCACGCCAAGCTGGGTCAAATACGAAAATTCTATTCTCTATTTTCTTACATTACAATGGCATAGTTCTTGCAGGAAGGTAACACACCATCAAAAGAGCTCAAGGTTATAAAGCGCATATCAGAAATGCTTCGAAAATTGAACAGAAGCCCATGCCGCAATTATATTATTTTTCAGAGGGATAATTGTGAAGGAGACAAAATAGATATTTTTTGAGAAAAATAGAAAAATCTTATTTTGTGAACAATTCGAGTATTTTAGTAGATGCTTATGATGACCATACTTTAGCTAAGCAAACGCGACGGAAAAGGTTTGTAGTTTTTAAAAGGTGTAATTTCTACTGGGAAGACAAGGAACACCTTTTTGCAAAAATTTAAGACGAAGAATTGGAAGAACTGTCCGACGAAGACCATGAAAATGTTTGAATACTTGAATCGTTGGAAGTTGATTATGGTGGAAAAAACATCTTAAGCCGTGTGAATGGTCCAAAAAAAAGGCAACTGAGTCCCGTATGAATGAAAAGCCAGGACTCTAAAAGATGTCCTTTTCATATGTGAACAGCTGCTTCAACGACAGAAACAAAAATATTTTTTCGTCAAGTTGTCACTGGCGATGAAATCCCAAGCACCGAAAATCTTAGGTAACTGCTCATTCGTAGTTCTTATGAAGATTTAAAAAAATGGTCGCATTTGGGGGTTGCTACGAAACAAAACCGAGAGCAAACATTTGCAGTGATTAATTCTTTGGAGCCAGTTCTCACCTCTTCTTTAGCTTTCTCGTTTCATAACCTAAGCTCCTGTAACGTTGTCCACAAATAAAAAAAGATTCAACTGCGTTAAATCGCATGGACAAGGTGGTCATTGACCGGACCTTTACCCAAGATAACGTGATTACCGAACTTCCCCTTGTATAGATCAGTTGTTTGACAAGCTATGCTAACTGATGTCAAGTCCACTCAATTCCGGCCAAAAGTAGTCGTACCAGATGACACGAGCTCCATTGAACGTAACATGTCGATAATTTCCATTGAGGAAAAATGATGTCCAAATACATTTCTAACATGGAATCCGCACCCTGCAGTCACTTTTTGTGGGGGCAATAGAGTCTCTCGAAGTACATGAAAGTTTGTCGCTAAACGCATATCGTGCTTATCGACATATCCAAAAATGAGCTTCATCGCTGAAGGAGATGAAATCAATCATTTTTTTCAAACTTTGCAGAGTCCAAGCAGTAAAGTTTTAGGGTCTCAAGTGATCAAGAGGCTTCAGTTCTTGAGGTAATTTGTTTTATAAATGTTCGTTACAATGAGCACTGAGGGATTCTTGATTATTGTGAACTACATGAAATATAGTGATTTAGTTCATTTTGAACTGAATAGAATGTATCCACTATTGAACGCACAGCCATTAAGTGGGACATTGATTGCGACCGAAATTTGGACTAAGCGCTCGTAACGTCGATTCAGAAATTTGGTACAAATTTTTAATAATTTCCGAACGTTACTCGATCATGAGTTTCATTGCTGTAAGAATATTATGTTTGGCTGACTTGCTGACATCGGCAGGTGATTAAAAGAGTTGAAGGTTGCATTTATATCAATATCCAAATTTGTTATGTTCTTATTGAAGAACGCTGTATATTTGCTCGTGTACAGAGTAAATAAAATATCTTGTTATACAGGAACCCCTGCAGTTTTCCTTCTCTATGGATGCTGAATTCATTTATTATTTTGCTATAATACTACGCGTACTTCGTCTAGCGAACCATAGGCTAAACATGAGACTAGGTAGTGAGTTCAGCTTCTAACCCTGATTCCAAAAAGTAGTAAAAGTTAATGACAGGAAGCTAATCTCATTTACTGCAATAAAAAAAAGTCTGACATAGCTTTCTGACTGAAATAGACCATCTGACTAGCTATTATTTCAAGATGTGAAATAGGCGTATCTCATGCTTTTGTTCTTTATTGTGGTATTTCAATGCTGAAAAGCCCATCTTCTCGGTCATTCGTAAAAAAGCCCAATTCACTCAGCCAGTCTGCATCTAACCTTCTGAAAAATGCCATTCCCGCAATAATTCAGCCGGCAACCGGCCATTGATATAACCAAAACAAAGAAACGAACGAGAGAAGACGCATTGTAGGTCATGAGATCTTGATTAATAGTCAACACGACCTCAGTCATATCGTTGTCTTAATTAGACAGAAATTGGTATAGGGCCACATGTTGCCCTTTAAGTGGGCTACTAGTTTATTTATTCTCACCATTTATAATAGCATTGTCGGTCGAAAGGCTTAGTTATGTGGAAGGTGACACAAGTCTGTCAATCAATCACGGTTCATTAAATATTCAAAAGCGTGCCAAAACCGCACTCGACGGGCCTGGGAAAATCAGTCTTGTTCGATTTATATCAAACTCGTACATCTAAATTCAATATTGGATCTTCTCGTAGTATTTCTATGTGGGATCATTTCCGCATTCTATCGCTCCTTCAATAATCCCATGTACGAATTGAAAATTCGTCACGCAGACTAGCATCGCACATCTGTCAGCAGATTTTCGAATGAGTACGGTCGATCATGTCGCTGCCCACCGCCTCCTTGGAACACATTATCTTCGCTGATGAATACCAAATAAAGCTTTTTACATCGAATTGATTTTCGGCAGCCGAATATGTCAATTTATTCATTTCTGTAGCTTTGTATCTACGTAACAATACGAGTATTTACTAAATAAATAAAATGTAAAATCTCTTCTTCTATCCATATTTCGTATATTTTGCTAGTGGCTGGTGATTTCATGCGATTATTTTAATTTATTCTTTTCGCAACGCGGTGACATTTTGATCATCGCGAGGGTCGCCTAATGTCATCATATTTGCCATATTAGTTAAATATAAATTAACAATCTAAGCACAGGTATATGTTATACGATGATTCCACCCTTCAGGTTTTTCTTGTATGGCGTGCAAAATAGATATGGGGAAAAACAAAAACCGGCGTACATTCATCAAACCGCTAATTTTAACAATAAGAGAAATATCCGAACCACAGTGCTTGGCAGCATAAACAAACCGTATAATGAATTAATCATTTAAATTGACTTAGAATTAATTGCTATTAGAGCTGAGGTGTCTCCGAGAAGACAATGGAATCAAGTTTGGGTAAAAACAATAATTAAACGAGATAAGTTGAGTGAATGGAGCGTCTGCGTAGCATGAGTTTGGATTGACGTTTACATGCTGCCGAGTTCAAATTTTCGAAATCTAAACGTCGTTTGGGTGTTTTGCATGTTTTTAATTAGTGAGCTCGGGTAAGTAAAGCATCGTTTTGTAAATTGTGTTGGTGGGAAAAAAATTACGAAATTTGAATTCATTTCCAGCCATAGTCTGGTTTATTGTACTTGACTCAAGGGAATGAAAGAGTTGGGTTGCTAGTTCTGTGCATATAGTTGCTGAGTGTTAATGGGAATATTTTTAAGGTATGTCCAATGTGTTGAAGTGCAATGTAATGCCGATTAACAGTATTGTTACTTTTGTTAATGATGGCTATTTACGAATTTTGATTGAACATGATATAGGAAGATCCAAAACAGTTGTAACACTAATCATCGTGCTTGCGTTCAGGTTAAGGTCACAAGCTTCATGGGATTCGTCGTCAAAATATTTTTTTATCGACCCTGACATCTTTGGTTTAAGCCGTTCCCACAGCAATTGTTTTATACACCGTATATAACTGTTGAATTGGACCAAATTATAACACTTTTCGGTTGTGGAAAAGACATTTATAAATTGGTGTGTTGGTCATGATCAAACCAAACATCTGCGGAACTCAGAGCTAATCAATAAAGCCACAAATTGAATTAATCATCATTAAATCTACATGAAAATATTTGGTCTTCACTTGAAAGATGTAGCGGCAATGGAAGACGGGTGATTTACGTCAGTTCCTTCCCGTGAGATTTTTGCCAAATTTGTCGAGCGTTTTTTTTTTTTTTTTTTTTTTGGTTTGATTGAACGTCATATACCGTAGATTTGTTTTTTTTTTAATTTCATCGATTCCTATCCATTCAGTAGAACTCACGTTTTTGAATTGTTGGCTTCCTTATATAGAGTTATCCAGCAAGAGGTGCCACTATCTAAGAGCAAATCGTAATTTTTTTATAAAAAGACGCAGAAATGTTTATATTAGTGTTTTAGGAAAAATACGAAGGACCTCATTGGTTCTGCCTACAAGTACCACGCCAATAACCACTCAGGTATAGGGTTTTTTAGTAGCAATTTTTAGCTTTAACACAAGCGCATCGTAAGCTAAATAATAAATTATGGTAAACTATTCCATTTATGTGAAGTTCACGAACAGCGAGATTTTTCGAGATTTTTTATATATCTACCGAAATTTCGATTCCGTTGTTGCATTTTTCGTAACAATAGTCGTCTTATTTGGTAGTGGGATTGAATGTTTCTATGCCAGTTAGAAAACGTACCAGTCGAGGTACTAGGTCCAGACTGTGGTAAATGGTATGTAAAGATCTTGACCAACACCCTGGTAAGATCAAATTAACTCAAGAATTAGAGTCTCTTTTCGACAAGTGACCATGTAATGGGGATCTCATGCAGGAGGTCTGTGTGGACAGTGTTTTTTCGTCAATGAATATGACCGCCATATTCGTAAATGGAATTTGCGAACTTGCCATATTAGAAGCCTATTTTATGCGAGTACGGAATGGAACTAACATTGGTGATGTCTAGACGCAACACAGCTGATCAAATAATGAAGAGGAAGTTCGGTAACCATATAATGTCGAGAAATTGCCCGCTTGAATGACTATCTCGCTCATGGGATTTAATGCTGATGAATTTCTTTTGATGGGGTTTCGTAATCCGCTGGTTTATGCTCACAAGCACAAGAGGAATTTAAAAGCAATATCAGACGCGAAACGCGACCAAGTTCCGCTCTATATGTGTGGTAGAAAATAGAGAGAGGACTCTTCCACTGAGAATGCTGTTCTGCTTTTTGATGGAAGGATAACACAAAATGTTGCGCCGGACTTAGGAGATATTACTGGAATATTATTGGCGGGTTTTCCGAGAACCTATGTATAATTGATTAGTTGTTTATCTCAAGGACAGAACACAAAAGTTAGAGTGTTTGATTGCTTTGGGGACACCGAAGTTATTTCAATGGGTGTACCACAAGGGTCTGTTCTTGGTCCCATTCTGTTTTTGAACTGCATAAACTCTCTGTTTGATCAACTCTTTGTAAGAAAAATGCTATCATAATAAATTTGCACGCACAAGGTTGCTCTTCCCACAACACGGTGAATTAGTACATGCAATGAGAAACTGGGCTAAACACATGTAATATGTGAAATATTTTTTAGGCGTTCACTTTTTAATTGTCACAAAACCACACTTAAATTACAAAAGTGTATACAATTTTTGTTTGAATTAATAAACCAATGGCTTATCATTTACTTTTTTTTAAATAATTTCGTGTAAATGTTGACTTCGATTATGTTTTATGTTCATACCGAGAGTCAATTTTGAGTCACTTTTTGGAGTATATTGGCTGGTATATCATGTATAATATTACCTTCTAAGGCTGTAATTAAGGCCATACACGACTAATTTGATTTTCATAAAATTTAGTTTTAAGATGACAAATCGCATGATCTTGTCGGCCAATACACTGGCTTAAAACGAGAAATAAGTCGCTCACCAAACTCATTTCTCAATTGATCCATCGAGTCAAATGATGGCAATGCTAACTGAGTATGCCTGAATTTGATACATGTCACGAATCACGTGTGGGCTTTTAAAAATAAAAAAGCAAGCAACAAAAAAAAATGTCCACTTTTAATCCAACATTATGGTACTGTTAGGGCCCTTAATATATTAGAATATGCATTTAATAATCTCCTAGTTTTTACTAGTATCAAAAAGCATCGTAGCTGTAGTTGATTGTTTACAGTTCAAATCGCGCGAAATAGTACGATATAAAAGAAAAAAGCACTCAAGCTAATATCGCATTATTGCTCTAGACCACTACAAAAAGTTAAAAAATTTACAAATGTTTTGTGATAATCAGATAAAGGACGTATTTTCGTTCAACATGACGGCATGTGAGGTAGCTTTTGAAGAAGTTAAGCTTGACGGTCAGTACTGAGCAGATTACAAAGCAAAAAAAACGACTGCACGGCAAGATCGGGTAATGGAAAACAAACCGGTTCGTGAATGCCGAGAAACTGAGCAAAGAATTGATCAGGAGATGGTCAGCAGGCGAACTGTGAACTCCGTTCACAGAACAGAACAACACCAGGAATGGACCCCCAACAATTGGACAAGGATTAGATTTTCTGATGAGCCTAAAAGTAATTTAATTAACTCTGACAGAAAAGAGCCATGTTTTGGCCAACGTCTGTTTGCCACCATTATGCATTTACCATATTTTATGGTCTGGGGGTGTTTAACAAATTCTTGGCCGTATTTTGCTTTTGGGTCCTTCCGTAAATGCATACAATATAAAGAAATGTGGCTGATGCCATTGTTCCTACAATAGAGGTGTCATGTTTTTACATTTCAAATCCTATACTTCAGAATATTTCTGATCCCTGCCATCGCGCTCGTTTGATAAGTAAACAGTATTGACCAAAAATTGAAAATTAAAACCGTTTAAATACTGTTTTCTTTCCACAAATATTGGTCTTGAAATTCTAAATTGACTCGAATATGGCCCTGACCTTAATATATTAAAGAACTTGTGGACAATTATGGGTCAGACAATGGTATGCAACAAGGCACCTAGAGCAAATGAAAAACTCAAAATCTTAATATCGTAATGGCTAAAGATATAACAGAGAAAGTCCAAAAACTATATGACTCTTTATGTACCAAGTGGTAATAAGAGCTAACAGCGGTCCTAGAAAGGATTGAGAAAATATTTAAAAGCTGGGTTTCCCCTAAAAGACTGACAAGTCTTATTCAATGTTTCTTTAATTAAATTTAATAAAAAAAAACGGAAGACACATAGTTTTTTTTTTTATTCATGTGTTCTTTTCATGTACTTTTCACACATGTAGATAGAAGCAAAATCCCTCATAAAAAACTTATAGACATTATTGTTAAATTTATCAGTTTTTATTAGGAATCATTTCTAAAATAAATATGGATCATTCCAAGCAACTTATCATGATTTCTTCTCTTTTTTATTTTGTCTCCATAATTAAAGACGATCCGAAAGTTTTCCATCTACTGATAAATCTTTCCTTATTTGCACCAATCGACCGACCACACATCTCTTCACATCTTTATTAACCGACCACATTAATTTTCCTTTTCTTACTTTTGAATCCACAAAGCCATTTAGCATAAACTCATCAACGACTGTCCGCCCGAAATCATTTAAATTTTAATCCCACCATATCGAAATAAATTTGTCAAATGGTGGAAAACCAAATAATAAATTGCTATCGAACATAAGCTTCAAGAAAGCTTTATACATTTTTTCCTCATTGAAAAAATACCAACAAATTAAAAACCACTTGTCAGTTTCTCGGCCAAAGGAATATGTTAGCTGAAAACTTGAATATTATTACACAACACATTTAAGGAATGTTCTTCTTATTGTTGTCTTAACAAATTTGCTAGGAAAACATTTTTCTATGGTCTAAGGTTGTGCGTGGGTGTTATTGGTATTGTATGTTTGACGTGATTGCTAATTGTTTGAAGGTCTTCGTATTCCTCTGATAAATGGCTAAAAATGCCAATGGAATATAAGATTTCTGAATAGAAAAATAAACGTTAGATTACCTGCTTTATTTCCTGGATGAAAATAATTTTGAACTTTCGTGCAGAAACCTGACGTATAACAATATTTTCTGATAGATCTTAACTGAGTGAGTTGTCTTTTGATTTATGCGAACTCAACAAGATGTTCTCTTTATCTTGAATATCCGGTGTTACTCGGAAATTTGTCTTTGCAGGCAGGTGTTCTTTCTAACTAATAGAGAATGGATAAAATCCCGCAGAAATCACTAGCCTATGTGGATAACCGGCTAGATTATCGAATTAAAACAAGCAGACTACCGCAAAATTAAATAAATAACGTCAACCATTTGCGGTTGATATTATGTTAATTGATTATTTTATAAATAATGCCACACCTTCTGCTATCCCATAATTTCGATTTACCATTTTGGGAGAGAAATTACCAATCACCTATTTTTAAAGTAGGAAAAATTACATATGTATGTATATAATGCTCTACTGAGCTAGAAGTAACGTCAGTGGCGGATCTGATCTGACTATGACTTCAGCGATCAAGGCCAGCGATCGGATTTGGGCATGACCCCATCATTTCTATTATACATCGTGTACATCGGATCTGATTAAAGTATTTGGTCAAGCTTGATCAATTTTTAACCAGCTTATTGGATCATAGTGCTAAGCCTGTGACACGATTTGATCCATGGATAACTTTAGAATCCTACAAGATACAGGCCTAGACGAGGGTTATAATGTGTGACTAATGTATTTACATATTTCTCAATTTTTCTGCAAATTCATGGCATATCGTACACGGATCAAAAGCTTGTAGATTTCTGAGCTGTCATGAATATACATCGAAGTAGAAATGTAAACACCGTTTTGGTTGTATTTAATTTAAATTTGCCTGAGCCACTTTCAATGTTAATCAACTTATATTCGCGCTGCACCCGGATCTGGAGCGTCGTTAGAAAAAACCCAGCGCGAAACTAACCGCGCTAATAGAAAACTGATGACCCTCTTCCCCACGAATGAGCGCTTGACCTTTTTCCGTTGTCAAAACGGTAAGAGTACAACAGCACTAACGGCTGACTAACATCGCAAACATTATTCATTTCATAATAGACGAGAATCTAAGCCAATGTTATTAAATAATTCATAAATTGGTTCTAAATAAGCCTTGACAGCCTCTGGCGGTGAAAAGGAACATCGAGTTAATCTATACTAAAGAAAACATGGGAACCGACTAAGCGATGAGAAATGATTTAGATCGGACTCGTAAGGAATCTAAATCCGGTTGAGAGAGATGACGCATCTGACGTTGTTTCTTATATCTGATGGAATCACGTTTGCGTCTACGTTCATCAACAAAATTTAAATTCAACGTTAATGTGTGAATAAGAGTCGACCCTCCCTGCGGCGTAATTGGTAGCAGGCAAACAAGTGCATGCATTTTTCCGTGTGTCACCGGAGGTGGGTTTCCATTTTAGCTCTTATTCTTTCATTTGTGGCATATCATTGTTTATAAAAATAGATTTGTGGCGGGTATTTTACGGTAAACTCGGTGAATAGAGATACTTGTAAAATGACAGTGAATAGATTGCTTGAGCAGCTAAAAAGGTCTGATACAAAAGTTGGATAGACATTGAATAGTGCAGAATCTAAGCTCCACAAGGGATAGGCAAGATCATTCATTAAATTGTTCGTAAAGATTTGTCGTTTGACACTCATCGAGTTCGTTTGCCCAGTTTCATACCGTACCTAAAGTGTACTTTCTTCAACGACGAAAGTTCACAAAGCTAAAAAAAAATAATCCGCCTCGATGTACCTGTAACGTATTTCACACAATTGAGTAACCCGTACGACACCAATCGATTTTCGATGAACTGAACAACAAAAAAAAAAAAGAAAAACACAATCCAATTGCCATTATCATCCGATAGCTCCATTAAGCAAATCTTGGTTTCGTTCAAGACTCCATCAGGCAGCTTTAGTGCAGTCCGATTCTTTCTTATTTTATCCCCCAGTAATCTCAGTAGACAATACCCTCTGTCAGCAGCAAAGAGGTGTAGACATCTTTGGCAACAATGTCGTGTAATTTTATCTGTCCATCAAAAAGCACTTCTTGTTTAACACAGAAGCCGTCCGTTTGTTGCATCATCTGTAAAAATAACTTGTACTTGTAGCGAAAGCAATAACACGGTCAATGGGCCCTCATCTTCGCCGGGTAAGAAGATAAACCCTCTAATTTCCATACGATTATCAGATCTTAGCTTATATTTGCTATCACGTTACTTTTCGTCTTGGTTTCCATTGAAGGTTTCTTCTTTAACTTTGTTTTGTTCGCAAGTATATCGATGGTACATCGTGCGAACAAGGCAAGGCTTAGCGGATGACTGGCTAAAATGCAGACAAACTTGAGGTATTAGATTTGTTTCGCATAGACAAGGCGCGCAATTAATTGTGTGAATTCGAAAATAATAGAGCAGCCGTTTGATTCATGTCAACCTTTGTATTATAACATAGCTATGGCCTAAGATATTTTTAATGGTCGTTTATATTAACGATTTTGAAAGCAGTTTTGCTTCAGAGCCAAGGAGTATGGATTTGCCTGAAGCTGGTAAATGATATTTGAATTATATTCGCCTTGAGTACGTCTAATCCTAATACCTAATTAGTGAGTACTCAAGGCTCTTAAAAATGAAGGCAGAATATGTATAGTATTCAAGACACAAATATCTCTTAATTAGCGAAAATTGAACATCTATATCAAGCGGCAATTTATCGTTGTCAGGTAGCGGTATCTGCTGGTATCCGCGATATGTATGGTCACCTGGCATTTTCATCGGCGGCATTATTTTTTTTTGTGCGTGAAAATGTCGACATACGATACAAGAAAGCGTTATTAGCGGAAAGTTTGGCTCATCGCCTTCAATTCGAAAAATCTGTTGCTGAAGCGTATCGAACGCCTATATAGGTTGATTTTTTTAATACTTACTCTAGTGTCTACGAGTATTTTCAACAGCAGACTAGCGATTTATGACATGTGTTAAAGTTAAACGTATTCAGTTAGCTTTGCCATTTTATTGTAGAGGAACCTTTTTTCTATTTTTTATTTCTATTGGGAGCTAGTGCTAACAGATAGCATAGAGCATTACGATCAGTGTATATCGTAGGAGCTGACTTAATCGCCTCAGAAGTCATGATTTCTCTGAGGAGGAAACGCTTCCTAATATGGTAGAGGTCAGCATACTGGCAAAGTATATGCTTTGCAGTCTCTTGACTCTGTCTAGAGGTTGGTTGGTTTTATTAAAATGATATCTTAGACAGTCTTCTGATATTTGAGAATAGCGATAGAGCGATAGAGTGTATGCTCAGGGGTCGTATGAATCTTTCCAGAAGAGGGACGAATTATTGTCTGTAATACTTTTTTCCTACCATCATATTGGAACTACCGAGCAAGCACGTCAAGCCGTAGTGAATAGATTTCCTACTAATTTCACGCTTTTGGACATCAAGACACTCGTATGGGTAGAGTTCGTACAAAAGCGAAAATTGCTGCGGTAGGCGTCGGCGTTAATGGAGACCATGATTTGTTTATTCGCCGCAGTTCACAGCAATTGGGATTGTGTTAACGGACTACATGGAGAATCTAGGTCTAAGAGCTCAGGTCGTGCAAGAAATTAAGCCAAACGACCTGCCACAGCGCCGACTTTTCGGTGAGTGGATCTTAGGCAGATTTGACGCAAATTGACTTTTTTATCGAAAAATTGTCTTCAGCGAAGTTTTTTGTTTTTTGTTGCATGGGTATGTTAAAGAACTAAATTGCGGTATTTGTCCCGATGAGCAATCTTTGGGTATACAAGAGATACCGATGCATCCAGAAAATGCGATGTTTGGCGCAGTTTATGGGCCGGCGGAATCATTTCACAGTATTTTATCGAGGATGACAGTGAGAACAACGTTACCGCCAATGGCGCCCGCTATAGTTTTTTGCCCAAAATGCATGAGTTGAATCTGGTGGTTCAAACAAGAAGGCGCTACAAACCACGAAGCACGAAATATTAATTTAGTTAGCAATTTATCTCTCGTAAACTCTCTCATTAAAATATTTATGACAATACGACAAGGCACTCGTTTCTACCGAAAAGCTAAAATCAACTGCAGACTTGGAATACAACATTCCATGTAGTATTAATGCTATACCAGCCAATACGCTCGAAAAAGTGACTCAAAATTGGACTCTCCGAATTGACCACTTAAAGCATAGTCATACAATAGGTTATGTTTACAGAAAATATTTTTAAAATGGCAAGTAGAAACTTACCAACTCAAATAAAAGCTTTATAGATTTTTTAATCTTTTTTTCAATTTTTTTTGACAATTTAAAACCAAACGCTTAAAAAGTCACATATTAGAAATGAAGGTGATTTTTCTACCATATATGTAAGTGAAAACCTTGTCGCCAATGATTTCAATGCTAGAGAAGTGGTGATCGACGTGGAAGACAGGGATCGTCCCGGAGTGGTAAACAAATTTGAAGACGCAAAATTGAAGGCATTACAAGCCATTTTCCAATAATCCAAAAGCGAGGGGCCCATACAAATTGAAGCCGTGGGACGTCCAATTGCTTTTTTCCATGAGTGGACTGATGTTATCGTGGTAAAGAAAGGAAGGTTTTTCTGCATCGGATTGCAACTGGTAAAGAACAAGAGATTTATAGAATTTTTCAATAAGGACATTGCAACTTTGTATTTTAATACAAACGCATTCTTAGAGTGTTTTTATGATTTTTTAATGCTAGAACATTAAACAAGAATTACATTTTTATTATAGTTGAGTTTATGAATGAACAATGGTCTAAAATTATTTTAACTTACAAGCGATTTTGAGTCGGTGGTTCAACTTACTTTAATTTCCGGTCGTAATAATGGTCCCGCCAGATAGGCTGCGCCTTCCTAAGTGGATAAATTTGAGTAAAAATATTCACTTTTGAATGTTCCTGTGCCAGTGAGACTAGGAATCGATCGAAGACGCGCAAGTATCACAGCCGTGAGAGCTTTAGTTGGAAACTAGCTAAATCATTCCATGTCGTTTGCAGAAATCGGGGATTTGTCAGTCCACATTATGGCGAATTTTGTCTAAAGTTCTAAATTAACCTAAGAACGGAAGCCACTTGACCACTTGAAGTGCCGAAACCTCACCGATTGGACTCTGCAACGGTTTGAAGAAAATGCTGAATTTCAACGAAAAATCATCTTCAGTGTCTTCTAGAGATCTCATAGCATCTACGAAAGGTGATCGTGTGTTGTGGATTTCATAACGGAGGCGTGATTAGACCTTATGTTTTCGTCAGTGAAAATGATCGCCACATTATGATCAATGGGGCTTACTTACGTGATATGTTGGAAACCTATGTTCGCCCGTTGGATAACTTTTATGTTGTTACGTTAATTCTCTGGTTTATGCCAAAAGCCAACAACGTTAAAGAACCCTATTCAAAAATTTATTTGATTCATAGATCGCCTCATAAGATGTGCCAAACACGATGCCAATACTTAAAGAATTAACATGCAACCACCTTCCCGATGTAAAGTTCCAAATTTTGACAAATAAAACGGTGGATTCCCATTTCTACTCCCGGTATATGTACTATATGACAGAAATACGTAGTGTTAAGTAAACAACGCCAAGGCCCTACTATTCATTTATTCCAATGTCCACAGTTGTTGATTCGTATGCTTTTCCAATTCAACAATCAATTGCCTTTCAACACAATTAATTAAAAAAAACAGTCAGATAAACAATGTGAATTTTGAAAGTCGTGTAGCATTATTAGATAATCTCAAAAGTTCTTAAGACTCGACAAGCTGTCTCCTGCGGTTATTATATTATAATTCTCGAGAACACATCGCATACGGAATTTATCGCGAATTTATTAACGAATTTCGTGCCCAAGGTCAATAAAGATGTATCATATCGATTAGGAAATACATACTTGCTCTAGCCACAACTACCAGAAAGACCCAAACTGGATATTTGACTTGTCGTGTCATTTTTGTTTTTTTCTTTTTCATTTTTCAATAGAAGAATTCTATTGACTCCAGAATGATATCTACATACATCTGAGTGTCACACCTAACCACCTCTTGTGGATGTTGTCCACTAGTAACATCCGATATCCGATATCATGCTCCACCCATGACGCATTAAATATTTTACAGCAGGAGTATTAATTGAAGAGGCCACAGTATTTTCCCGAAGACTTTGTTTTTTCGTGGGGTACTCTTGCTCGAGGCAATTCCAATCCGGCCACGTATGATTATTAGCAAGTTCCGTGAGTTATTTCTGGACGTATTTACTGCGGTATTAGCAATAGCAATGACTCAAAGTTCATTCACAAGCAAATACACTGACGACGCACATTTTTGTTTACGAGTTTGTGGAATTCGAAATTCTTCAATGTCGGGTTACATGTCATCTCTAAGAGGCGTTGCTAATTTTGAATGCATTAACACCAGAGTCAATGGAACGAGAATGATAGTAGCAAGGTCATATCCAAGATCACCGAAAAAGTCAGATGCCTATGTCGCGAAATAACGTGATTCACACTCAAACTAGAATTGGAAGTTTGACTAGTTATACAGTGTTTGTTTGCCATTCAGTGACCCCGCAAACTATAGTCAACACTTCCATCGACGAGTGATATTTCGAAGCATATTTCCTGACACTGCCAATACAGATAAAAAAAAACCTCTAAAGTGGGTCGGCCTAAATCGCCCATATAATCATTCGTTGCGTTAAAGAAATTTTCCATCGAATTCCGACAGAAACAGAAAGGGAACGAAAGTTGTGAAACCTCTCCTTTACATGTAGGCTGATTGATATTGTATGAAGACGTATAATTATGCATTCCCCACGGATAACGCATTGATTAACGAATTTGACGACTATGCGAGCACGGATTAAGACTGCTCAAATGAGCGCTTGAAAACAAGAAGTAGCGTCTTATCTACGAATGGCGAACTTGAGAGAGTTTTATTCATTTATGTAGACTCATATATAAATATATCACTGTTGTGTTAAGGTGTTTCGATGGCGCGGGCCTCTGCATGACACTTCGATAGCGCGATATGCTCCGTAAAAATCCAGTTCGTTACTCAACTCTTTTGATTGACTTGTGGCAGATACCCTATCTCGTTCAAAGAAAAAGTCAAACAAAATCAACCTTCTTGGCTCTTTCGACTGTGGTCTCTTCAACTGTTGAGGACTGTCGATTGTGATATGAGACTAGCGACATTAATTAAAATTTTATTTCATCAATAACAATCATGCTCGAATGTGACGTTTGGTGAGAGATGCATTTTAATTAATTCGTCAACTCAGTATAGCAGTAGCGCACCAGTAGCACATTGAAAACGTGTTTTCCTTTTCTTTTACGATTTTCCGATTCAAAGTGTGAACAGAAGTAATGACGGTCACCTTGTCGGTGAAGAGAACTTTAGTGTTCTTCCTTTATAATAACATTTTTGGACAAGTAATGTTAACGAATTCATATAAATTACGATGAGGTAACTGAAGACAGAATCTGTTGCTGTCTTTCAAGCTGCAAATGTAACCAGTAAACAATTCTGTCTGCCGGTATTTTTATTCTTTATCGTTAAATGCCATTATACTTTAAGCATTGACTAAAAATAAGTCGAATAAGATGTTCGATGAATTTGTGATTTTCCGTTTGTTATGACCCTCAGATTATACGGATCTGTTGATCGGCATTCATAAATCAGTTGCTTAAGTGGATTTTTTAAGAATTGATAGCGTGCAATACCCTCATCTTTTTTGATTAGCAAACAATGTTACTTTGCAATAAACTTTTTGCAAACAAGGCTTTGATTAATAACTCAAGTGATTCGTCGGACTAGTGGATTGGAGGTATTTGATGAATCGACATTCAAAACAATCCCTTTCGAATTTCTTTCGTCCGGATCATAACGAAATAGTTATAGATTTGACTTATATTCCTAGCATTTCTTTTTTTTTTCGAGGTTTGCCATAACCTTGGCACTTTTTTGCATCAATTAGGTGTCTTAGCAACACGCACCCTGCGAACTGGGCCAAAGTACTTCAGAAGCAATTTAACCTCTAGAGCTGTGTGCTAAAAGCACACTTAATTTGTATAAGATACCTACTTACACGAGCACAAGCGATCGCATAACATATCACAGGTTGCGAGTACTTGCTCGCGTACGTTCGCGTTTAGCTTATACAGAGTGACAACTTAATAAAATTCCATATTAATTAAAAAGCATTTTGCACACATATCTGTGTCCCAAAAAACCCTGCGGTTAATCTATCTTAGTACCTAAATCATTTGACCACAAGATCACGCCTACAGGACCAGTTTGTCAATATTCTGTGTTGCTAAGAACGAATGTCTTCGAGTTATAGACATTTTGAATAGGTTTGAGTTGGGATATGCAGATCGCGTCTTCCCCACATGTACATCTCAGAAAAGTGTTGACAGCAAATGTTTTTTGTAAGCGTACTGGTGTTTACTGGTACATAGTTGTGAGTCACTATGGTTTCTGCGGTTCAGCGTGGGTGCTGTATAAGGAGCGCTTGTTTTTTGCTCATGAGGCAAAAGTGAATGAATTTTCGATTTTATAGATTTCTAAAAATAGAAATTGCTTGCAGCAGGTGACACAGCACGGCGATTCAAAATATTTTATAAATCTTAGTATACAGGCTACCTACTGACCTATTTAGTGTAGGTAGCTGGAAAGTAGCTGACTGGGAGTATGCTCCAACTTATATGTAAATTTTGGTCTCAGAGAAGCATTGTTCGCCTTGCCCAGAGAAAAGGCTAACATTTTCGTGAACAATCTGATTGCTTCCTAACAGGTTTTTGACCAGGGGAATCCATGATAGATCAAGTATTGAAACTACAGTCGATTTTAAAGAAGACTCATGAATTTCACCTTATTGTCGGCCTACATGCTGGATCTGATAGTGTCCACAGAGACATGTCATTTTTCGACATCTCTATCAAACTCTTCAGGCTGCTCTATTTATTTTTGATTTCTGCAATATCATCATTAAAGAGATTGTGCGGGACTCATTGGCCAAATTAATACTGTAATCAATGGTGTTCATCGATTTATTCGTCGGAACTTCGCTTTTTGCAACTATGATTTTGAAGCGCCAATAGCGCTGCGATCAGTCGTATAATAACTCTTGATAATCCCTGTTACTCTCGGCTCAAGAGGCACTTGGGCAATAGGGTCTTCTCCTGAACAACTTTTAAGCCTTGGTCATTCCAACTCTCTACTATAGTGTATTTTATAGAAAATTTTAACGGCCCCTCGAGCAAGATTTTGTGTAGTGGATTAAAAGAACTGTACGGGCTGTACATCGACTTTGGCTTGGCCAGGTGTCTAGGTTTTCAACGCCCAATATGACTGGTCCATGTAGAACGACAGAAATAATAGAAAGAAACCTCAATCTGCTGGGGGTGCTGGCACCGGAACCATGGCTAAAGAGGCCATGTTCATATAAACTCTAGGAATGGGGTCCCTGAATCGATGTGGTAATATACTTAAGGGGGCTATGGATGTAGCAAAATGCCTACGACGTTTCATCCTGGCTTTTGAGAGTATTATTAAGCCAGAGGACCTAGGTGAATAAGTATGAGATACATAAAGTTAGAGCAATCACATTTTAAATACTATATAACGACAGTGGAAATGATGGCTCCCTTTTAAACTTGAATTATACTATTCTAGTGATCTTTAGGGCTCTGCTTAGAAGTTGTTGATCGGTTAGAAAAGCACTGCCCCAGCAATAAATACCATATTTTAAGCTAGGATCTATGAGTATAATGGTGAAACTTTTGTTCATTGCCATATACGCTACTTTCTTAACACTTGAGATATACGTTTTCCAGTTTTAATTACAATGCATAATAGATTCTATCCATACACAAGCTACACTACAATTGAAATGATTACAATTAAAAAAATAATAACAAATACCGTTGATGGAAATTCGGTTGAAAGGGGAAAATGCCATGACATTTGACGTGTTCATGATATTTTAACCTCTTGTTTAACGCGGACAAGTTCATATTTATTTGCTGTTTTATATCATCCATGACTCAGATGGCCAGTGAATGCAAAAATATTTTCAAAAACGGAATTAATTTATAATATAAATAGTAAAGGCCCAAGAACAGATCCTTGAAGGACACCAACCGTTGGGATGGGTAATGAGTCTCTTAAGGTGATATTATCGTAAAGAAATTGTTTTTTATTTTAAAAGTATTACAAAAACCACTTAAGGATGTTGCTTCTGAAACCTTGTTCCTCATGTTTTCACAGTAGCAGGTTATGGTTAACTAAGCCAAAAGCTTTCTTTAGATCCAGAAAAAGTTCAACAGATTTATCGGTCTTGTTGAGATCCGTGTGGATTTCTTTTTAAAAAGTAAATTATCACATTCTTAATATTCTTTCCTATAATGAATCCGACCATCGCATTTTTTTTAGTTTTAATTTTAAACTTGCGAACGGAACTTCAACGGAACAACATCATGAGGACTTGGATCCATTATACACCCATGCAAGAATCTGTTTTGACATTTTCAGCAGTATTTTTGTAAGAAAATTTTAAATTTGTTACTAATTTCTTAATTCATTAGAAAATGCTTTCACCAATATTTCGAAACATCCTAAAGCGTTTTTATATTGTCTTTGCCTACATTTTTCAATTGCTGTTCCAAATCGAACTTATTTTAAGGTGAGTGTAGTTCTTTTCCTCATGCTATATTACAACGATCTCTTGAATAGCTAACCACAATATTTGCACTGACTCAAAAACCAAAATTCGATTTTTGTATTAGTCATATCAACGTCTTACCTTTGACCAAAAATTGTTTTAATATTTATAAGTAAAAATACATCCTCAGTATTTAAATACCAACAGCAGACATCAAAACCTGCTCTTGTTCTAATTAATTAGAGTCATTGACTTATCGATGAAAATTAAATTATTTGAATGCCTTTTAATTCGAATTTAATTATGGAAATAAAATAAATAATGCTCATGACCATAAGGAAATTATCTTTGTTGACACCTTAAAAGTGTGAGTTCATGTTTGACAGCACAGGTTTGATAATGAATCACTGTGCTGTATTATGTGGTATATTTTCTTTATTTACAATAAAGTACGCGTTTATGGACCAGGGTTCTACCCGATCGCTGGGTCAAGTGTATCGAGCTAAAAGGAGACTATATTGAAAAATAAATCGCCATCTCTCCAAAATTTTTGTTTTTCTTTTGTAGGCTAAGTACTTGTCGGACCACCCTTAGCTGCAGGGATAAATGCAGTTTATCATCGTAATCTTTTAGATCAATTGGATGTTAAAATCAAAATTAAACATTCTTCATCAATATAACGCACCCTCTCACAAAAGTCAAAAAAAACTTCGCGAAAATCTGTGAATTTAAGCACGAACTATTGCTACATTTATCCTATTTAATTTACCAGATCTAAGTCCCTCAGATTTCTGACTTAACGAGACCACGTAAAAAGAAAACCTATGGTGGAGATAGCTATTTACCGGTGCATTTCTCAAGATTATATGAACACCGAACTTAACCTTGCGGGATGCGCGAACAATTTTTTGGACATGCGGGAACAATATTTCACTGATGTCAAGCCCATTCGATTTTAATCGAAAATAGTCTTCCAATTCTATTGATCGCAACATAACTAAGAATACATTTTCATCGATGGAAAAATACGGTCCAAGCACGCTTCCGGTTTGAAATCCACTTAGCACGTCACTTTTGTGGATGCGAAGGAGTCTCTTGAAGTACATGTGGGTTGGTTGCTGTACGGCATATTTTACTTATTGATGGAGGCATTAAACAAAAAATGATCCGTACAAGAATTTAACCCTATAAAAGAAAATCAGCCGTTTCCCTCGGAATATAGAACGACAATGGCAAAGGAAATAGTTTGCTAAAATTCAGGGACGCGAGACCAATGCATGACGGCATAAACGCTATACGAAAAGAATACCACGGCAGATCAGTATATATTCGCCGTGATAATGAGGACGACATTTCAGTGAACGAAATAGTTGCAAGCCAATATGAGGAGATATTTTGATGAACTGTCTATGGTACATGGAAACAAGTATTATTTTAAAATTAAGTGATCCATACAGCAAACAAGAGTTATGATGAGAAGCACACAATTTTACACGAACAATCACCCGAGGAACTCATTGGTACATTGTTCGAAGACGGTACATGATAGAAGACTTAGATGGGCAGGGCGCGTAGAACGGCTGGACAGTGGACAGTCAAAAGAATAATGAGTAGAAAAACCAAGCGAAAATTGACCGCCAGGAAAGCTGCGCCGCAAATAGAAGCACGTATAGAAGTAAGTATGTATAAACATGGAAAGAACTTGTTCATAACAGGGAGGCTTGGGAGGGTTGTCAACGATGTTCTGAACTTTCGATTTTCAAATGGTCAAGTGGTTAATGATAGTAAAAAAATGTATTGTTATGAAAAAAATTCTATAGAAATCTGCAGAATTATTGTGTTCAGACTTTCACCATAAAATGTAGACAAAGAAATGAGTACTATTATCACCCTTCGTTCTTAGTTAATAGACAAACATTTAAATCAAGTAGCCAATGTAGTTATTTAAAAATAAATAGTTGAGGCCGTTTAATTATGAATCGTCTAATGACTTCACATCATACCTTTGGGTTTTCCCTACCCTCGTAGTGCTTGTTCAGGGAAAATTGCTTTTTTTGCAATCCATTCTTTACTACATTCATTATTCGACGTTAAACAGCCGAGAGGTAAAATGATAAAATATGCGGAAACTAGTTAAGACTGTTACTTAACATTTACCAATATTGGAAAAAAAAATCTTTATTTTTGAAAGATAGAAAGCGTGAATCGTCAGAAAGGAATACGTGTCGAAGTGGGCTCACTGAGGTGTGAAATTAAATGAGGTGTAAAACGTGACATCTCTTCAAATTTAATTTATTCCCATCAAAAGCTGCTATCAAAAGAGAGAAAAAAGATAGAAATATTAAAGAAGAACGAAAATATTGTGAAGCACCGACCATAAATGGAACTGGATACGCGACACACAATCACTCTAAAAATCTGAATTTTAAATGAATTTATTTTTGCTTTTATTATCTTAGGAAACCGGTCATAGATGGAATTTAGGTTTAAATTTTAATAAAATGAAATCGAAAACGTGCAAAAAGAATCAAACGGTCGTGGATAAGTCAGTGCACTCGTATTCAGATTCTATCTAAAAATTAATAAAAAATCTATTAATTTCGAATGTGACTTAATTTTGCAAACATCCGAGACTAGTTTTTATAATAGTTAAGAATTCCGGTAATATAAAAGAAAGTCTCTTTCTAGCAGGCATCGCCTCATATTTCTTCCCAGTCAGGTGTTTAAGTATAAATGGATAAAATACATTAATCGCCCTACCCTTTTATTCCTTTGATCTTATAAAATTATTTAGTTTATGAATATTTTTGAAATTAAAATAATAAGAGAGTAAACAAGTATTTCTGTTATTTGTTTTCACGGACTTGTAGGTCGCATTTCAAATTAATGGACCAAAGCAATTTCGTCAACAGCATTTCTGGTCGTTAAACAATTTTAATTATTTTAATACGAAATTGCTAATTTGATTATACGCAAAATCCAGTTTTACTTGTAGCCATGTAAGAATCTATTAAACCCCTCCACAGCTCCAAATGCAAAGTGTTTTACAAGAAATTCGTTTTAAACTAGCACATGATCGCTTCCCAATTCAATGTCCCAGAAAACACCATAAGCCTCTATCGCAATTCGCACAGCATCAAATGGTTATCACCAACTAAAGCACGCGCACTTCAAGATCGTACTCAGCGAAAAAATCCACAGCCGTCCACCCGAAGTGTTCATTCGAAAATGAATCCGAATATGCCAATAAAAATAAATAAAAAGTAAACTGAGCGAAAATGTTGGCGTAGGCCCAAATAATTCACATCGTACTCTCCATCCATACGAATATGCATTTGACCTCATCCATTCCATCCCCAGAAAAGCATCGCAGCCGCCGTTCCATAATGAATTCCAACTTATCGCCTCCGACGATGGAGCCAGAAGAGGAAGACGTTCGTGCCGCTCATATGGTAAATCGTCATCTCTCATCGGCGAAAAAAGTTCGGTTCGGTCTTACACACAATAGCCGATACGACTGAAAAACCAAACGACGACCAACTTACTGTGAGTACGGCATCTGTAGTGTGGGTATATAAAAAGCTGTCTTAACAAAAATTTTTACAATCAAAGTACGTCGCTCGTTCTGATCGCATGTGCTTGAGACACAACGTCGGTGGTAAAGCAAAAGGAGCACAGAATTTAAGGAATACGCATTCGTATTAATATAGTGAACGCTATCGTGAAAGGATACCTAATAGTCCGGGTGAATTAAGGAATAAAATGTAAGAAACGAAATTTGATCGAAAAAAAAACTGCAACATAGTGCTAGTGCTAAGAAGAGTTCGGACAATATGTGTGTGTGTGTACCAATGGACATAAGAATTAAAAATTATATTTCCTGTGACTTACCACTATTTTAGTGACGAGCAAAAAAAGTGACTATTGAAAGAGCCATTGACAGCGAAATTACATCTTTCCCGCGTAGTCAATTCTTGTGTACCCTGTTAACATCGGAATAATTGAAAATTTACCAGGAGCAAAAAAAAATTGAATAGGCAAACAGGAAATTGGAATTTCCAATCAATCTCTCGTTCTCGCTGTGGATTGAGATTCGATGAAATTTTTTTGTCGAAAACATCCGCGTATATTAGCTGTGAATATCATATTTGCATAAAATTGTCATCAGTTCTTAAGAGGAACCCAGCGTCTTGGAAAACAAGAAAACCAGAATATTAATAACGGTCATAATTTATCGAGCTTAAGGCAAATAAGAGTTGTCCTTCAAAAGCAGATAGTTGTTGTGTTTGCTGTTCCATATAGAAAAACGAAAGAGTTGATGTGCGAATTTTTTTTTTCTTCCGACCAGGATATACATAGCTGTTGAGCAAGGTGTTTGCCCCTTTGCATTTAATATTTATTGTATTTCACACAAACACCACAAAGCACATAATTCAATTTTCTCCTAATTCACATCAACTCTATAATTGAATTAAAATTAAACTTCCCATAGAATTAATCGCTCGTCTCAGTTGTTTCCTCAACACTCGACGAAAATCTTGTGTGATTAACACTGATGCTTCATTGCTAATCTTCGATGAAAAAAAAGTTTCTGCATTATTTAACGACTTTACGAGTACCAACATAACAAAAAGGTGCTTAACTTTTTAGATATCGATCAAGCTCGTACTGATTTTCGTGACCATATCGGTGGAGATATAAAATAGAAAATTAGCTTCGATTTCAGTTGCGATATTTGACGAAATTTGTCGTTAAATCGACATCAGGCATTCCTGACCTACTATATATGCACACACTTACGCGCGCGAAATTATGTCATCAATATCCAAAAAAATGTCATATGTAATGGCCAAATGAGCAATGCCTCATGTATCTCCGTATACCTCTTAACGTCTTTATATTTTTACGAGCTTTCTGGTTTTACCTCATATCCTAATAACAAGATATTTTTGTTTTCTTTCTTTCTCCCTTTCTTTTCTCCCTTCTTAGAGTAAAGATGGTGCGGTGTAAATTATTGCCACTAGCAATGCTGCTAGTGCTCCACTCAGCATTTGCAGATTTAGGCTCGAATATGTTCCTCAATGGCGAATATAAAAACTCAATTGATTCTCATCCGTTAACATCGGAATTTGAAAATTCAGTTCGTAAAAATATCTTCCTGGAACATGCCGTCTTCAGTCGACAGGCCCAGCCGTTCAGTGCTCCGCAATATTTGCCTCCTGTGGAGTATATCAAATGTGGTGGCAATCAGCAGTGTGTGAAAAAGAACGTCTGCGTAGGCGGATATTTCACAAACAATCCAAACGGATACATTCAGGTAAGTTAAATTATTGCAATCCTCTGACAAACGGTTCGAATCAAACCCTGCGCGAGTATGAAGTGTTTATTTTGAAATATCGCCGTCATGCTGGAGTTGTTTGTATTCATAACTCGTACTAAGTGCTTTTTACATTTTTTTTTATGATACTTAACACATGATTCTATTGATAGAGCAGTCGTTTTTCGAGCCCATTGGATGTAGTCTTCAGCACGTGTTGGAAGGCATTTAAAATGTTTTCATGTGACACGAAGACAGTCTTCGTGCCTCAAAACAAGTCGTTCGGCACTGCACAAGGGAAACTCGTCCAAAGTCTCCCTTTCTAAATTCATCTCTGAAATGCATTTTAATTAATGGGCGATAATTGAATTATTCCGAAAAGTTGCCTGACCCACTTCGATCTTGTTTTTGTAGTAAGAAAATTATACTAATGTTGTTATCGCGTCCTTCAGCTAACCTTAATAGGCTGTTACAGCATGATGAACTGGTTTATGATAAGCGATATGAGCAATTTGTCAAAATAGCGATTTCTCTGCTAATTAGTTACATATTTGAAAGTCTAAAACCGTATACCTTAACGCAACATGGTAGGTGCAGTAAAGCTACCTTAAATAAATCATCTTCTGGATCTTGCCAACATGTGCGCCATTAATTTATTCTCCTTCTTACCTGTCGTTTAAGACTAAACCTCCAACGCACCTAATAGAGACGATTGTAAACAAGATTAATAAAACGCATTACACTTCTCCCAAACCACAACTCCACTCTGTGCGAATAAAGGAGTGACTATCATCATGCCAATCTTGTTGCCATTTCAACTACAAAAACTTTGGCGAATTTTCATCAAGCCAAAGTACTACCAGAAAACAGAGGTCACATTTCTTACCATCATTTGACCTTTTGACTTGGCCATACAACATCACCAACTCTACCCGTGCGATTGCACTGCGTGGTTGCTGCACATACGACCTATGCTCGAATTACACATTTACAATGCGAATTTGCATAAATTACATAAGCTAGCCATAAAACGGTTTGGCATCCAGCCACGAGGTCAGCCCGCCTTTTCTGTCTATTATTTTACTGATGTTTTCTTGCCCATTACCTCGCATACTACGGGCTTTATGTAACAGCTTCACGTCTGCGGAAAGTGACGATTCACAAGGTGATATAAATGAATAATAATCGTGCAGGCAAATTAAGGCAAAACAGTGAATGGGGGAACAAAAATAAAAACTTATCTGAGAAGATTTATCAATTTAATAGAGTTGTTTGGACGACACCTTGTTAGATGGTGACGTGCTTGTCGCGCGCCATACCACTACCAGCATCGGGTAAGGTGGAATTATATGATATCTATCATAGCATGCACGATTTGAATACAGTGTACGTTGTATTGACCTTTTGACATGCCTCCTATTGGGCGCCAATAAAAAGCATGCAACATGGACATTGCTATTCAATGGAATTTTCTATCTCTGTATAATAGACGTTTTCAGAATCAACAAGTGATTACTCCTTTTCATTTTAAATAAATGAGAAAAACCGTTAAGAGTGATCCAAGTTGCATATCATTAGATCATAAAGGTCAGATACGATATGTAATCAAAAAAGAAAAACAAGTTAATAAATATGTCGCACTTTCTTTTTATGAGGCCTTAAGTCTTGAGAAACATAAAACCGAGATCAGAAAGGAGCAATCAAGTTTCCGTCAAAAAGTACCTGCCAGAAGGGGCTACGTAAACGTAAGATGAGAAATATCGAGCAGCAGGTAATCAGGCTGCTTTCCTTTTCATTTTTTATTCTACACTTTAAAGCTACTTGCACGATACGTAGGCGCAGTGGGATTACGAAATTTGTTGGTACCGTAAAGTACAGCAAGTGCATCGGTATCAGCATGCTGGTGCAATGAGTACACAAAACTGCACTTAAGGGATTTTTTCTTTGTTTTTCTTTTAGGTCATTTTGTTTTCATCCATACTACTGGCTGGTGGTTACTCGTACTTTTCATTTCACGGGACATGCCATGCATACCGTGAAACTGTGATATTCTTGATTTATTATATAATATTTTAATATTATGCATAAGGTGGATATGTCTTCGAATTTATTACGATGATAAGAGTATTGTTGATTTTTATTTTTCCATGGGACTTCCAGTTTTTGATTGCTCACTGAACTTGTTCGTTACCGCAAGCGATTACTCGGTTTAGACAGTGGTCAGTAACTTTGTTGTAGTTGCGTTTCTACAGTCCATGTTAAAACTGGTTTCAGACCGTAAATAAATAATTTATGGAATCTCACTCGTTTCACACTTGAGTCTAAACACGGACATTAGGTGACTAAGCATCCGGGAATATGAGAACCGTGCGGATCGAACATAAATCTTCATAATCTTCTAGTCACATAAAATCGGCCAATCGTTGTCGCGATCGTCGAACTTTTTTCGCCAAACGTATTCGCATGAATTAATATTCAGCAAAGGCACAGACGGTTAACGACTTGAAAAGAAAGTCACGAACTTGACTTTGACATAGAAAAAACATGTCGTCAACATGCATCGCGATACGGGACTACATGGATTTTATTGCATTTGCCTAAAGTGTATTAGCACATTTGTGAATTTTGTATTTGGGTAGAAATTAACATTAAATGCTGGAAAATCCAATGATTTAATCCGGTGATGAAGAGATATATATGTAAGTGGTAGGCGAGAAATCGAAATGTGTGAAGGCAGCCTGCCCACCATGTGTAGTCGATTACGAATGCGACATTAATTGAGATTCACGTTCTCAGCAACCTCAGTTAAGTTGCTTCATACGGAATGTTTATTTTTATAGTTCGATGTCGCTAATTCTGAGTCATTGTTAATACACGAAAGCCGGATGAAAATAACTTCGCGGTGTGCTGTATGCATTCGAGATGGTCTCAGAAGTTAATAACCTATGAACCTACTAACTGTGTCGGATTTTTGCTTATTTAAATTGAGTATTCTTTTGCGCGCATTCGTTTTTTTTTTTTGTGGGCGTAAAGAGCATGTGAGGCCTTCTTCGACGTCTTACATCATTCGCGAATCAGATATGATATCGAAAGTTGTTACTACTTGCCTAGTAGAGCGCGTGTCTTCGGCAAAGCATATACTTCTAGGCCTTGAAACTCTATCTCTATATAAGAATCTCTTATTAAGATGAGATTATGGAATGCAAATTAAAAAAAAAGAAAAAAGATGACTTTTTGATAAATAGCTAGCACGCCTGCCAGTCTATTCTTTTGTTGTTTTTTATTTCATATCAATTAATTACATTTCCATATAAATTGGCAATATTTTAAATTTAAATGCTGAGAATGAACAGATGAGTGAAAAAATAAAAAGAATTTATGAACCTGTTTCCCTTTTATGTCCATGCAAACGATTTGTGGTTTTCGTGCGGAACTAACGTGGCAACCGGTTGCCATGCTTTAGGGACATAGTGTATATGTTAATGAAAAAGGTATATACGGTTTAAACGTTAATTCCGGTAAGGAAAAGTATATCTATTCATTTTAGGACGAATTTTTGAATAAATCAAAAGAGTTGAGCATCGAACTGGGTTTTTGATGTTGAAACCTGAAATGCTTCTTCCCCCGCGACTTGTTGTCAAGATGTCATAAACAAAAAAAAATTAATTGAAACTGCTCGCAGTGGCCTACCATCTCTTTTGCAATGAATGTTAGTCAACAAACCAGACAGCACGAACAGCAGATAACTGCAACCGATGGGCTGGCGCATGATACGTAAAACTTATCGCGTACCTGTTATCTTCGTGTTTTTTTCATTTTCTTTTTATCGTTTCTTAAAATGTAAGCTTAATCTTGGGTTATAGTTGAACCGGCTACCATTATGATCCCATCTCTACGCACATCAGATTTTAAATAATGTTTTTTTCCCGCTTTCTTACAGAACTGTAGTCCGGCGACTGATGTTTGCTGCACATATCGTGCACCACCAACCACGACTACAACTACTCAACGCCCGTATGTTGTATGCTCGGGAGACTCAGACTGTGTTTCACCAAACCTCTGTGCTCGGGGTACTATTTCCCTCTCGAACTACGTAAAGAAATCATCGGTAAGTGATAAATGTTTTTGAACTTTTGAACCTAATTGCGTGAACATAAATTGTGTACAAGATGCCTTAAGAAATGCATCGTGATGCTTGCAAATTATCCCACGATGCGATCGATAATGCACTTATCTCGAATTCAGCAAATTAGTAAAGTTCCAGTTACATACAAATAAGCATTGCATCATTTCACAACAACGTCGACGAGCCAACTCCCATGCTCTTGTTTTAATCAGTGCTGTGGAATGTATATTATGACAGATTGCTTGTGGTTTTGTTTTCATTTCGTGTTGTTTTCTTTTATTCCACTTTGATTCATGCCCGATTCAGATAAGATTAGCCGCTGCCACCGCTGCTGTGCCTCAAGTCACGCCAATAGCAAAAACATGTTAAGTAGCAGGCACATGGCAATGATATCTCCCAAGATATGTACCTCCAACTTGAAAGATGAATGAATAACAATTTGTATACAGAAATGTCAGATGGTGTGATGAAAAGAACTGCAGATTGCAACCAGATCTTACGTAATCGAACAAGAATACAACAACAAAGAAGGGAGGAGAAAAACAAGTCTTTTCTTTCACCTCGTCTGTAGATACCAGTTCGTCTGCCTTTAAAATTTAATGTGCAATTCATGCACAAAACTTCACAACAAATGCGGAGATCATCATCAAAACAAAATCGTTGACAAGGTCGTCTCATGACGCTGATTATGCGCATCGTTTACGACTGAAGCGATTAAATAATATCGAATTCCAACAGCCGCACACACAATAACGATGGAACCTTTGCTGTGCCCCTAATGATGGGAATACCTCGTTGCCTGAAAGTCGTGGTAGACTTCCCCGACTCGTGGTCGTTCGCATCTACTCGTTGGTAAATAAGTGAGAGATGAATTTCCACTGACACCATTAGTGTGGTTAACGATGTGGTTGGGGTCCTATTCGATGGGAATTCGAAAGTTCGTAGTGTATTGTTTTAGACCATTGTCTTTTGAAAGTATCGACCTAGACCTTGCTGTTGTCGTACATTTTAATTTCATTAGTTGTCTTATGTCGCCTTGCATCCTACTAATTCATGGAGACCAATTAACTTAACTGTGACTGCCGGAAGTCATCCAGTGCTATAGACTTGAAATGCAAAATCATACAAACTCATCAGGTAAAGTTGCCGCAGACGATGGTATGTCTTTCCTTTTTCACTTTTTTTCCCTACTCAAAGGCGAGAGCATCGAGGTTAGTCGGTCGATCTGGCATCGGTTGTTTTTTTGGCTTTACTTCTTGTCTCTGGTGATTGCTGCTTCATGTGCAATTCATGCCAGACGGTATAAATAAAGTAATTGAATTGTCGTTGCTTCAGAGAGGAAGGCGGGACGACACACGGGGGCAACCGTTGGCATCTCACACAGGTGATGTGGGAAACCATACTCCCAAGTAGCGATGATTGTTTTTTTTCCTTAAGTCTCTTTTCTTTCTAACGGTGTTGGCTGGATCTATTTGCCTAGTGACACACGCAGGTACACTGTTAGGCAATTGTTAATTTTTTTGTTTTGTTTCCCGCGTCGGCACATGTAGCACACACGTTACCGTACCATGGAACGATGCGCAATAAAAAAAAAGTCTTAATCACCAAGAGTGACATCGTCAACTAGAGGGAAATCCCCGTCTATGACTAGTTCCCCGAAGCGTCATTAAGTGAGACGGATCCCCGGGCACGCTGAGTTTGCTCTAAGCAAACATCATTCGATAGGCTGACACAAAATTCCCTCGAAACACCACAGAATCCGTCTTATGCAACCGCTTCGTTGCACTTAACATCCAGTAATCACCCATTGTAATCAAGTGCATATTCGTTTAATTCTCGCAAAATGGCCATAAACCATGTCCGTCTGTCTGCCTCCTCGGGTACAACAGCATTACAATAAATTTAATTGATTTTTCTCCCGACCATTGTTCGCGCAAAAGATCGCGAAATTTATTGCTTATCGTGCTCACAAGCAATCACTCCACTGTCAGTGCGGCTCAAACTGACATTTCTGAATTAAAATATTGTGTTTGCAACGAGTTGCCAGTTACATCTCTCGAGACGAGTTTCAAAACTGTGTGTACGCCTTCAACGATTGTGCTACTATGGCTTAAGAGGGAAACAACTTTTCATGGATATGTTAAATATGTTTCCAAATTACAAGCACTTAGGCTTCTGCGTTACAAGTCTTCCTGACAAAGACCGAGCGAAACCCACGGGCCATGGATACTTTGCAACCAACAAATGCAAATCTCTGACTCAAGCGCATGCAAGGCTTCAAATTTAATATGCAAATTATCAGATCTGAAAATCGTACGGGTATGCTCACGACCTTGTTGGCTCTTTTGAAATCTCTTAGTATGGCGATTTGGAACATTGACTCGGAACGATCTTGCTTGACTCCCGCGTATTGTTTGTCAGCATAAACCTACTAGTTGGCTGGGTAAATATTTTGAAAAGATAACAATTTTTGATACTCACGTTGGACGTGAGGGGAGTTTAGTGAAGTTAGTATGACTGGTCAACAAGTATCGACCTTCATACCATTGCCAGATATAGCACATCCATAGAGGCCAGAGGAGTACAACATTTAGTCAACAATTAAACTAATCTCCAAGTGCTTGTGCGCTTAAGTGCCTTGGTTGACCATAATGAAAATAATATCGCGCATAAAATGCCACCTCGAGTTATTGGTTGTGCATGATGCCTACATGATATTTGACACCTTTTTTCAAGTGGCAGTGGCGTATTTGCTCAGTCTTTATGGTTGACTCTTGGCACCAATTTCTCTGTTGGATAGAGACCCGAGCGGGTTTATAAGGTCTTAAGGTGGATTTGCATTCAACATTTGCAGGCAATGGTTACACAGCGGCGATAGTGGTGACGCCGACTCCAGGCAGCCGTGGAAGAATGGGAGACTATTGCACAACTTCTGCATTTACGGTATATTAAAGTTAATTGCATGCCACAAATGTGTACGTCCACAGATGCTGTGGCACCCAAGAAAAGAAGAAATGCGATTAGTGCACTTCGAATTGCACCTCGTGTGCTATGCCCGCTGAATTATGGCAAATTCGTATCTAAAAGTGTTAATTTATACTCACCGTCCTATAAGGAACAAAGGTATACGCATGTTCACCAGTCCCACCTTAGTAAGTCAACAATTCCGCTTAAGCAATCAACCAATTAATCAATTGCTTACTACTCGTGAAGCACACGAACATGGAAAAAGCAAACAGCAAAGCAAATATTCACGAGAACCAATAATCAATAAATCTGAAACTCCTTAGCAACTATGACATACGGACGTATGGTAAACAAAAAAAATTAATTAATGACCAGAGAGGCATTTAACAGAGAATGATTACTGCCCCCGGCCAACGCATCAATTCAACATGTTTTCCCGGATAGTTATGCCTATAAAATGCCATTTTTTCATCTTCTAATTGCGCTTGTTCTTAAAGTACGCCTTCACAGCCACTTTGACATCGATTGGTCTTACGGTATAAAATTTAATCGAATGCTTAGCTTCTGAAGAATAATTGTGTGCCGCCTCGAAACTTCTGTTCATCGGTGGTTACTAGCACGAGTAGGCAGTTCCGACATGCAATTTTCGCTCATCTCGACTTGCATACTTTTAAGCAGAAGACGTTTGAACGTTGGAACAAGAAATCGTCAACATACTGGCAGATAAAGACTGGTGGAAAACCTACTCTCTCGTTGCTCATATGAACCAAGTCGAACTGCTCATTCAAATTTAACATGAGTAAAACGTCGATTTTGGTAAAATTTTGATTGACATCAATAGCGTATGATGTATGAACCACCACTTTGAGTCATCACATAGCTTCAGTTTAACAATGAAAATTCGTGACCGCGGCTTTGCATATGTTTGGACACCGAGCCGCTGCTTAAGTTTATGACTGCAATCTGTCTGTCATTCATTGGCCGTAAAATATATTCAAATTCTACACCTTCGCCGCCACAGTCTGTTAAGTGCATACGTTTTGTGGTCCTCTGGGTACAAAATAATGCAAAAATGGTAATAAACATCCACTTTCCGGTTAGATGGCAAGAAGGCATTTTGTCTTGCAGACGTCATTCATCTGTGTGTACAGAAGAAAAAAGCGCCTTTAGGCCAAAGCACTTAAGCAGCTGAAGTAGTTTGATTGACTGATTGCTGCCTTAAGCGCACACTGAATTATGAAAGCGCAGGTAGTTGTAGCTCAAGGGTAATTTATGAACTATCTGGAACGCAATCTCTTAGACGAACATAAATCATTTTCCAGTAAATACTAATTTGTTTCTTTTTTCTAGTCGAATCGTTGTTATGCCCCTGAAGTGTGCTGTCGTCTGCCGGCTACCGCATTGACTCCAGACGGTTATGTACTAACTGTCCCAGAGATTCCATTCCCGCAGCCGACATCACCACCTGCATACCAATTACCGGCTCCAACACCGAAACCATATAGACCGCCAGCACCACAAGCACCACCAGCACCACCAGTGCGTCCGACATCACCAGCGTACGTTCCACCCGCACGACCAACTCCACCAGCATATGTTCCACCTGCACCAACTGCTCCACCAGCTCGGCCATACCAACCACCAGCATATGTTCCACCTGCACCACCAGCTCCGCCAGCTCGGCCATATCAACCACCAGCATATGTTCCACCAGCACCGCCAGCCCGACCATACCAACCTCCAGCACCTCCAGCACCACCAGCACCACCCGCACCACCAGTGCGTCCCGGAGGACCTACATATATCTCACCACCACGTCCAACTTCACCATCATATGTTCCACCTGCACCCACTGCCCCACCGGCTCGACCATACCAACCACCTGCATATGTTCCACCTGCACCCACTGCCCCACCGGCTCGACCATACCAACCACCTGCATATGTTCCACCTGCACCCATTGCCCCACCGGCTCGACCATACCAACCACCTGCATATGTTCCACCTGCACCACCAGCCCGACCATACCAACCCCAAGCACCTTCCGCACCGCCAGCCCCACCATCTAGGCCATACCGTCCACAGGCACCCCCAGCACCACCCGCACCACCAGTATACATTCCTCCAGCACAAAGACCACAGCCCCAGCCACAACCTCAAGCACAAACACCACGCCCAGTAATTCAAGCAAGGCCAAAACCAGTGCCAGTCCCAGCTCCAGCACCAAGGCCAGTAAATGAGTACCTGCCGCCAAGACAACCCGGTCGTCCTCCAATCAACCCAATCGGCCAACCGTCAAACCAAATTCCAATCCGTGGTGAGGATCAACTGTCCGAGCCCATCTTCCCCTCAAGGAGACCATCTATATTCGAAAACAACGTCGCCCCGATCACACCACAAAAATGCTCTGCCGCACTGATTTGTACCGACATCAATTATTGCAGTTCACTTGGTGTTATTACCGACTCGCCGACAAGTCTCACGCCCCAACAAGAGGCCTTCCGCGTACCCTTGACCGATTGTATTATTGAAAACACAGGAGCAGCTGGCAAGTGTTGTCGCGACTCGAACTACGTCGACCCATGGCCAGTGAATCCCAGCGGACAATGTGCTACCAGGAATCGCGTAAGTTCACAAAATTGAAAAACATCTTTGAAGGCTTTCAAAATCTTTAATTCTTGCAGAACACTAAGCCACGTGGTGTGACTGAAGAGGACACGGCATTCGCTGAAATCCCATGGCAAGCAATGATCCTGAAAGAATCGTCCAAGTCTCTTCTTTGCGGCGGCGCTATAATTGGCTATGCTATGGTCCTGACGACTGCATCCTGCTTAGAGGGGTAGGATCATATGTCAGCACCCTATTTTGAGTTCACTTACATGATTTTCATAATCTTTACAGTCAATCTGCTCAAGATGTTCTTGTAAAGGCCGGTGAATGGCAATTGGGTAGCGATGACGAGCCACTTCCTTTCCAATTGATACGTGCAACCGAAATCGAACGTCATCCTGGATATGATCCAGCTAGTGGACAGAATAACTTGGCTATTATCCTCCTGGAAAAGAATTTCCAAACTGCCATCCACATTAGTCCAATTTGCATCAGCGATAAGGATCCCAGCCCGTCAGAGAAGTGCATCGTCACCGGATGGGGCAAGGACGCTCTAAGAAGTAAGATCTGATATGAAGCTTTAAACTTCCTCAGCGTTTCAATGCACCCATTTCCATTTCATAGTTCACCAACAAGGAGCTTTAATGCACCAGAGTCCTGCAACCGCAATCTCACGAAGTGAATGCGGTGCCAGCTCGTCACAGATCTGTGCCAGAACCAAATACGACGCCTGCCATCTCGATTACGGTAGTGCCTTAGCCTGCGGCACTGGTGACGGCTACGTGCTCAAGGGCACATTCACCTCCGAAGACCAATGCGGCAACTCGATAGCATCCTTCACTAAGCCCGACATCAAATGGATCAACACTGCCTTCAACTCAAACTCTCGTGCCCTCAAGATCGGTTAAGTCTAACAGCCCCTCCACAAATTCAAGCTCAAATTCCATGTACCTTGGTGCAATTTCGGATCCTATTTCGGTGTAGAGATTTTTTTTTCTTATGTTCGTTTGTTTTTTAGTTTTGTTTATTTTTTATGTAAGCAACAGAAAAGGAAAGCATAGAAGACGGCAAACAAAGTTGCAACCTTTTGCACAACGAAAACTGTCATTAGATTAAAATATCATCTAAGTTTAGTTCATAATAATTGTCGTTTCGAATAGCCTCTACTGCTACCTACATATACCTATAAAATCAACAGAACTGCCGAACCATAGGCGGGCGCCGCATATAAATGAAGACCTACCTGTCCGTCGCATTCTTCGTACCCCCTTTATGCACAACACGTATACTCTATTTATAACCCCCCTCCCCCCCCCCCCCCCTCTCTCTCTCTCTCTTTAGTGCTTTTAGTTACTACTTCTCGTATTTATGAACCACATGTCCATAATTTTTATTTTTTATAGTTTGTATAAACTTATTATCCTAACAAGCAAATGTAGACAAAAAAACAAAAAGATGGTGAAACTGGCTTAAACAAATTTATACAAATGTTTAGATATAAAGTAGAGGAAAGGTCTATGAGCGTAGGCTCGTGGGCTTTAGCGTCTAAAAACAAAAATGTATAGATAAGTCGATTTGTAAGCTTCTCTCACTATGTGTGTGTAAAATAGTAATTTTTATTTTTAATAAATTTATTTTGTATATAAATACTCGAAAATCTTTTATTTTTTTAACTATCCTGTGGCATAGGTAGGTGGTGCTGACTCAATAATCCAATGTGCTGCAGGTGTCATTCACTTGAATGATTTTTTAGCTCTGATGTGGCCTAAAACTCTGATTCATTAGGCTTAGGGCAAGCTTATAGAGAACTAACTAACTAAAGTCAATGGCTATGATCGGGGTTAAGGTGATTAAGAAGAGCGATTTCAAGCGTGGCAAAGCTTGAGACTCCCTTTCGATCTCTGCGCTTGAATTTGGTAGAAAACTTTCACACTCAAGCTGGCCTCAAGAAGCCTCAAACATAGTTACTCGCAACGAATAGCCAGTCATACCCGAAGTGGTTCTTGTCTGGATCTCATGCTGCTTGACGCTCGACTGAGACTTCCATATTCGACAGGGACCATTACGGACTAAGTGTCGTGATCCCAGCACTAGACGAATTCGCAGCAATAACAGGCTATGTCCAATCGTAGCTCTTCGGTTACAGTAGGGCGCCATGGCTACGCTTTGTTAGTTCCCTGACGATAATGTTAACTTTGTAATCTCAGAATGACACTCAGGAACTGAAGCTGCCAGGAAAGTCACACAATTAGGAACATTCAGCATTAATCCGGAGGGCGGATGACGTTTTGGATGACGATTTCTTCGTGATCGAGGATCCTCAAGAGAAGGTGGCGATAGGAGCTGTCTTCCAGAAAGTGTATAAGGTGAATAACACCTTTCGCCAAAACCACGACCTGGAAGATAGGGCCGTCCGTTAACACTTCTACCTTCGAAATGATGTCGATCGTTGGTAATCAGAGAATTTTAGTTTTACCAGGCTTAATGGCAGTTTAATGGCAAATGATCTTCATCACTAATGGAAGGGCCAACAACATTTTCATCGGTGGAACTTCGAATCATTGAAGAGAGAAAAGTCCGTGGGAAGCTGCGGTATGTCCAATGTTGGGCTCAGGCACCTACTAAACACCTATTCAACAACGGACTGAATAATTTATAGTATCCAAAGCACTGAAAGCGGTAGCGCAACCAATCCCTTGCGAAGACGTAGAGACATCTCCATTTCGGCAAATCTCTGGTCAGTAAGTTTTTCAGAAGCTGGTCCATAGAACGCTGTCATATCGCTCAAGGCAACAATGCACATTAGAAGTACATCGAAGATTGAAAAAAGCGCTGGCGCAAGTGTTTTATATCTGCCGGGGATTACTCTGAAGGGGAATAAATAAATATTTTTCGAGAAAAATAAAGTTATTTTTTATTGAATAAAACTTCACCTCAGGCTTAGTTGACAGCATCAATGCCATCATCATCGACCCAGCCACCAGATCGAACTGTAATACATTAAGTGGTAAATTTCAATAAGTCAGCCTCTTTCGGGCAAAGCCCGCCTGATGCCAATGACTTAAATAAGCTAGATTAGGCTAGGATAAATGAGGGTAGGTTAGTAGTTTTAATTTACTTTTCGTTCTATAAAAAAGAAGCTATGGAGAAGGCAGAAAGACAAGACGAGAAAGTCATGGCCTACATGGTACCGGATTCTGCCTAGATTTTAACTTTTGCAGGCCACCAAACTGGCGAGCCATAGATGAGGGTGGGACAGATGACAGCTATATATATTACATTCATAGAGATTAAGTTTTAAGTCCTTATATTTTACCGAAAGCTTTACCACATACTTAGCTTTCCTTACATTATTTTCTAAAGAAAACCTATTTAACACTGGTAGTTCAACCGTGCAAGTTCAAAGAACGATGTCTTATTCGACAATTCGTTTTTTGGCTACTACAGCTAGACATCCAACTCGTCCGAATGTGCGACCATTTTTATTTATTTTCTTCCCAACCCAGAATTTGGTTGATGATTATAAACCATAAAAGATGTGAAATAACCCTGCCATAGATAGTGCCCCTGTTTATAGATTTGGTGAGTAATTTCAAGCGATACATATTTGCATAGCGAACACCTAATGAGATTTGTAAACAATTTAATTGGCAGTTTGTTTTTTATAGCGAAAAAACGACTGTAAATTTATAACCAAATGTTTTTCGTCTCGTATATCTCGAAAACAAAAAACATGTTGATTTGGTAGTTTAAATAGACCAGTCGCATTCATTAGCCTACTTTTTAAGATTGCACATACTTTACATTCATATGGATTAGGATTGATATTAACAGTGAAAGTGGGAGGATAGCCATCCGAGTGTGTGATAGATGCTGGCACTGGTTCATGATTCGCGAAGATGACAGAAAACATTTAATGAATATTGTTCTATACGTATGCAGCATGTAACCTTTCGGTGGAGCCTTTTTACTGATAATTATCTTGGTGAGATGGTAGTAATGGTCGGACATAAAGTGTGAGCGGGAAGCTGGTTCAGTAGGGCAAAAAGGGCTTTCAGTGAAAAGGGATGGCTTAATACGAGAGTGGTCTGAAAAGTCTTCGACCTAACAAAGATGCAAGACATTTTTGCTTAACATTTATTTTTATTTTTCTACATAGTCTCATTATAGCTCTAACTCATTATAGCTTTAACTCGACCAAATAGTACTCGGTGTTTTTCTCTGCAAAATAACTATTCACGGATGTGATTGCCCCCTCATTTGACGAAAATCTCTGTCCTCTGAGCGCAATTTTAAGATTAGGGAACAAAAAGAAATCGCTTGGGGCTTAATCTGGTAAGTAAGGCGGATGGTCAAGCAGTTCAAAACGTAATTCGTAGATTTCCGCCATGGTAACCGCTGAGGTGTGAGACGGCGCGTTGTCTTGATGACACAGGATTTGTGCCCGTTTTTTCCGCAATTTCTACCTTCAGTTGGTCAAGTAATGATACGTAGTATGCTCCTGTAATGGTTTTTCTCTTTTTGAAGATAGTCGATTAAGATAACTCCATGCCTATCCCAAAAACAGTCGCCATCACTTTCCCAGCCGAAAAAAAGAGCTTTTTTTAGAGCCGGTTCCCCCTTTGGAGTCCACTGTTTTGAATGTATTTTTGTATAATGATGTATCATCGGCAGTAATTAATTGGTGCCAAAACTTAAATTTATTGCGCCTAAACTGCGCCAACAGAGCGTTGGAAATGTTCATTCGAACACGTTTTTGATCTAACGTGAGCAAACGCGGACAGCTTTCTCATGCCTAAATCATTTAATATGTAACAAACACGTTCTTTAGACATTTTCATAGGCTCTGCTATATCTCTCTCTTTAATTCGGAGGTCGTCTAGCACCATTTGGTGAACTATAGCGATGTTATCGTCAGTTGTTTTGTTTGATATCCGTTCATCGTCCCCAAGCTCTCACGGCCACATTTAAATCAGCTGCCCAAAATATCACTGTGGTAAATGATGGTGCAGAGTTCATACACAGAGTCCAACTCATCTTTGATTTGCGTAGGCGTATTGCCTTTCAAAAACAAATATTTAATGACAACTCGATACTCAATTTTGTCTATTTTCACAAAAGACTCACATCGATTCACTCAAACGAAAATTATCAACAATTGTGGTGGCTGGACCGGACTGCGTAGTGGTTAACTTTGTTAGGTCAGCCTCTTTAAGGCAAAGCTTGCCACATGCCAATGGCAGGCTTACATAAACTAAGGTAGGTTAGATTAGAGTAGGTAAGGGCAGGCTAGGGTGGCAGGTAGGTTTAGTTTAATTTTAGCTTTAATTTTAGAAAATAAAAAACAAAAAAAAATACAAAACAATTACGAAAACAAAAAAAATGTATATATTTTAGTTAAGGTGGGTTAAGTTATTCTTAGTTATAAGTTTCTTTGTTAAAAAAAATTGATGATCTGATTCGAAGTTTTTTTTTAAATATCACTTTTCTGGGCCTAAGTTGTTTATTTATTTTAATTATTACAAGTAAATCGTAAGGCCGAAAGGCATAGCCTTAAGTTATTCTATTTGCTTTAGAGTGTCCGTATAGGCCCAGTAAGGTATTTTATGTCAGTTGATATTTAAGCTAGTTTTAAGCATTTTTGACTAGTATAAGTGAGTTCTAAAAATATAAAAACAAAAATGAATTTAAAAAAAAAAAAAAACGACTGTCAAATTAACACTAGGTATCCAAAAAGTGCACAACTACATTCAATAGCTTCTTTTAACGAGTGCTACTGTCTTTAGGTTGAGGTCGGAAACTTTTCAGACCACCCCCGTATTTCTACAAATTCACCATACATGGTTCGAAAAGGTGGCATTTTCAATCTCGCGAGTGCGGTAAACAGGGCCGTTCACCGTGTACACAGGTTCGAAACGCCGCGCCGATCGAATTGACGTTTTCCTGTGGATACTCGACCACAAAAATCGGTCGGCATTGTAAGTGTTGGTCAATTTCTCAAAATCGTTGATAAGAGAGATATTTTGTCTGTATTTGTTGCAAGACATTTTAATTTCCTCTGCGATTGTTGTTTTGTGGAGAATTTTGTGAATTTCCTTGTTTTTCCTTGTTTAATAATTCTGAGCATTCTGTTTTGGTTTGGTAAATGAGTAGTTTATTATGTGTTGATAGCCCAGCGTTTTTACCAACGTTTCAACAACCGACAACAACAACAGGAATACTTGATAATAATAAACAAACAAAATATTTATAAAATAAACTTTAAGTTAACTACACATGCGTGTACGGTGAGTAAGCCAACTAGTTATTGGCCGAACTGCATTCATGTATACTGCATTCATGTATACTGCATTCATGTATACATAGATTGACTTGAATAATTAAAAATATATTGTAGAATAATAAATATAACCTTTTCCTAAAAGTATTGTGTGTAGTATGCCTAGTGAATAGACGTGTTTTCCTCTCGTCCGACTTCTTTAAGCTTATCGGTCTTAAGGGCTAACCATAATAGACAGGAGCAAGCAGAAGCTTATGTCAGAACCGAAAGAAATTCTCCCCTCTGTTTCAACGAACCGTCACGATACCCATAATGAACAGATGCAAGCAGGAGCAAGCAGAAGGAAAGGAACTGTCAAATTGTTTTCATTCGATTTGTTTATTTTCCGTGTGGCTTTGGCTTTTTCCTTTTTATTGAAATAAAAGCAGGACACTTATTGTCCTGCACAAGGGAAATCAACTTGTTAACAAGCTCGTATTCCATATTTATTTTATCTTTTTTCTCTTTCCTAACCTCAAATGTCACTTGTCAAAAATGCCGTCCGTCATGTCTTCTTTCAAGAAGACCTTCCTTCTGCTCGCATCAGTTAACGAACATTTAATGAAACGTCACATGTGCCCATTGTGGGCATATCATATGCTTTGCATGTAAGAAGACATTCCCCTCTGCTTGCTTCTGCTTGCTCCTGTCTATTATGGTTAGCCCTTTAAAGAACGTGAAGCACAATCGTGAATCACAATGGTTATACGGGAGTTTTTTTTTTACAATAAATCGGCTATCCAGTAGCTCACTGCAGCATTCATTCTCGTTTTTTTTTTTCTTTTAACTCGGTTGCGTGCTACTCATTCGTTCGCAAACACTCAATTCACCTCTCCTTTACTCGAGAGAGATGCTCAACCCATCACCGTCGATGTACTGGAAGAGCGTTTAAACAAACTGACTGACAACATCTTCGCTCGAATTACCAGTGAAATAAATAAAATGCGACCGGATTTCTTGCAGCGAATTGAGCACTTGGAGTCGACCTGGAAAGATCACTCTCTGGAGACCGCCAACAAAATTAGTAATTTGCTCACGCGCAATGAACACCTCGAAACACACTCTGCTGAAAATCAACACCTAAAGAAAGAACTCTCTACTCTCCACAACAGCCTCGTCAAAGTGGAGAGGAAAGAACTTGCAACGGATGCAGTTTTGTTTGGCATTCCCCATGTACCCAATGAGAACCTAAACCAGCTGTTCGCCCGATTGTGTGACTCAGTTACCGCAAGAAAAACAACATGCATTTGTCGCTCCGTCATGTTGGTCTGAATTCAGACAACAAAATCTACGTAAACGAGAGTTTAACGGAGCGGAATCGCTCAATTCTGCAGAAAGCCGCACGCATGAAAAATCGTAATTGAGCCGGATTAAAAAACTTTGTTGTGGTTAGAAAACTCACTAGCCTATCTTTTAGAAGTCTCTCAAAAACTTTACTTATGGTTGGTAGAAGAGATATTGGTCTGTAATTTGAGATTTCAGTAGGAGAACCTTTCTTAAGCAAGGGCACTACGTCTGCACATTTAAATTCTTCTGGAAATATGCCTTCAAAGACACTACGATTAAAAATAACTGCTAACACATTTACAAAAAAACAAGCGCTTGATTTGAGAGCTAGACTAGAAATACCATCGAAGCCACAAGAATTTGATTTCTTTAGATAACCAATTACCCTTAAAATCTCAAGAGCAGTTATGGGCTCAAAAACAAAGCTTTTAGTTTGGAGCGGTTCATTAAATTCCAATGGACAATTGCACTGAACACAGACTGGTGGATTTGTTTATAAAATGTGGGATTATATTACGTGATATACATACATATGTACATATATATGTATGTAGTGAAAAAAAAAATATATATTTATATATCAATAATTCAGAAAATGAATATTAGTATACTTATACATGGTAAGCTTCTCCGTTTATTTCCGATTATCCTTCACAAAAATGGTTTGGGTTTCAGTCCACAAAATGAAAATATGAAAATAGGAAATTCAAATTTGCATTATATATTTCTATTGTTATGAGGATCGCCACCTTGATTTGTACCAAGCTCAAAGTCTACTTCACACCTATATGGCCTCATATTTGCTGGCGATGATACACCTTTATATGGCATTCGTGTTAATTGTAGACCATCGATATCGGCGACGACGTAACGATCATTAGGAAGGACTTCTTTTACCTCATAAGGACCTCTATATCTCGCGAATAGTTTTTTTGTTAACACCAGGAGTTGTTACTACATTTTTTATCATAACATAATCACCCTTTTTATAAGTTTGTGGCTGCTTATGCCGTTTATCGTAGTATATCTGATTCTTTTCGATATTTCTTACGGCTTCGGCTCTTATGCTATCTATGTCCGCTCTTTTATCTTCTATTGTGTTAGTTAAAAACTCCATAATCTTATCGCAAAGTACCCCTTTTTGATTCCTACCAAACAAAAGCATGCTGGGTGTAAAACCTGTACTCCTACTCAAAGTATTATTACGAGTATACTCAATCTCGGCTATATGCTTGTCCCATTCCACAGTTGACTGAGCGTCGCATTCTTTCGCCAACATTGGAACAAGAATTCGGTTGATCCGCTCGACTTGCCCATTCGACTGGGGAGAATGTGTTGCAACTTTTGTATGTTCAACATTACTTTTGCTTAGAAATTCGGAAAATTCTTTAAATGTAAAGGATGATCCACGATCCGAAACTATTCTATTTGGCCTGGAATAGTTTTCAAAATATAAATTTAGACAAGCTATCACCTCTTTACTCTGAGTTGTCTTAACTCGGAACAGTTTAATAAACTTTGTAAAACCATCGATAACCAAGAAAATATACTTTTTCTGGGAACGTGAATTCGCCAAGCGGCCAAGGTGGTCAACGTATAGGCTATCAAAAGGAATATCTCCCTTAGGTATTGAGTGGAGATTACCTTGAAGTTTTCCAGACTCAGGAGAAAAATAGATACACTTGAGGCAACTCTTGAAGTACTGTCTTATTTTCTCCTTCATTTTCGGAAATCAATAGCACAGAATAAATAGTATACAGAAGTCGCATCTCGGCCTGCGATGATTTTTCACTTTATGGTGCGGGCGGAACAACTGAAGGGAAGATCAAGCAACGAGAGAGCAAGCATGATCAGAGAGTAACAACTAGTGTTGGGTTACTCATACAAGATGCACTACAAACCTCCCATACATCACTACAAAAATGTCGCAACACCTCAAAAAAATTATTTGTCCCACTTCAATTCTTGTCATAGTCAGAGGCACCTCACGTCCTCATGTCCCATACACCACTACAAAAATGTCCCAACACCTCAAAAAAATTATTTGTCCCACTTCAATTCTTGTCATAGTCAGAAGCACCTCACATCCTCATGTCCCATACACCAGTACAAAAATATCCCGACACCTCAAAAAAGAATATTTTTGCCACTTCAATTCTTGTCATAGTCAAGGCACCTCACACCTCATGTCCCATACACCAGCACAAAAATATCCCAACACCTCAAAAAAATAATTTGTACCACTTCAATTCTTTGCATAGTCAGATGCACCTCACGACTTTTGCATTAGTACATATCAATGGGACATGTGACAAGATGTAAAGGGTGTATTTTATAGAGGTATAGAACTTTGAAATGGAATAAAACAAAGATGATTTTCTTAAATTGACATGAAATTGACTTTATTCGAAAGATAATCTTCTGGCATTATAATTTAAATATAATTTCTGGGATATGACTGCCCAAAACAAGATTGCCGTTGATCCCAATTTTCATAAGCGAATTTTGTTTAGCGATGAAACTCACTTTTGATTGAATGGATACGTCAATAAACAAAACTGCCGTATTTGGAGTGATGATAATTCTCAAGTGTATGTTGAGGCACAAAAACTTTTTGGTGTGCTTTATGGGCTGGTCCGTACTTCTTTATAAACGATGCTGGCCAGAACGTTACAGTCAATGGTGACCGCTATAGAGCGATGATTACTGACTTCTCCGTTCATCAATTGAACAACCATGATGTGCAGGAGCTGAGGTTTCAACAAGACGGCGCAACATGTCACACAGCTCGTGCCACAATTGATTTATTGAAGGAAACGTTTGGTAACCGCATAATTTCACGTTACGGACCCGTGAATTGGCCTCCAAGATCCTGCGATTTAACGCCGCTTGACTATTTTCTCTGAGGATATGTGAAGTCGCTAGTCTACGCCGATAAATCCGAAACGATTGACCACTTGGAGGACAACATTCGCCCCGTTATTGCCGATATACGGCCACAAATGTTGGAAAAAATCATTGAAAATTGGACCTCCAGATTAGACTACGTTCGAATCAGCCGTGGCGCTCATATGCCAGAAATTATATTTAAATTATAATGCCAGAAGATTATCTTTCGAATAAAGTCAATTTCATGTCAATTTAAAGAAAGCATCTTTATTTTATTCCATTTCAAAGTTCTATACCTCTATAAGAAACATCCTTTACCTCAAATGAGGTGGGACAATGTACCACTTCACTCCCCCAAATGAGTACCTCATACAAACTCAATAAAAATGCTTGTCCTACCCAACACTAGTAACAACCAGAGAGCAGCCACGATCAGAGAGAATCAACGAGAGAGCAATCTTAAAATGTTTATGTGTGTGTGTGTGTGTATTGTGTTGCTATCCAACGTCGTGAATGCACGTGGTGTTGACAAAATTTTGTTTCAAGTTTTAGATTTCTATATTTAGTTTTCTTCAGTTGAAAGTTGCGCTTTTCGATGTAAACTAAAAGGGCCGGGTAACACCAATTAACGTTATTCCATTATTTGGGATTTTTGTGCAAATTTCAATCTGATATATGTAGGGAAGAATAACCCAAAAACTTTAGTGCGACAGGATTTTAAGTTTGCGGGCTTTAGTAAAATTTTTTTTCTCTGAAGCCCACGAGCAATGCTTCCTCAAAAGTACTAAGATCATGAAGTCCAATATTATTTCCTTATGATCAGAACATGTGGAAAACCATTGCGGTGTGGCATTTTTGCATTTGGATTTTATCAAGTTTTTTATACCAACAGTTTGTGGTTGTGTGTCAAAAATATTGCTAAACACTGTAATATGTTTCTTGCTAATTTCCAAGAAAATTTGTGAAGGAGCAACGAGGTTACCAAAATCTTTAAGAGAATTGTAATTTTTATGAAATATGAAAAGTTCACTAGGAACTGTTAATACTTCGTCTTCTTTTCTCAATATAGAAACACAAATATCGCAGTTAATTTTCGGTATCATTTTGTAGACGATATAACCTATGAAGTATCTTAAAGACGCGAAATCGATACTAAATTCCGAACAATTCTGAAAGTCATCATTTAATACGAAATCATCAATGATTTCTATGTTAATATCTATTTCAGAGTTTTCGTTTCGACTGAGTTCTTCATTATTTGTATCAGCTAAGTCCATATTTGACAAAATATTTGAAAGCGTTTCAAATGTGGTATCACTCAGCTCTTCACAGTTACTATAAGAACTCAACTGCACTATATTTGCAGACATTAAGCGTGCTAATAAAGTGTTTATATCAGTAACTGAGGGGTTAATATTATTTCCACCCTTTTGTCTTAGAACCGAGAACATATTTTCGAGCTTATCTTGGTTTAATGCTCTTGTCATTAAAAAAAATATTTGGGATTTTTTTTGAAATAGCTCGTCTACTAATTGTAATACAGCGTTTGAGGTAAATTTCATTCCATCTAAAAAAAATACTTTTTTTTCTTTTTGTCAACAAATGAGATTTCATTGAGGTATTCAAGAAAGAATTTTATATATTCGTGTGATGGACTGTTAAGTTGAACTGCAGACTTATAACAATTCTTTGAAGATAGCGAACCACTATTTAGGCAGTCAAATATTTTATCAATATTTCCTATGAAGCATGCCGTAGATAAACAAACTTCTTTTGAGCTACTTTTAAAGCCTACTGTCTCAATAACAGTTTTAATTGCTGCTTGAACAGTCCTACTAAAAATTTGGGTGGCTAGTTTTACTTTCATTTTTTCGAAAGAGTTCGGAAATATGTGCTGGCTTGTAAGTTTAAGACACATTTTTGTATTAGATTTGCACTCCATTTCCCATAGTTCCTTAACTACTTTAAAACTAGCAACTCCATTTGGTGTTGTAAGGCCACATTGAAGCCAACCATTTCTTAATGATTTGATTAGATGTGGAAAATCATATACACAGAAAGTTTTACTACCATTATACATAAAATAGGGTTTTTCTAAAGTAGCTCCCAATTCCAAGAAACACTTCCTGTTAGAGGACCCTTGGTCACAAATTACAACTTTAACTATGATGCCAAAACTGTTCAAAATTGATAAATTTTGTAATATTATCTTTTTTAGTAAATCGGCAGAAAGTCCATTTTTTGAAACAAAGTAATTAAATGTTTTCCAATGTACCCAGTTGGAAAACATTGATTTAATCATAAAAACGCACCAATCTGGTTCGTTCTTTCAACCCCATTTTCCTCAAATCCATCCACTAAATCTAATTTGGAATTGTATCGCAATTCCCTTCTAATCGCCATTTCATCCATCAGCAGAATCATATTATTCTTTTCGTACTGGTTCAAATCTAAGCACTTCTTTTTTATTAACTCTAAACCGTTATTTTTAAAACCTGGTTGTAGGGAATTTACAGGGGCCCATCGATAAACAGTAGAGATATGTGGCAAATTTAGATGCAATTTATTCTTCAAAAATTGGTACGTTGACTGTGAGACATAATAAATGTTTTGAACCAAATCTTTTACATCTTGCTTATATTCTTTAGGTCGTGGACTAAGAAGAAGTTTGCAAAATGTTTTTGACTCCTTGCTTATTTGAAAAGAGTCGATGGTTTGAAATACGCTTGATTTTGTTGCTATTTGTTTGCGGCTTTGGAGATTTTTATATTTTGCTATCATGTCGTAATATTTTTTTCTGTAAAAATTAGCTGATTTCAGATATTTTTCACAGTCATTACAACATCCATCTACGGAGTCACTTGTTCGCCTCTTTTTAGCTGGACAATCAAGCTCCAACGACTTGTAATCTTCCTCAATAACTTCTAAGTTAAATACCGGAACAGCTCCGAATTTCAACTTTTTTTTACCAATGTCAGAACTTGAGAAGTGATTGGCGCAAATCAAACATTTTTTTGTGTAATCTTTTGTTGGAATATTACATTTTTCTCGCCAAATTTGACCCATATCTGAGTTATAGGGAGGAAACTTAAACATTCTTATCTTTTCACCATATCGCCTAGATTTACCGCATGTTTTTATGCAGCATCGAATGCCGGACTTTTGGAAAATTTTACCAACAGCCGGTACAGAATCCATTTTTCCTATTCAAAATCGTATGACAACCCCTCAACAATCAATATATAATAATAAGTCCAAAGAATAATCCAAATCGTATGCAAAGTTGTCAACAATTATAAAAGCTAAAAGTTAAATATCAAAATACAAAGTAAAAATGGACTCGATATATAAGCGCAGGAAAACACAACCATTCGCATGAAAGTACAATTCCCAAGTGACTTCGAATCCAATACACACAATCGAAAACAAGAGAAGCAATACAACACCATGCAAGCTTACGATAGAAGAAGCTATCAATGCATACACACGCACACACATTTGCATACACATCGTAAGCTGCTTTGCTCTCGTAAAAACAAAACCACCGAAAACGCACATGCTACTCTCTTTCGCTCGCACCAGCTTCTCAATTTTTTTGTATACTCTCTTGCATGTTCTCATGCTTGTACTCTCTGTTCAATAGGGTGCCAATATTGGAACCCTAGAACATAATTTGCTTCGTATGAGATGCAACTTCTGTATACTATTTATTCTGTGGTATTACTCTTTTATCGCACTTGACAGAGTTGCCAGTACCATTAAAATTAGTAACAGAATTGTCACCACCATTGCCATCGGATTCATTGCCATCCATGTTCAATCCCTATCCGCACCAGCTTCAGTTAGACCATCACCAGCACCATATAAGCATCAATAGAATCTATATCTATCGCCATCATTGTTGGCACTACCATAAGTGACAGCATCATTGCCAAAATCACTACCGTCACCTTCATTAATATCATCACCACTATTGCCCTCATCACCATTACCCTCACAATTACCGCCACCGTCATAACTATTATCACCATCATCATCATAATCGCCATCATCACAATCATCAGCTTCACCAGCATCATCAGCATCATCAGCATCATCAGCATCATCAGCATCATCAGCATCATCAGCATCATCACCATCATCGTCATCATCAAAATCATCACCCTCATCACCATCATCATCATCATCACCATCATCCCCATCATCACCATCATCACCATCATCACCATCATCACCATCATCACCATCATCACCATCATCACCATCATCACCATCATCACCATCATCACCATCATCACCATCATCACCATCATCACCATCATCACCATCATCACCATCATCACCATCATCACCATCATCACCATCATCACCATCATCACCATCATCACCATCATCACCATCATCACCATCATCACCATCATCACCATCATCACCATCATCACCATCATCACCATCATCACCATCATCACCATCATCACCATCATCACCATCATCACCATCATCACCATCATCACCATCATCACCATCATCACCATCATCACCATCATCACCATCATCACCATCATCACCATCATCACCATCATCACCATCATCACCATCATCACCATCATCACCATCATCACCATCATCACCATCATCACCATCATCACCATCATCACCATCATCACCATCATCACCATCATCACCATCATCACCATCGTCACCATCATCACCATCATCACCATCATCACCATCATCACCATCATCACCATCATCACCATCATCACCATCATCACCGTCATCGCCATCATCACCATCATCACCATCATCAAAATCATCACCGTCATCGCCATCATCACCATCATCACCATCATCACCATCATCACCATCATCACCATCATCACCATCATCACCATCATCACCATCATCACCATCATCACCATCATCACCATCATCACCATCATCACCATCATCACCATCATCACCATCATCACCATCATCACCATCATCACCATCATCACCATCATCACCATCATCACCATCATCACCATCATCACCCTCATCACCATCATCATCATAATTGCCATCATCATCATAATCGCCATCATCACCATCATCACCATCATCAAAATCATCACCGTCATCGCCATCATCACCATCATCACCATCATCACCATCATCAAAATCATCACCTTACCATCGTCACCCTATCACCATCATCATCATAATCGCCATCATCACCATCATCACCATCATCACCATCATCACCATCATCACCATCATCACCATCATCACCATCATCACCATCATCACTATCATTATCGTCACCATAATCTCCACCGTCACCATCACCGCATCATCAGCATCATCAGCATCATCAGCATCATCAGCATCATCAGCATCATCAGCATCATCAGCATCATCACCATCATCGTCATCATCAAAATCATCACCCTCATCACCATCATCATCATCATCACCATCATCCCCATCATCACCATCATCACCATCATCACCATCATCACCATCATCACCATCATCACCATCATCACCATCATCACCATCATCACCATCATCACCATCATCACCATCATCACCATCATCACCATCATCACCATCATCACCATCATCACCATCATCACCATCATCACCATCATCACCATCATCACCATCATCACTATCATTATCGTCATCATCATCTCCATCGTCACCATTATCACAATCATCATCATTATCACTGTCACCATCGTCACAATCATCACCGCCACTATTACTGTCACCATCAGCATCACCATCAACATCGTCAGCATTATCAGCATCATCAGCATCATCACCATCAGCACCATCATCACCGTCATCACCATCATCACCATCATCACCATCATCACCATCGTCACCATCATCATCATAATCGCCATCATCACCATCCTCATCATCATTACCATCATCACCAAAATCTCCACCGTCACCACCATCACCATCACCGCACTCATCACCATCATCAGCATCATCAGCATCATCACCATCATCAGCTTCACCAGCATCATCACCATCATCACCATCATCACCATCATCACCATCATCACCATCATCACCATCATCACCATCATCACCATCATCACCATCATCACCATCATCACCATCATCACCATCATCACCATCATCACCATCATCACCATCATCACCATCATCACCATCATCACCATCATCACCATCATCATCATAATCGCCATCATCACCATCATCACCATCATCACCATCATCACCATCATCACCATCATCACCATCATCACCATCATCACCATCATCACCATCATCACCATCATCACCATCATCACCATCATCACCATCATCACCATCATCACCATCATCACTATCATTATCGTCACCATAATCTCCACCGTCACCATCACCTCACTCATCACCATCATCACCATCATCAGCATCATCAGCATCATCAGCATCATCACCATCATCACCATCATCACCATCATCACCATCATCACCATCATCACCATCATCACCATCATCACCATCATCACCATCATCACCATCATCACCATCATCACCATCATCACCTTCATCACCATCATCACCATCATCACCATCATCACCTTCATCACCATCATCACCATCATCAACATGATCACCATGATCACCATCATCACCATCATCACCATCATCACCATCATCACCATCATCACCATCATCACCATCATCACCATCATCACCATCATCACCATCATCACCATCATCACCATCATCACCATCATCACCATCATCTCCATCATCACCATCATCACCATCATCACCATCATCACCCTCATCACCATCATCACTATCATTATCGTCATCATCATCTCCACCGTCACCATTATCACAATCATCATCATTATCACTGTCACCATCGTCACAATCATCACCGCCACTATTACTGTCACCATCAGCATCACCATCAACATCGTCAGCATTATCAGCATCATCACCATCATCAGCATCATCACCGTCATCGCCATCATCACCATCATCACCATCATCACCATCATCACCATCATCACCATCATCACCATCATCACCATCATCACCATCACCGCACTCATTGATGGATCAAGGTCATTGACCCCTCAAGGTCATTGACCTCATCAAGGTCATTGACCTCATCAAGGTCATTGACCCCTCAAGGTCATTGACCTCATCAAGGTCATTGACCCCTCAAGGTCATTGACCTCATCAAGGTCATTGACCTCATCAAGGTCATTGACCCCTCAAGGTCATTGACCTCATCAAGGTCATTGACCCCTCAAGGTCATTGACCTCATCAAGGTCATTGACCCCTCAAGGTCATTGACCTCATCAAGGTCATTGACCCCTCAAGGTCATTGACCTCATCAAGGTCATTGACCCCTCAAGGTCATTGACCTCATCAAGGTCATTGACCCCTCAAGGTCATTGACCTCATCAAGGTCATTGGCCCCTCAAGGTCATTGACCTCATCAAGGTCATTGACCCCTCAAGGTCATTGACCCCTCAAGGTCATTGACCTCATCAAGGTCATTGACCCCTCAAGGTCATTGACCTCATCAAGGTCATTGACCCCTCAAGGTCATTGACCTCATCAAGGTCATTGACCCCTCAAGGTCATTGACCTCATCAAGGTCATTGACCCCTCAAGGTCATTGACCTCATCAAGGTCATTGACCCCTCAAGGTCATTGACCTCATCAAGGTCATTGACCCCTCAAGGTCATTGACCTCATCAAGGTCATTGACCCCTCAAGGTCATTGACCTCATCAAGGTCATTGGCCCCTCAAGGTCATTGACCTCATCAAGGTCATTGACCCCTCAAGGTCATTGACCCCTCAAGGTCATTGACCCGACCTTAATGAGTTCAATGACCTTGATGAGGTCAATGACCTTGAGGGGTCAATGACCTTGAGGGGTCAATGACCTTGATGAGGTCAATGACCTTGATGAGGTCAATGACCTTGAGGGGTCAATGACCTTGAGGGGTCAATGACCTTGAGGGGTCAATGACCTTAAGGGGTGATGATGGTGATGATGGCGAAGATGGTGATGGTGGTGATGGTGGTGATGATGGTGATGATGGTGAGGATGGTGATGATGGCGATTATGATGATGATTTCGATTATGATGATGATGGTGATGAGGGTGATGATGGTGATGAGGTTGACGATGGTGATGATGGTGATGATGGTGATGATGGCGAGGACGGTGATGATGGTGATGATGGTGATGATGGTGATGATGGTGAAGATGGTGATGATGGTGATGATGGTGATGATGGTGATGATGGTGATGATGGTGATGATGGTGATGATGGTGATGATGGTGATGATGGTGATGATGGTGATGATGGTGATGATGGTGATGATGGTGATGATGGTGATGATGGTGATGATGGTGATGATATTGATGATGGTGATGATGGTGATGATGGTGATGATGGTGGTGATGGTGATGATGGTGATGATGGTGATGATGGTGATGATGGTGATGATGGTGATGATGGTGATAATGGTGATGAGTGCGGTGGAGATTGTGGTGATGATGGTGAAGATTTTGATGATGGAGTGCGGTGATGTTGACGGTGGAGATTATGGTGATGATGGTGAAGATTTTGATGATGGCGATGATGGTGATGATGGTGATGATGGTGATGATGGTGATGATGGTGATGATGGTGATGATCTTGATGATGGTGATGATGGTGATGATGGTGATGATGGTGATGATGGTGATGATGGTGATGAGTGCGGTGATGGTGACGGTGGAGATTATGGTGACGATAATGATAGTGATGATGGTGATGATGGTGATGATGGTGATGATGGTAATGATGGTGAGGATGGTGATTATGGCGATTATGATGATGATGGTGATGAGGGTGACGATGGTGATGATGGTGATGATGGTTATGATGGTGAAGATGGTGATGATGGTGATGGTGGTGATGATGGTGATGATGGTGGTGATGGTGATGATGGCGATGATGGTGATGATGGTGATGATGGTAATGATGGTGAGGATGGTGATTATGGCGATTATGATGATGATGGTGATGAGGGTGACGATGGTGATGATGGTGATGATGGTTATGATGGTGAAGATGGTGATGATGGTGATGGTGGTGATGATGGTGATAATGGTGGTGATGGTGATGATGGCGATTATGATGATGATGGCGATTATGATGATGATGGTGATGAGGGTGATGATGGTGATGAGGGTGACGATGGTGATGATGGTGATGATGGTGATGAAGGTGATGATGGTGATGATGGTGATGATGGTGATGATGGTGATGATGGTGATGATGGTGATGATGGTGATGATGGTGATGATGGTGGTGATTGTGATGATGGCGATTATGATGATGATGGCGATTATGATGATGATGGTGATGAGGGTGATGATGGTGATGATGGTGATGATGGTGATGATGGTGATGATGGTGATGATGGTGATGATGGTGATGATGGTGATGATGGTGATGATGGTGATGATGGTGATGATGGTGATGATGGTGATGATGGTGATGATGGTGATGATGGTGATGATGGTGATGATGGTGATGATGGTGATGATGGTGATGATGGTGATGATGGTGATGATGGTGATGATGGTGATGATGGTGATGATGGTGATGATGGTGATGATGGTGATGATGGTGATGATGGTGATGATGGTGATGATGGTGATGATGGTGATGATGGTGATGATGGTGATGATGGTGATGATGGTGATGATGGTGGTGATGGTGATGATGGTGATGATGGTGATGATGGTGATGATGGTGATGATGGTGATGATGGTGATGATGGTGATGATGGTGATGAGTGCGGTGATGGTGACGGTGGAGATTATGGTGACGATAATGATAGTGATGATGGTGATGATGGTGATGATGGTAATGATGGTGAGGATGGTGATTATGGCGATTATGATGATGATGGTGATGATGGTGATGATGGTTATGATGGTGAAGATGGTGATGATGGTGATGGTGGTGATGATGGTGATGATGGTGGTGATGGTGATGATGGCGATTATGATGATGATGGCGATTATGATGATGATGGTGATGAGGGTGATGATGGTGATGAGGGTGACGATGGTGATGATGGTGATGATGGTGATGAAGGTGATGATGGTGATGATGGTGATGATGGTGATGATGGTGATGATGGTGATGATGGTGATGATGGTGATGATGGTGATGATGGTGATGATGGTGATGATGGTGATGATGGTGATGATGGTGATGATGGTGATGATGGTGATGATGATGGTGATGATGGTGATGATGGTGATGATGGTGATGATGGTGATGATGGTGATGATGGTGATGATGGTGATGATGGTGATGATGGTGATGATGGTGATGATGGTGGTGATTGTGATGATGGCGATTATGGTGATGATGGTGATGATGGTGATGATGGTGATGATGGTGATGATGGTGATGATGGTGATGATGGTGATGATGGTGATGATGGTGATGATGGTGATGATGGTGATGATGGTGATGATGGTGATGATGGTGATGATGGTGATGATGGTGATGATGGTGATAATGGCGATGATGGTGATGATGGTGATGATGGTGATGATGGTGATGATGGTGATGATGGTGATGATGTTGATGATGGTGATGATGGTGATGATGGTGATGATGGTGATGATGGTGATGATGGTGATGATGGTGATGATGGTGATGATGGTGATGATGGTGATGATGGTGATGATGGTGATGATGGTGATGATGGTGATGATGGTGATGATGGTGATAATGGTGATGATGGTGATGATGGTGATGATGGTGATGATGGTGATAATGGTGATGAGTGCGGTGATGTTGACGGTGGAGATTGTGGTGATGATGGTGAAGATTTTGATGATGGAGTGCGGTGATGTTGACGGTGGAGATTATGGTGATGATGGTGAGGATTTTGATGATGGCGATGATGGTGATGATGGTGATGATGGTGATGATGGTGATGATGGTGATGATGGTGATGATGGTGATGATGGTGATGATGGTGATGATGGTGATGATGGTGATGATGGTGATGATGGTGATGATGGTGATGATGGTGATGATGGTGATGATGGTGATGATGGTGATGATGGTGATAATGGTGATGAGTGCGGTGATGTTGACGGTGGAGATTATGGTGATGATGGTGATGATGGTGATGATGGTGATGATGGTGATGATGGTGATGATGGTGATTTTGGCAATGATGATGGTGATGATGATGGGGTTTTTGGCAATGATGATGGTGATTTTGGCAATGATGCTGTCACTTATGGTAGTGCCAACAATGATGGCGACAGACATAGATTCTATTGATGCTTATGTGGTGCTAGTGATGGTTTAGCTGAGGCTTGTGCGGATGTGGATTGTACATGGATGGCAATGAAGCCGATGGCAATGGTGGTAATTAACGGTGGAAAAAGAACCGGACAAGAGAGGATAAAAAAACAGACGATATCTCAGTACAGTTTGTAGTACATTTTTCAACTCAACTCTTTATGATATTCGCTTAACATTTATAGAGGATGGGGTGATGGACTTTGCGCTAGTGGAGAGTTTTGCCTTGATCGTTCGATATACAGAAACGGATTTCTTTATGGATTGGGTGTAAAATACGGTGGTGTCAAAAAGTGAAGCCACAATGTGATTATTAGCCTACAATTCGGCCAACCTGATCAGGTAATCGACCCGATTATCAATCAGCGCGCAAAACTCTTGCTAGGGGCAAAATCATAATTACAGTGAAAACTCTACGTTAAACATCCGTACTATTTTACTTACAATAGTTATGATGCAATTATAATTACTTTACTGGTAATGCGTTTAGGCACATATGGATATATGTATATATGTACATATAATAAATCTAAGTTTTAATTCATTATTTATACAGTTCATACAGATAAATGTTTGTTTATAAAATTGTGTCGAACAATGTGGGATTATCTTATGTAATATACATACATATGTACATGGTGACACCCTGTCCCACGAGCAGTGTGCCAAAAAGCTAGTCAAGACAAGAAAAAAATCGTATGGGAGGGGGGGATCTATTCCCCCCGTTTAGCCGGAAGGGGCAATTTTCTAAAAAAACTGACTTAATTTGGAAAAATAATTATTAAAAATCAACAGTTACATCCACAATGCCGTAATGTACTTTTTTGAAAAGCCAGAAACCTCTTCTTTCATCTTGTTTTTAAACAAATCTGTTTTAAGGAATAGTTTTTGAGAAATTAATTTTCAAACTCAAAATTTTGCAAAAAAAATTTCGAACTATTTTTTTTCAAAATTGTATGTAATTAAGTACTAATTTTTTTCAAAAATTCAATTCTCTTGTTAGTTTTTATTTAAAAACAGAAAACCGGATGCAAAAATGTCTTGTAGTTTTTGAGAAATTAAAAAGAAACCCGAACCATTTTTTTCTAAGAAGAACCTTTTTTTTTGGTTTAATGTGTGAAACATTGACCTCTTTTTTATTATTTTTAAAAACTTCGGAGTTTTATTATAATAAATTTTCAATATGATCCCCATTTTTTAGAAGGCAAAGATTATATCTCCTTCTTCTCCTAATGGCTGCACATATCTATGCTGGACAAATTTTCCTGCAATTTGACTCCAGCGACTTCAATCCGTTCTTTCAGTTGTTCCAAAGATACTCTTTCCACTTCGTAAACATAATTCTTCATGAATCCCCACACATAAAAATCTAGAGGAGTTAAATCTGGTGATCTAAGTAGCCATACCGTGGGGCCCCTTCTTCCGATCCAACGGTCACTAAAATGATCATCCAGCCAGTTTTTAACCCGTAAGCTGTAGTGTGCTGGTGCTCCATCTTGCTGGTAGATTAAATTATCTGCTATGGCCAAAGAAACGTTGACCATCAAATCGGGCAAAAGGTCTCGTAGGAACTGCAGGTATGATTCTCCATTAATAACGGCATTCAAAAACCAGGGCCCGATTACAGTTTGTCCAACAATACCAAGCCAAACATTACAGCTAAAGCGGTGTTGTCATTTATTTTGTTTTTTGTTGTGTGGATTGGTGCTACTCCAATGATGTAAATTGTGGAAGTTAGTAACCCCATCTCTGGTAAACTGTGCTTTATCCGTCCAGAATATCCTTGCAAAATAGTAGCAGTAATGATCGACAAAATTCTGCTCTCAAAAACTTGTCGTTTGAGGTGAGTTCCTGAACTGACCTAAAATGGTACGTACGTGTAAGTTTTCGGTATGAAGCACTCTTCATACTCTAGGTTTGGGCACTCCAAGCATAATAGCTATCCTCTTTGTACTAAGGGAGGGAGTACGTCGGACCAAATCCAAAATTCTTTTATCTAAGATTCCTGATCCATCTGTAACTGATCTTTCGCTTCTTCGATGCTCTAGCACTCCGTGCTCTCGCAGACGTCGGTGGATTCTTGAAAACATGCTACGACTGGGACACCTCCGATTGGGATATCTTTCAGCGTAGAGTCTTTCGGCTTCACGATCTCGACCATTAGCTAAACCGTAGCAGAAGTGCATGTCCGTTAATTCTTCTCGAGAGTATGAGTTTGACATCGTAATGTGTTGATGAAATGGAAATTTGGAAATGTTTTTTTATTAAAAATGCGATGCCTTTTATTTACATTTTAGTTGCAAATATTTTGTTTTTCATAAAGAAAAATTGCGGTTTTATTGTCTTAAGGTCCTAGCGGGTAGAACCCATTGGCGGCGGGCGGACCGAGACGAAATTGGCAGGCCAGTTTTCAGGCGTTATCAATGAGAAAAAAGGTTTAATCCAGGGTTATTCCAATACTGTGTCTCTTTATTGTATCCTCATAAAACTCCGAATTTTTTAAAATTAATTTGTCTACAACTCCAGCCGCGTTAAAACCAAAAAAAAAGGTTCTTCTTAGAAAAAAATGGTTCGGGTTTCTTTTTAATTTCTCAAAAACTACAAGACATTTTTGCATCCGGTTTCTGTTTTTAACTAAAAACTAATAAGAGAATTGAATTTTTGAAAAAAAAATTAGTACTTAATTACATACAATTTTGAAAAAAAATAGTTCGAAATTTTTTTTGCAAAATTTTGAGTTTGAAAATTAATTTCTCAAAAACTATTCCTTAAAACAGATTTGTTTAAAAACAAGATGAAAGAAGAGGTTTCTGGCTTTACAAAAAGTATATCACGGCATTGTGGATGTAACTGTTGATTTTTAATATTTTTTTTTCCAAATTAATTCAATTTTTTAGAAAATTGCCCCTCCCGGCTAAACGGGGGGGAATAGACCCCCCCTAGCATACGATTTTTTTTTTGTCTTGACCAGACCTACACGCTCTAGCTTTTTGACATACTGCTCGTGGGACACCCTGTATATGTATGTAGTGAAAAAAAAAATTATATTTTAGTAGTATAAAGAATTCAGCAAATGAATAATAGTACTCGTATGGTAAGCTTCTCCGTTTATTTCCGATTATCCTTCACAAAAATGGTTTGTCCACAAAATGAAAATATGAAAATAGAAAATTCAAATTTGCATTATATATTTGTATTGTTATGAGGATCGCCACCTTGATTTGTATCAAGCTCAAAGTCTACTTCACACCTATATGGCCTCATATTAGCTGGCGATGATACACCTTTATATGCCATTCGCGTCAATTGTAGACCATCGATATCGGCGATGACGTAACGATCATTAGGAAGGACTTCTTTTACCTCATAAGGACCTCTGTATCTCGCGAATAGTTTTTTGTTAACACCAGGAGTTGTTACTACATTTTTTATCATAACATAATCACCCTTTTTATTTAGTTTTATATTTTAAGTTAGTGGCTGCTTATGCCGTTTATCGTAGTATATCTGATTCTTTTCGATATTTCTTACGGCTTCGGCTCTTATGCTATCTATGTCCGCTCTTTTATCTTCTATTGTGTTAGTTAAAAACTCCATAATCTTATCGCAAAGTACCCCTTTTTGATTCCTACCAAACAAAAGCATGCTGGGTGTAAAACCTGTACTCCTACTCAAAGTATTATTAAGAGTATACTCTATCTTGGCTGTATGCTTGTCCCATTCCACAGTTGACTGAGCGTCGCATTCTTTCGCCAACATTGGAACAAGAATTCGGTTGATCCGCTCGACTTGCCCATTCGACTGGGGAGAATGTGTTGCAACTTTTGTATGTTCAACATTACTTTTGCTTAGAAATTCGGAAAATTCTTTAAATGTAAAGGATGATCCACGATCCGAAGCTATTCTATTTGGCCTGGAATAGTTTTCGAAATATAAATTTAGACATGCTATCACCTCTTTACTGGGTACAATTTAATAAACTTTGTAAAACCTTCGATAACCAAGAAAATATACTTTTTCTGGGAACGTGAATTCGCCAAGCGGCCAAGTCAACGTATAGGCTATCAAAAGGAATATCTCCCTTAGGTATTGAGTGGAGATTACCTTGAAGTTTTCCAGACTCAGGAGAAAAATAGATACACTTGAGGCAACTCTTGAAGTACTGTCTTATTTTCTCCTTCATTTTCGGAAACCAATAGCACAGAATAAATAGTATACAGAAGTCGCATCTCGGCCTGCGATGATTTTTCACTTTATGGTGCGGGCGGAACAACTGAAGGGAAGATCAAGCAACGAGAGAGCAAGCATGATCAGAGAGTAACAACCAGAGAGCAGCCACGATCAGAGAGAATCAACGAGAGAGCAATGTTAAAATGTTTATGTGTGTGTGTGTGTGTGTGTATTGTGTTGCTATCCAACGTCGTGAATGCAACTGGGTTTGACAAAATTTTGTTTCAAGTTTTAGATTTCTATATTTAGTTTTCTTCAGTTGAAAGTTGCGCTTTTCGATGTAAACTAAAAGGGCCGGGTAACACCAATTAACGTTATTCCATTATTTGGGATTTTTGTGCAAATTTCAATCTGATATATGTAGGGAAGAATAACCCAAAAACTTTAGTGCGACAGGATTTTAAGTTTGCGGGCTTTAGTAAAATTTTTTTTCTCTGAAGCCCACGAGCAATGCTTCCTCAAAAGTACTAAGATCATGAAGTCCAATATTATTTCCTTATGATCAGAACATGTGGAAAACCATTGCGGTGTGGCATTTTTGCATTTGGATTTTATCAAGTTTTTTATACCAACTGTTGAAGATCGCATTGTCATATTGTAAAATTGTTATTGTTATTTCACATTTACATTGTTAAATTTCGCTTGGTTATTGTATTTTAATGAATTAATTGAATTATTGAAATACTAACGTAAATTTGTACATGTACCCTATGGGATTTACTGAATTTGTTTTTTGCCTTTGCACATTAAGCTTATTATCATCTTTTCCAATCTTTTCTCTTCATGCAATACACACCCACTATCGCTGCTGCTTGACCTAGGAAAGCATAGGGAAACAAGTGCAACGGGTCAAGTAGAGAGCGAAGCGGTTCATGCTAAATGAGTAATCTTCGCGACAAATGAACATGTTTATTCTTCCTCTTTGATCTAGCAACCACCATCGGGTACACATCGTTTTGTCTTGATTAGAATATACGAGTATTGTAATAAAGTTTAAACTCGAAGTTGAAGTCGTTTTATTCTTAATCACCAACAGTTTGTGGTTGTGTGTCAAAAATATTGCTAAACACTGTAATATGTTTCTTGCTAATTTCCAAGAAAATTTGTGAAGGAGCAACGAGGTTACCAAAATCTTTAAGAGAATTGTAATTTTTATGAAATATGAAAAGTTCACTAGGAACTGTTAATACTTCGTCTTCTTTTCTCAATATAGAAACACAAATATCGCAGTTAATTTTCGGTATCATTTTGTAGACGATATAACCTATGAAGTATCTTAAAGACGCCAAATCGATACTAAATTCCGAACAATTCTGAAAGTCATCATTTAATACGAAATCATCAATGATTTCTATGTTAATATCTATTTCAGAGTTTTCGTTTCGACTGAGTTCTTCATTATTTGTATCAGCTAAGTCCATATTTGACAAAATATTTGAAAGCGTTTCAAATGTGGTATCACTCAGCTCTTCACAGTTACTATAAGAACTCAACTGCACTATATTTGCAGACATTAAGCGTGCTAATAAAGTGTTTATATCAGTAACTGAGGGGTTAATATTATTTCCACCCTTTTGTCTTAGAACCGAGAACATATTTTCGAGCTTATCTTGGTTTAATGCTCTAGTAATTTAAAAAAATATTTGGGATTTTTTTTGAAATAGCTCGTCTACTAATTGTAATACAGCGTTTGAGGTAAATTTCATTCCATCTAAAAAAAATACTTTTTTTTCTTTTTGTCAACAAATGAGATTTCATTGAGGTATTCAAGAAAGAATTTTATATATTCGTGTGATGGACTGTTAAGTTGAACTGCAGACTTATAACAATTCTTTGAAGATAGCGAACCACTATTTAGGCAGTCAAATATTTTATCAATATTTCCTATGAAGCATGCCGTAGATAAACAAACTTCTTTTGAGCAACTTTTAAAGCCTACTGTCTCAATAACAGTTTTAATTGCTGCTTGAACAGTCCTACTAAAAATTTGGGTGGCTAGTTTTACTTTCATTTTTTCGAAAGAGTTCGGAAATATGTGCTGGCTTGTAAGTTTAAGACACATTTTTGTATTAGATTTGCACTCCATTTCCCATAGTTCCTTAACTACTTTAAAACTAGCAACTCCATTTGGTGTTGTAAGGCCACATTGAAGCCAACCATTTCTTAATGATTTGATTAGATGTGGAAAATCATATACACAGAAAGTTTTACTACCATTATACATAAAATAGGGTTTTTCTAAAGTAGCTCCCAATTCCAAGAAACACTTCCTGTTAGAGGACCCTTGGTCACAAATTACAACTTTAACTATGATGCCAAAACTGTTCAAAATTGATAAATTTCGTAATATTATCTTTTTTAGTAAATCGGCAGAAAGTCCATTTTTTGAAACAAAGTAATTAAATGTTTTCCAATGTACCCAGTTGGAAAACATTGATTTAATCATAAAAACGCACCAATCTGGTTCGTTCTTTCAACCCCATTTTCCTCAAATCCATCCACTAAATCTAATTTGGAATTGTATCGCAATTCCCTTCTAATCGCCATTTCATCCATCAGCAGAATCATATTATTCTTTTCGTACTGGTTCAAATCTAAGCACTTCTTTTTTATTAACTCTAAACCGTTATTTTTAAAACCTGGTTGTAGGGAATTTACAGGGGCCCATCGATAAACAGTAGAGATATGTGGCAAATTTAGATGCAATTTATTCTTCAAAAATTGGTACGTTGACTGTGAGACATAATAAATGTTTTGAACCAAATCTTTTACATCTTGCTTATATTCTTTAGGTCGTGGACTAAGAAGAAGTTTGCAAAATGTTTTTGACTCCTTGCTTATTTGAAAAGAGTCGATGGTTTGAAATACGCTTGATTTTGTTGCTATTTGTTTGCGGCTTTGGAGATTTTTATATTTTGCTATCATGTCGTAATATTTTTTTCTGTAAAAATTAGCTGATTTCAGATATTTTTCACAGTCATTACAACATCCATCTACGGAGTCACTTGTTCGCCTCTTTTTAGCTGGACAATCAAGCTCCAACGACTTGTAATCTTCCTCAATAACTTCTAAGTTAAATACCGGAACAGCTCCGAATTTCAACTTTTTTTTACCAATGTCAGAACTTGAGAAGTGATTGGCGCAAATCAAACATTTTTTTGTGTAATCTTTTGTTGGAATATTACATTTTTCTCGCCAAATTTGACCCATATCTGAGTTATAGGGAGGAAACTTAAACATTCTTATCTTTTCACCATATCGCCTAGATTTACCGCATGTTTTTATGCAGCATCGAATGCCGGACTTTTGGAAAATTTTACCAACAGCCGGTACAGAATCCATTTTTCCTATTCAAAATCGTATGACAACCCCTCAACAATCAATATATAATAATAAGTCCAAAGAATAATCCAAATCGTATGCAAAGTTGTCAACAATTATAAAAGCTAAAAGTTAAACATCAAAATACAAAGTAAAAATGGACTCGATATATAAGCTCAGGAAAACACAACCATTCGCATGAAAGTACAATTCCCAAGTGATTTCGAATCCAATCCACACAATCGAAAACAAGAGAAGCAATACAACACCATGCAAGCTTACGATAGAAGAAGCTATCAATGCATACACACGCACACACATTTGCATACACATCGTAAGCTGCTTTGCTCTCGTAAAAACAAAACCACCGAAAACGCACATGCTACTCTCTTTCGCTCGCACCAGCTTCTCAATTTTTTTGTATACTCTCTTGCATGTTCTCATGCTTGTACTCTCTGTTCAATAGGGTGCCAATATTGGAACCCTAGAACAAAATTTGCTTCGTATGAGATGCAACTTCTGTATACTATTTATTCTGTGGTATTACTCTTTTATCGCACTTGACAGAGTTGCCAGTACCATTAAAATTAGTAACAGAATTGTCACCACCATTGCCATCGGATTCATTGCCATCCATGTTCAATCCCTATCCACACCAGCTTCAGTTAGACCATCACCAGCACCATATAAGCATCAATAGAATCTATATCTATCGCCATCATTGTTGGCACTACCATAAGTGACAGCATCATTGCCAAAATCACTACCGTCACCTTCATTAATATCATCACCACTATTGCCCTCATCACCATTACCCTCACAATTACCGCCACCGTCATAACTATTATCACCATCATCATCATAATCGCCATCATCACAATCATCAGCTTCACCAGCATCATCAGCATCATCAGCATCATCAGCATCATCAGCATCATCAGCATCATCAGCATCATCACCATCATCGTCATCATCACCATCATCACCATCATCACCATCATCACCATCATCACCATCATCACCATCATCACCATCATCACCATCATCACCATCATCACCATCATCACCATCATCACCATCATCACCATCATCACCATCATCACCATCATCACCATCATCACCATCATCACCATCATCACCATCATCACCATCATCACCATCATCACCATCATCACCATCATCACCATCATCACCATCATCACCATCATCACCATCATCACCATCATCACCATCGTCACCATCATCACCATCATCACCATCATCACCATCATCACCATCATCACCATCATCACCATCATCACCATCATCACCGTCATCGCCATCATCACCATCATCACCATCATCGCCATCATCACCGTCATCGCCATCATCACCATCATCACCATCATCACCATCATCACCATCATCACCATCATCACCATCATCACCATCATCACCATCATCACCATCATCACCATCATCACCATCATCACCATCATCACCATCATCACCATCATCACCATCATCACCATCATCACCATCATCACCATCATCACCATCATCACCCTCATCACCATCATCATCATAATTGCCATCATCATCATAATCGCCATCATCACCATCATCACCATCATCAAAATCATCACCGTCATCGCCATCATCACCATCATCACCATCATCACCATCATCAAAATCATCACCTTACCATCGTCACCCTATCACCATCATCATCATAATCGCCATCATCACCATCATCACCATCATCACCATCATCACCATCATCACCATCATCACCATCATCACCATCATCACCATCATCACCATCATCACTATCATTATCGTCACCATAATCTCCACCGTCACCATCACCGCATCATCAGCATCATCAGCATCATCAGCATCATCAGCATCATCAGCATCATCAGCATCATCAGCATCATCACCATCATCGTCATCATCAAAATCATCACCCTCATCAACATCATCATCATCATCACCATCATCCCCATCATCACCATCATCACCATCATCACCATCATCACCATCATCACCATCATCACCATCATCACCATCATCACCATCATCACCATCATCACCATCATCACCATCATCACCATCATCACCATCATCACCATCATCACCATCATCACCATCATCACTATCATTATCGTCATCATCATCTCCATCGTCACCATTATCACAATCATCATCATTATCACTGTCACCATCGTCACAATCATCACCGCCACTATTACTGTCACCATCAGCATCACCATCAACATCGTCAGCATTATCAGCATCATCAGCATCATCACCATCAGCACCATCATCACCGTCATCACCATCATCACCATCATCACCATCATCACCATCGTCACCATCATCATCATAATCGCCATCATCACCATCCTCATCATCATTACCATCATCACCAAAATCTCCACCGTCACCACCATCACCATCACCGCACTCATCACCATCATCAGCATCATCAGCATCATCACCATCATCAGCTTCACCAGCATCATCACCATCATCACCATCATCACCATCATCACCATCATCACCATCATCACCATCATCACCATCATCACCATCATCACCATCATCACCATCATCACCATCATCACCATCATCACCATCATCACCATCATCACCATCATCACCATCATCACCATCATCATCATAATCGCCATCATCACCATCATCACCATCATCACCATCATCACCATCATCACCATCATCACCATCATCACCATCATCACCATCATCACCATCATCACCATCATCACCATCATCACCATCATCACCATCATCACCATCATCACCATCATCACTATCATTATCGTCACCATAATCTCCACCGTCACCATCACCTCACTCATCACCATCATCACCATCATCAGCATCATCAGCATCATCAGCATCATCACCATCATCACCATCATCACCATCATCACCATCATCACCATCATCACCATCATCACCATCATCACCATCATCACCATCATCACCATCATCACCATCATCACCATCATCACCATCATCACCATCATCACCTTCATCACCATCATCACCATCATCACCATCATCACCTTCATCACCATCATCACCATCATCAACATGATCACCATGATCACCATCATCACCATCATCACCATCATCACCATCATCACCATCATCACCATCATCACCATCATCACCATCATCACCATCATCACCATCATCACCATCATCACCATCATCACCATCATCACCATCATCACCATCATCACCATCATCACCATCATCACCATCATCACCATCATCACCATCATCTCCATCATCACCATCATCACCATCATCACCATCATCACCCTCATCACCATCATCACTATCATTATCGTCATCATCATCTCCACCGTCACCATTATCACAATCATCATCATTATCACTGTCACCATCGTCACAATCATCACCGCCACTATTACTGTCACCATCAGCATCACCATCAACATCGTCAGCATTATCAGCATCATCACCATCATCAGCATCATCACCGTCATCGCCATCATCACCATCATCACCATCATCACCATCATCACCATCATCACCATCATCACCATCATCACCATCATCACCATCATCACCATCATCACCATCATCACCATCATCACCATCATCACCATCATCACCATCATCACCATCATCACCCTCATCACCATCATCATCATAATTGCCATCATCATCATAATCGCCATCATCACCATCATCACCATCATCAAAATCATCACCGTCATCGCCATCATCACCATCATCACCATCATCAAAATCATCACCAACATTACCATCGTCACCCTATCACCATCATCATCATAATCGCCATCATCACCATCATCACCATCATCACCATCATCACCATCATCACCATCATCACCATCATCACTATCATTATCGTCACCATAATCTCCACCGTCACCATCACCGCACTCATCACCATCATCACCATCATCAGCATCATCAGCATCATCAGCATCATCAGCATCATCACCATCATCACCATCATCACCATCATCACCATCATCACCATCATCACCATCATCACCATCATCACCATCATCACCTTCATCACCATCATCACCATCATCACCATGATCACCATGATCACCATCATCACCATCATCACCATCATCACCATCATCACCATCATCACCATCATCACTATCATCACCCTCATTACCTTCATCACCATCATCACCATCATCACCATCATCACCATCATCACCATCATCACCATCATCACCATCATCACCATCATCTCCATCATCACCATCATCACCATCATCACCATCATCACCATCATCACCATCATCACCATCATCACCATCATCACCATCATCACCATCATCATCATAATCGCCATCATCATCATAATCGCCATCATCACCATCATCACCATCATCACCATCATCACCATCATCACCATCATCACCATCATCACCATCATCACCATCATCACCATCATCACCATCATCACCATCATCACCATCATCACCATCATCACCGTCATCACCATCATCACCATCATCACCATCATCACCATCATCACCATCATCACCATCACCGCACTCATTGATGGATCAAGGTCATTGACCCCTCAAGGTCATTGACCTCATCAAGGTCATTGACCTCATCAAGGTCATTGACCTCATCAAGGTCATTGACCTCATCAAGGTCATTGACCCCTCAAGGTCATTGACCTCATCAAGGTCATTGACCCCTCAAGGTCATTGACCTCATCAAGGTCATTGACCCCTCAAGGTCATTGACCTCATCAAGGTCATTGACCCCTCAAGGTCATTGACCTCATCAAGGTCATTGACCCCTCAAGGTCATTGACCTCATCAAGGTCATTGACCCCTCAAGGTCATTGACCTCATCAAGGTCATTGACCCCTCAAGGTCATTGACCTCATCAAGGTCATTGGCCCCTCAAGGTCATTGACCTCATCAAGGTCATTGACCCCTCAAGGTCATTGACCCCTCAAGGTCATTGACCCGACCTTAATGAGTTCAATGACCTTGATGAGGTCAATGACCTTGAGGGGTCAATGACCTTGAGGGGTCAATGACCTTGATGAGGTCAATGACCTTGATGAGGTCAATGACCTTGAGGGGTCAATGACCTTGAGGGGTCAATGACCTTGAGGGGTCAATGACCTTAAGGGGTGATGATGGTGATGATGGCGAAGATGGTGATGATGGTGATGGTGGTGATGGTGGTGATGATGGTGATGATGGTGAGGATGGTGATGATGGCGATTATGATGATGATTTCGATTATGATGATGATGGTGATGAGGGTGATGATGGTGATGAGGTTGACGATGGTGATGATGGTGATGATGGTGATGATGGCGAGGACGGTGATGATGGTGATGATGGTGATGATGGTGATGATGGTGAAGATGGTGATGATGGTGATGATGGTGATGATGGTGATGATGGTGATGATGGTGATGATGGTGATGATGGTGATGATGGTGATGATGGTGATGATGGTGATGATGGTGATGATGGTGATGATGGTGATGATGGTGATGATATTGATGATGGTGATGATGGTGATGATGGTGATGATGGTGGTGATGGTGATGATGGTGATGATGGTGATGATGGTGATGATGGTGATGATGGTGATGATGGTGATGATGGTGATAATGGTGATGAGTGCGGTGGAGATTGTGGTGATGATGGTGAAGATTTTGATGATGGAGTGCGGTGATGTTGACGGTGGAGATTATGGTGATGATGGTGAAGATTTTGATGATGGCGATGATGGTGATGATGGTGATGATGGTGATGATGGTGATGATGGTGATGATGGTGATGATGGTGATGATCTTGATGATGGTGATGATGGTGATGATGGTGATGATGGTGATGATGGTGATGATGGTGATGATGGTGATGAGTGCGGTGATGGTGACGGTGGAGATTATGGTGACGATAATGATAGTGATGATGGTGATGATGGTGATGATGGTGATGATGGTAATGATGGTGAGGATGGTGATTATGGCGATTATGATGATGATGGTGATGAGGGTGACGATGGTGATGATGGTGATGATGGTTATGATGGTGAAGATGGTGATGATGGTGATGGTGGTGATGATGGTGATGATGGTGGTGATGGTGATGATGGCGATGATGGTGATGATGGTGATGATGGTAATGATGGTGAGGATGGTGATTATGGCGATTATGATGATGATGGTGATGAGGGTGACGATGGTGATGATGGTGATGATGGTTATGATGGTGAAGATGGTGATGATGGTGATGGTGGTGATGATGGTGATAATGGTGGTGATGGTGATGATGGCGATTATGATGATGATGGCGATTATGATGATGATGGTGATGAGGGTGATGATGGTGATGAGGGTGACGATGGTGATGATGGTGATGATGGTGATGAAGGTGATGATGGTGATGATGGTGATGATGGTGATGATGGTGATGATGGTGATGATGGTGATGATGGTGATGATGGTGATGATGGTGGTGATTGTGATGATGGCGATTATGATGATGATGGCGATTATGATGATGATGGTGATGAGGGTGATGATGGTGATGATGGTGATGATGGTGATGATGGTGATGATGGTGATGATGGTGATGATGGTGATGATGGTGATGATGGTGATGATGGTGATGATGGTGATGATGGTGATGATGGTGATGATGGTGATGATGGTGATGATGGTGATGATGGTGATGATGGTGATGATGGTGATGATGGTGATGATGGTGATGATGGTGATGATGGTGATGATGGTGATGATGGTGATGATGGTGATGATGGTGATGATGGTGATGATGGTGATGATGGTGATGATGGTGATGATGGTGATGATGGTGATGATGGTGATGATGGTGGTGATGGTGATGATGGTGATGATGGTGATGATGGTGATGATGGTGATGATGGTGATGATGGTGATGATGGTGATGATGGTGATGATGGTGATGAGTGCGGTGATGGTGACGGTGGAGATTATGGTGACGATAATGATAGTGATGATGGTGATGATGGTGATGATGGTAATGATGGTGAGGATGGTGATTATGGCGATTATGATGATGATGGTGATGATGGTGATGATGGTTATGATGGTGAAGATGGTGATGATGGTGATGGTGGTGATGATGGTGATGATGGTGGTGATGGTGATGATGGCGATTATGATGATGATGGCGATTATGATGATGATGGTGATGAGGGTGATGATGGTGATGAGGGTGACGATGGTGATGATGGTGATGATGGTGATGAAGGTGATGATGGTGATGATGGTGATGATGGTGATGATGGTGATGATGGTGATGATGGTGATGATGGTGATGATGGTGATGATGGTGATGATGGTGATGATGGTGATGATGGTGATGATGGTGATGATGGTGATGATGGTGATGATGGTGGTGATTGTGATGATGGCGATTATGATGATGATGGTGATGATGGTGATGATGGTGATGATGGTGATGATGGTGATGATGGTGATGATGGTGATGATGGTGATGATGGTGATGATGGTGATGATGGTGATGATGGTGATGATGGTGATGATGGTGATGATGGTGATGATGGTGATGATGGTGATGATGGTGATGATGGTGATGATGGTGATGATGGTGATGATGGTGATGATGGTGATGATGGTGATGATGGTGATGATGGTGATGATGGTGATGATGATGATGATGGTGATGAGGGTGATGATGGTGATGAGGGTGACGATGGTGATGATGGTGATGATGGTGATGAAGGTGATGATGGTGATGATGGTGATGATGGTGATGATGGTGATGATGGTGATGATGGTGATGATGGTGATGATGGTGATGATGGTGATGATGGTGATGATGGTGATGATGGTGATGATGGTGATGATGGTGATGATGGTGATGATGGTGATGATGGTGATGATGGTGATGATGGTGATGATGGTGATGATGGTGATGATGGTGATGATGGTGATGATGGTGATGATGGTGATGATGGTGATGATGGTGATGATGGTGATGATGGTGATGATGGTGATGATGGTGATGATGGTGATGATGGTGATGATGGTGATGATGGTGATGATGGTGATGATGGTGATGATGGTGATGATGGTGATGATGGTGATGATGGTGATGATGGTGATGATGGTGATGATGGTGATGATGGTGATGATGGTGATGATGGTGATGATGGTGATGATGGTGATGATGGTGATGATGGTGATGATGGTGATGATGGTGATGATGGTGATGATGGTGATGATGGTGATAATGGTGATGAGTGCGGTGATGTTGACGGTGGAGATTGTGGTGATGATGGTGAAGATTTTGATGGTGATGATGGTGATGAGTGCGGTGATGGTGACGGTGGAGATTATGGTGACGATAATGATAGTGATGATGGTGATGATGGTGATGATGGTAATGATGGTGAGGATGGTGATTATGGCGATTATGATGATGATGGTGATGATGGTGATGATGGTTATGATGGTGAAGATGGTGATGATGGTGATGGTGGTGATGATGGTGATGATGGTGGTGATGGTGATGATGGCGATTATGATGATGATGGCGATTATGATGATGATGGTGATGAGGGTGATGATGGTGATGAGGGTGACGATGGTGATGATGGTGATGATGGTGATGAAGGTGATGATGGTGATGATGGTGATGATGGTGATGATGGTGATGATGGTGATGATGGTGATGATGGTGATGATGGTGATGATGGTGATGATGGTGATGATGGTGATGATGGTGATGATGGTGATGATGGTGATGATGGTGATGATGGTGGTGATTGTGATGATGGCGATTATGATGATGATGGTGATGATGGTGATGATGGTGATGATGGTGATGATGGTGATGATGGTGATGATGGTGATGATGGTGATGATGGTGATGATGGTGATGATGGTGATGATGGTGATGATGGTGATGATGGTGATGATGGTGATGATGGTGATGATGGTGATGATGGTGATGATGGTGATGATGGTGATGATGGTGATGATGGTGATGATGGTGATGATGGTGATGATGGTGATGATGGTGATGATGATGATGATGGTGATGAGGGTGATGATGGTGATGAGGGTGACGATGGTGATGATGGTGATGATGGTGATGAAGGTGATGATGGTGATGATGGTGATGATGGTGATGATGGTGATGATGGTGATGATGGTGATGATGGTGATGATGGTGATGATGGTGATGATGGTGATGATGGTGATGATGGTGATGATGGTGATGATGGTGATGATGGTGATGATGGTGATGATGGTGATGATGGTGATGATGGTGATGATGGTGATGATGGTGATGATGGTGATGATGGTGATGATGGTGATGATGGTGATGATGGTGATGATGGTGATGATGGTGATGATGGTGATGATGGTGATGATGGTGATGATGGTGATGATGGTGATGATGGTGATGATGGTGATGATGGTGATGATGGTGATGATGGTGATGATGGTGATGATGGTGATGATGGTGATGATGGTGATGATGGTGATGATGGTGATGATGGTGATAATGGCGATGACGGTGATGGTGGTGATGATGGTGATGATGGTGATGATGGTGATGATGGTGATGATGGTGATGATGGTGATGATGGTGATGATGGTGATGATGGTGATGATGGTGATGATGGTGATGATGGTGATGATGGTGATGATGGTGATGATGGTGATGATGGTGATGATGGTGATGATGGTGATGATGGTGATGATGGTGATGATGGTGATGATGGTGATGATGGTGATGATGGTGATGATGGTGATGATGGTGATGATGGTGATGATGGTGATGATGGTGATGATGGTGATAATGGTGATGAGTGCGGTGATGTTGACGGTGGAGATTGTGGTGATGATGGTGAAGATTTTGATGATGGAGTGCGGTGATGTTGACGGTGGAGATTATGGTGATGATGGTGAGGATTTTGATGATGGCGATGATGGTGATGATGGTGATGATGGTGATGATGGTGATGATGGTGATGATGGTGATGATGGTGATGATGGTGATGATGGTGATGATGGTGATGATGGTGATGATGGTGATGATGGTGATGATGGTGATGATGGTGATGATGGTGATGATGGTGATGATGGTGATGATGGTGATGATGGTGATGATGGTGATAATGGTGATGAGTGCGGTGATGTTGACGGTGGAGATTATGGTGATGATGGTGATGATGGTGATGATGGTGATGATGGTGATGATGGTGATTTTGGCAATGATGATGGTGATGATGATGGGGTTTTTGGCAATGATGATGGTGATTTTGGCAATGATGCTGTCACTTATGGTAGTGCCAACAATGATGGCGACAGACATAGATTCTATTGATGCTTATGTGGTGCTAGTGATGGTTTAGCTGAGGCTTGTGCGGATGGGGATTGTACATGGATGGCAATGAAGCCGATGGCAATGGTGGTAATTAACGGTGGAAAAAGAACCGGACAAGAGAGGATAAAAAAACAGACGATATCTCAGTACAGTTTGTAGTACATTTTTCAACTCAACTCTTTATGATATTCGCTTAACATTTATAGAGGATGGGGTGATGGACTTTGCGCTAGTGGAGAGTTTTGCCTTGATCGTTCGATATACAGAAACGGATTTCTTTATGGATTGGGTGTAAAATACGGTGGTGTCAAAAAGTGAAGCCACAATGTGATTATTAGCCTACAATTCGGCCAACCTGATCAGGTAATCGACCCGATTATCAATCAGCGCGCAAAACTCTTGCTAGGGGCAAAATCATAATTACAGTGAAAACTCTACGTTAAACATCCGTACTATTTTACTTACAATAGTTATGATGCAATTATAATTACTTTACTGGTAATGCGTTTAGGCACATATGGATATATGTATATATGTACATATAATAAATCTAAGTTTTAATTCATTATTTATACAGTTCATACAGATAAATGTTTGTTTATAAAATTGTGTCGAACAATGTGGGATTATCTTATGTAATATACATACATATGTACATGGTGACACCCTGTCCCACGAGCAGTGTGCCAAAAAGCTAGTCAAGACAAGAAAAAAATCGTATGGGAGGGGGGGATCTATTCCCCCCGTTTAGCCGGAAGGGGCAATTTTCTAAAAAAACTGACTTAATTTGGAAAAATAATTATTAAAAATCAACAGTTACATCCACAATGCCGTAATGTACTTTTTTGGAAAGCCAGAAACCTCTTCTTTCATCTTGTTTTTAAACAAATCTGTTTTAAGGAATAGTTTTTGAGAAATTAATTTTCAAACTCAAAATTTTGCAAAAAAAATTTCGAACTATTTTTTTTCAAAATTGTATGTAATTAAGTACTAATTTTTTTCAAAAATTCAATTCTCTTGTTAGTTTTTATTTAAAAACAGAAAACTGGATGCAAAAATGTCTTGTAGTTTTTGAGAAATTAAAAAAAAACCCAAACCATTTTTTTCTAAGAAGAACCTTTTTTTTTGGTTTTAACGCGACTGGATTTGTAGGCAAATTAATGTGTGAAACATTGACCTCTTTTTTATTATTTTTAAAAACTTCGGAGTTTTATTATAATAAATTTTCAATATGATCCCCATTTTTTAGAAGGCAAAGATTATATCTCCTTCTTCTCCTAATGGCTGCACATATCTATGCTGGACAAATTTTCCTGCAATTTGACTCCAGCGACTTCAATCCGTTCTTTCAGTTGTTCCAAAGATACTCTTTCCACTTCGTAAACATAATTCTTCATGAATCCCCACACATAAAAATCTAGAGGAGTTAAATCTGGTGATCTAAGTAGCCATACCGTGGGGCCCCTTCTTCCGATCCAACGGTCACTAAAATGATCATCCAGCCAGTTTTTAACCCGTAAGCTGTAGTGTGCTGGTGCTCCATCTTGCTGGTAGATTAAATTATCTGCTATGGCCAAAGAAACGTTGACCATCAAATCGGGCAAAAGGTCTCGTAGGAACTGCAGGTATGATTCTCCATTAATAACGGCATTCAAAAACCAGGGCCCGATTACAGTTTGTCCAACAATACCAAGCCAAACATTACAGCTAAAGCGGTGTTGTCATTTATTTTGTTTTTTGTTGTGTGGATTGGTGCTACTCCAATGATGTAAATTGTGGAAGTTAGTAACCCCATCTCTGGTAAACTGTGCTTTATCCGTCCAGAATATCCTTGCAAAATAGTAGCAGTAATGATCGACAAAATTCTGCTCTCAAAAACTTGTCGTTTGAGGTGAGTTCCTGAACTGACCTAAAATGGTACGTACGTGTAAGTTTTCGGTATGAAGCACTCTTCATACTCTAGGTTTGGGCACTCCAAGCATAATAGCTATCCTCTTTGTACTAAGGGAGGGAGTACGTCGGACCAAATCCAAAATTCTTTTATCTAAGATTCCTGATCCATCTGTAACTGATCTTTCGCTTCTTCGATGCTCTAGCACTCCGTGCTCTCGCAGACGTCGGTGGATTCTTGAAAACATGCTACGACTGGGACACCTCCGATTGGGATATCTTTCAGCGTAGAGTCTTTCGGCTTCACGATCTCGACCATTAGCTAAACCGTAGCAGAAGTGCATGTCCGTTAATTCTTCTCGAGAGTATGAGTTTGACATCGTAATGTGTTGATGAAATGGAAATTTGGAAATGTTTTTTTATTAAAAATGCGATGCCTTTTATTTACATTTTAGTTGCAAATATTTTGTTTTTCATAAAGAAAAATTGCGGTTATATTGTCTTAAGGTCCTAGCGGGTAGAACCCATTGGCGGCGGGCGGACCGAGACGAAATTGGCAGGCCAGTTTTCAGGCGTTATCAATGAGAAAAAAGGTTTAATCCAGGGTTATTCCAATACTGTGTCTCTTTATTGTATCCTCATAAAACTCCGAATTTTTTAAAATTAATTTGTCTACAACTCCAGCCGCGTTAAAACCAAAAAAAAAGGTTCTTCTTAGAAAAAAATGGTTCGGGTTTCTTTTTAATTTCTCAAAAACTACAAGACATTTTTGCATCCGGTTTCTGTTTTTAACTAAAAACTAATAAGAGAATTGAATTTTTGAAAAAAAAATTAGTACTTAATTACATACAATTTTGAAAAAAAATAGTTCGAAATTTTTTTTGCAAAATTTTGAGTTTGAAAATTAATTTCTCAAAAACTATTCCTTAAAACAGATTTGTTTAAAAACAAGATGAAAGAAGAGGTTTCTGGCTTTACAAAAAGTATATCACGGCATTGTGGATGTAACTGTTGATTTTTAATATTTTTTTTTCCAAATTAATTCAATTTTTTAGAAAATTGCCCCTCCCGGCTAAACGGGGGGGAATAGACCCCCCCTAGCATACGATTTTTTTTTTGTCTTGACCAGACCTACACGCTCTAGCTTTTTGACATACTGCTCGTGGGACACCCTGTATATGTATGTAGTGAAAAAAAAAATTATATTTTAGTAGTATAAAGAATTCAGCAAATGAATAATAGTACTCGTATGGTAAGCTTCTCCGTTTATTTCCGATTATCCTTCACAAAAATGGTTTGTCCACAAAATGAAAATATGAAAATAGAAAATTCAAATTTGCATTATATATTTGTATTGTTATGAGGATCGCCACCTTGATTTGTATCAAGCTCAAAGTCTACTTCACACCTATATGGCCTCATATTAGCTGGCGATGATACACCTTTATATGCCATTCGCGTCAATTGTAGACCATCGATATCGGCGATGACGTAACGATCATTAGGAAGGACTTCTTTTACCTCATAAGGACCTCTGTATCTCGCGAATAGTTTTTTGTTAACACCAGGAGTTGTTACTACATTTTTTATCATAACATAATCACCCTTTTTATTTAGTTTTATATTTTAAGTTAGTGGCTGCTTATGCCGTTTATCGTAGTATATCTGATTCTTTTCGATATTTCTTACGGCTTCGGCTCTTATGCTATCTATGTCCGCTCTTTTATCTTCTATTGTGTTAGTTAAAAACTCCATAATCTTATCGCAAAGTACCCCTTTTTGATTCCTACCAAACAAAAGCATGCTGGGTGTAAAACCTGTACTCCTACTCAAAGTATTATTAAGAGTATACTCTATCTTGGCTATATGCTTGTCCCATTCCACAGTTGACTGAGCGTCGCATTCTTTCGCCAACATTGGAACAAGAATTCGGTTGATCCGCTCGACTTGCCCATTCGACTGGGGAGAATGTGTTGCAACTTTTGTATGTTCAACATTACTTTTGCTTAGAAATTCGGAAAATTCTTTAAATGTAAAGGATGATCCACGATCCGAAGCTATTCTATTTGGCCTGGAATAGTTTTCGAAATATAAATTTAGACATGCTATCACCTCTTTACTGGGTACAATTTAATAAACTTTGTAAAACCTTCGATAACCAAGAAAATATACTTTTTCTGGGAACGTGAATTCGCCAAGCGGCCAAGTCAACGTATAGGCTATCAAAAGGAATATCTCCCTTAGGTATTGAGTGGAGATTACCTTGAAGTTTTCCAGACTCAGGAGAAAAATAGATACACTTGAGGCAACTCTTGAAGTACTGTCTTATTTTCTCCTTCATTTTCGGAAACCAATAGCACAGAATAAATAGTATACAGAAGTCGCATCTCGGCCTGCGATGATTTTTCACTTTATGGTGCGGGCGGAACAACTGAAGGGAAGATCAAGCAACGAGAGAGCAAGCATGATCAGAGAGTAACAACCAGAGAGCAGCCACGATCAGAAAGAATCAACGAGAGAGCAATGTTAAAATGTTTATGTGTGTGTGTGTGTGTGTGTATTGTGTTGCTATCCAACGTCGTGAATGCAACTGGGTTTGACAAAATTTTGTTTCAAGTTTTAGATTTCTATATTTAGTTTTCTTCAGTTGAAAGTTGCGCTTTTCGATGTAAACTAAAAGGGCCGGGTAACACCAATTAACGTTATTCCATTATTTGGGATTTTTGTGCAAATTTCAATCTGATATATGTAGGGAAGAATAACCCAAAAACTTTAGTGCGACAGGATTTTAAGTTTGCGGGCTTTAGTAAAATTTTTTTTCTCTGAAGCCCACGAGCAATGCTTCCTCAAAAGTACTAAGATCATGAAGTCCAATATTATTTCCTTATGATCAGAACATGTGGAAAACCATTGCGGTGTGGCATTTTTGCATTTGGATTTTATCAAGTTTTTTATACCAACTGTTGAAGATCGCATTGTCATATTGTAAAATTGTTATTGTTATTTCACATTTACATTGTTAAATTTCGCTTGGTTATTGTATTTTAATGAATTAATTGAATTATTGAAATACTAACGTAAATTTGTACATGTACCCTATGGGATTTACTGAATTTGTTTTTTGCCTTTGCACATTAAGCTTATTATCATCTTTTCCAATCTTTTCTCTTCATGCAATACACACCCACTATCGCTGCTGCTTGACCTAGGAAAGCATAGGGAAACAAGTGCAACGGGTCAATTAAGAGAGCGAAGCGGTTCATGCTAAATGAGTAATCTTCGCGACAAATGAACATGTTTATTCTTCCTCTTTGATCTAGCAACCACCATCGGGTACACATCGTTTTGTCTTGATTAGAATATACGAGTATTGTAATAAAGTTTAAACTCGAAGTTGAAGTCGTTTTATTCTTAATCACCAACAGTTTGTGGTTGTGTGTCAAAAATATTGCTAAACACTGTAATATGTTTCTTGCTAATTTCCAAGAAAATTTGTGAAGGAGCAACGAGGTTACCAAAATCTTTAAGAGAATTGTAATTTTTATGAAATATGAAAAGTTCACTAGGAACTGTTAATACTTCGTCTTCATTTCTCAATATAGAAACACAAATATCGCAGTTAATTTTCGGTATCATTTTGTAGACGATATAACCTATGAAGTATCTTAAAGACGCCAAATCGATACTAAATTCCGAACAATTCTGAAAGTCATCATTTAATACGAAATCATCAATGATTTCTATGTTAATATCTATTTCAGAGTTTTCGTTTCGACTGAGTTCTTCATTATTTGTATCAGCTAAGTCCATATTTGACAAAATATTTGAAAGCGTTTCAAATGTGGTATCACTCAGCTCTTCACAGTTACTATAAGAACTCAACTGCACTATATTTGCAGACATTAAGCGTGCTAATAAAGTGTTTATATCAGTAACTGAGGGGTTAATATTATTTCCACCCTTTTGTCTTAGAACCGAGAACATATTTTCGAGCTTATCTTGGTTTAATGCTCTTGTCATTAAAAAAAATATTTGGGATTTTTTTTTTAAATAGCTCGTCTACTAATTGTAATACAGCGTTTGAGGTAAATTTCATTCCATCTAAAAAAAATACTTTTTTTCTTTTTGTCAACAAATGAGATTTCATTGAGGTATTCAAGAAAGAATTTTATATATTCGTGTGATGGACTGTTAAGTTGAACTGCAGACTTATAACAATTCTTTGAAGATAGCGAACCACTATTTAGGCAGTCAAATATTTTGTCAATATTTCCTATGAAGCATGCCGTAGATAAACAAACTTCTTTTGAGCAACTTTTAAAGCCTACTGTCTCAATAACAGTTTTAATTGCTGCTTGAACAGTCCTACTAAAAATTTGGGTGGTTAGTTTTACTTTCATTTTTTCGAAAGAGTTCGGAAATATGTGCTGGCTTGTAAGTTTAACACACATTTTTGTATTAGATTTGCACTCCATTTCCCATAGTTCCTTAACTACTTTAAAACTAGCAACTCCATTTGGTGTTGTAAGGCCACATTGAAGCCAACCATTTCTTAATGATTTGATTAGATGTGGAAAATCATATACACAGAAAGTTTTACTACCATTATACATAAAATAGGGTTTTTCTAAAGTAGCTCCCAATTCCAAGAAACACTTCCTGTTAGAGGACCCTTGGTCACAAATTACAACTTTAACTATGATGCCAAAACTGTTCAAAATTGCTAAATTTCGTAATATGTATTAACATTTTTTAGTAAATCGGCAGAAAGTCCATTTTTTGAAACAAAGTAATTAAATGTAAGCGCCCAGTTGGAAAACATTGATTTAATCATAAAAACGCCCCAATCTGGTTCGTTCTTTCAACCCCATTTTCCTCAAATCCATCCACTAAATCTAATTTGGAATTGTATCGCAATTCCCTTCTAATCGCCATTTCATCCATCAGCAGAATCATATTATTCTTTTCGTACTGGTTCAAATCTAAGCACTTCTTTTTTATTAACTCTAAACCGTTATTTTTAAAACCTGGTTGTAGGGAATTTACAGGGGCCCATCGATAAACAGTAGAGATATGTGACAAATTTAGATGCAATTTATTCTTCAAAAATTGGTACGTTGACTGTGAGACATAATAAATGTTTTGAACCAAATCTTTTACATCTTGCTTATATTCTTTAGGTCGTGGACTAAGAAGAAGTTTGCAAAATGTTTTTGACTCCTTGCTTATTTGAAAAGAGTCGATGGTTTGAAATACGCTTGATTTTGTTGCTATTTGTTTGCGGCTTTGGAGATTTTTATATTTTGCTATCATGTCGTAATATTTTTTTCTGTAAAAATTAGCTGATTTCAGATATTTTTCACAGTCATTACAACATCCATCTACGGAGTCACTTGTTCGCCTCTTTTTAGCTGGACAATCAAGCTCCAACGACTTGTAATCTTCCTCAATAACTTCTAAGTTAAATACCGGAACAGCTCCGAATTTCAACTTTTTTTTACCAATGTCAGAACTTGAGAACTGATTGGCGCAAATCAACAATTTTTTTGTGTAATCTTTTGTTGGAATATTACATTTTTCTCGCCAAATTTGACCCATAGCTGAGTCATAGGGAGGAAACTTAAACATTCTTATCTTTTCACCATATCGCCTAGATTTACCGCATGTTTTTATGCAGCATCGAATGCCGAACTTTTGGAAAATTTTACCAACAGCCGGTACAGAATACATTTTTCCTATTCAAAATCGTATGACAACCCCTCAACAATCAATATATAATAATAAGTCCAAAGAATAATCCAAATCGTATGCAAAGTTGTCAACAATTATAAAAGCAGAGTTGCCAGTACGATTAAAATTAGTAACAGAATTGTCACCACCATTGCCATCGGATTCATTGCCATCCATGTTCAATCCCTATCCGCACCAGCTTCAGCTAGACCATCACCAGCACCAATCACCTTATATAAGCATCAATAGAATCTATATCTATCGCCATCATTGTTGGCACTACCATAAGTGACAGCATCATTGCCAAAATCACTATCGTCACCTTCATTAATATTATCACCACTATTGCCCTCATCACCATTACCCTCACAATTACCGCCACCGTCATAACTATTATCACCATCATCATCATAATCGCCATCATCACAATCATCAGCTTCACCAGCATCATCACCATCATCACCATCATCGTCATCATCGTCATCATCGTCATCATCGTCATCATCACCCTCATCACCATCATCATCATAATCGCCATCATCACAATCATCAGCTTCACCAGCATCATCACCCTCATCACCATCATCACCATCATCATCATCATCACCATCATCACCATCATCACCATCATCACCTTCATCACCATCATCACCATCATCACCATCATCACCATCATCACCATCATCACCATCATCACCACCATCACCATCATCACCATCATCACCATCATCACCATCATCACCATCATCACCATCATCACCATCATCACCATCATCACCATCATCACCATCATCACCATCATCACCATCATCACCATCATCACCATCATCACCATCATCACCATCATCACCATCATCACCATCATCACCATCATCACCATCATCACCATCATCACCATCATCACCATCATCACCATCATCACCACCATCACCACCATCACCATCATCACCATCTTCACCATCATAACCATCATCACCGTCATCGCCATCATCACCATCATCACCATCATCACCATCATCACCATCATCACCATCATCACCATCATCACCATCATCACCATCATCACCATCATCACCATCATCACCATCATCACCATCATCATCATCATCACTATCATTATCGTCACCATAGTCTCCACCGTCACCATCACCATAATCATCACCATCATTACCATCATCACCATCATCACCATCATCACCATCATCACCATCATCACCATCATCACCATCATCACCAGCATCACCATCATCACCACCATCACCATCATCACCATCTTCACCATCATCACCATCATCACCATCATCACCATCATCACCATCATCACCATCATCACCACCATCACCATCATCACCATCTTCACCATCATAACCATCATCACCGTCATCGCCATCATCACAATCATCACCATCATCACCATCATCAAAATCATCACCACCATCACCATCATCACCATCATCACCATCATCACCATCATCACCATCATCACCATCATCACCATCATCACCATCATCACCATCACCATCATCACCACATCACCATCATCACCATCATCACCATCATCACCATCATCACATCATCCACATCACCTCATCCACCATCACCCACTCACACCATCACCACACCCATCATCACCATCATCACCATCATCACCATCGTCACCATCATCACTATCATTATCGTCACCATCATCACCATCATCACCATCATCACCATCATCACCATCATCACCATCATCACCATCATCACCATCATCACCATCATCACCGTCATCACCATCATCACCATCATCACCATCATCACCATCATCACCATCATCACCATCATCACCATCATCACCATCATCACCATCATCACCATCATCACCATCATCACCATCATCACCATCATCACCATCATCACCATCATCACCATCATCACCATCATCACCATCATCACCATCATCACCATCATCACCATCATCACCATCATCACCATCATCACCATCATCACCATCATCACCATCATCACCATCATCACCTTCATCACCATCGTCACCCTCATCACCATCATCACCCTCATCACCATCATAATCGCCATCATCATCATAATCGCCATCATCACCATCATCACCATCATCACCATCATCACCATCATCACCATCATCACCATCATCACCATCATCACCATCATCACCATCATCACCATCATCACCATCATCACCTTCATCACCATCATCACCATCATCACCATCATCACCATCGTCACCCTCATCACCATCATCACCCTCATCACCATCATAATCGCCATCATCACCATCACCACCATCATCACCATCATCACCATCATCACCATCATCATCATCATCACCAACATCACCATCATCACCATCATCACCATCATCACCATCATCACCATCATCACCATCATCACCATCATCACCATCATCACCATCATCACCATCATCACCATCATCACCATCATCACCATCATCACCATCATCACCATCTTCACCATCATCACCATCATCACCGTCATCGCCATCATCATCATCATCACCATCATCACCATCATCACCATCATCACCATCATCACCATCATCACCATCATCACCATCATCACCATCACCACCATCATCACCATCATCACCATCATCCCCATCATCACCATCATCACCATCATCACCGTCATCGCCATCATCATCATCATCACCAACATCACCATCATCACCATCATCACCATCATCACCATCATCACCATCATCACCATCATCACCATCATCACCATCATCACCATCATCACCATCATCACCATCATCACCATCATCACCATCATCACCATCATCACCATCATCACCATCATCACCTTCATCACCATCATCACCATCATCACCAGCGTCACCCTCATCACCATCATCACCCTCATCACCATCATAATCGCCATCATCACCATCATCACCATCATCACCATCATCACCATCATCACCATCATCACCATCTTCACCATCATCACCATCATCATCGTCATCGCCATCATCATCATCATCACCATCATCACCATCATCACCATCATCACCATCATCACCATCATCACCATCATCACCATCATCACCATCATCACCATCATCACCATCATCACCATCATCACCATCATCACCATCATCACCATCATCACCATCATCACCATCATCACCATCATCACCATCATCACCATCATCACCATCATCACCATCATCACCATCATCACCATCATCACCATCATCACCATCATCACCATCATCACCATCATCACCATCATCACCATCATCACCATCATCACCATCATCACCATCATCACCATCATCACCATCATCACCATCATCACCATCATCACCATCATCACCATCATCACCATCATCACCATCATCACCATCATCACCATCATCACCATCATCACCATCATCACCATCATCACCATCATCACCATCATCACCATCATCACCATCATCACCTTCATCACCATCGTCACCCTCATCACCATCATCACCCTCATCACCATCATAATCGCCATCATCATCATAATCGCCATCATCACCATCACCACCATCATCACCATCATCACCATCATCACCATCATCACCATCATCACCATCATCACCATCATCACCATCATCACCATCATCACCTTCATCACCATCATCACCATCATCACCATCGTCACCCTCATCACCATCATCACCCTCATCACCATCATAATCGCCATCATCATCATAATCGCCATCATCACCATCACCACCATCATCACCATCATCACCATCATCACCATCATCATCATCATCACCAACATCACCATCATCACAATCATCACCATCATCATCATCATCACCATCACCATCATCACTATCATTATCGTCACCATCACCACCATCATCACCATCATCACCATCATCCCCATCATCACCATCATCACCATCATCACCATCATCACCGTCATCGCCATCATCATCATCATCACCAACATCACCATCATCACCATCATCACCATCATCACCATCATCACCATCATCACCATCATCACCATCATCACCATCATCACCATCATCACCATCATCACCATCATCACCATCATCACCATCATCACCATCATCACCATCATCACCATCATCACCTTCATCACCATCATCACCATCATCACCAGCGTCACCCTCATCACCATCATCACCATCATCACCATCATCACCATCATCACCATCATCACCATCATCACCATCATCACCTTCATCACCATCATCACCATCATCACCATCATCACCGTCATCACCAGCGTCACCCTCATCACCATCATCACCATCATCACCATCATCACCATCATCACCATCATCACCATCATCACCATCATCACCTTCATCACCATCATCACCATCATCACCATCATCACCGTCATCACCATCATCACCATCATCACCATCATCACCATCATCACCATCATCAACATCACCGCACTCATTGATGGATCACGGTCATTGACCCCTCAAGGTCATTGACCTCATCAAGGTCATTGACCCCTCAAGGTCATTGACCTCATCAAGGTCATTGACCCCTCAAGGTCATTGACCTCATCAAGGTCATTGACCTCATCAAGGTCATTGACCTCATCAAGGTCATTGACCCCTCAAGGTCATTGACCCCTCAAGGTCATTGACCTCATCAAGGTCATTGACCCCTCAAGGTCATTGACCTCATCAAGGTCATTGACCCCTCAAGGTCATTGACCTCATCAAGGTCATTGGCCCCTCAAGGTCATTGACCTCATCAAGGTCATTGACCTCATCAAGGTCATTGACCCCTCAAGGTCATTGACCCCTCAAGGTCATTGACCCCTCAAGGTCATTGACCCGACCTTAATGAGTTCAATGACCTTGATGAGGTCAATGACCTTGAGGGGTCAATGACCTTGAGGGGTCAATGACCTTGATGAGGTCAATGACCTTGATGAGGTCAATGACCTTGAGGGGTCAATGACCTTGATGAGGTCAATGACCTTGATGAGGTCAATGACCTTGATGAGGTCAATGACCTTGATGAGGTCAATGACCTTGAGGGGTCAATGACCTTGATGAGGTCAATGACCTTGAGGGGTCAATGACCTTGATGAGGTCAATGACCTTGAGGGGTCAATGACCTTGATCCATCAATGAGTGCGGTGATGGTGATGATGGTGATGATGGTGATGATGGTGATGATGGTGATGATGGTGATGATGGTGATGATGGTGATGACGGTGATGATGGTGATGATGGTGATGATGGTGATGATGGTGATGATGGTGATGATGGTGATGATGGTGATGATGGTGATGATGGTGATGATGGTGATGATGATGATGATGGCGATGACGGTGATGATGGTGATGATGGTGAAGATGGTGATGATGGTGATGATGGTGATGATGGTGATGATGGTGATGATGGTGATGATGGTGATGATGGTGATGATGGTGATGATGGTGATGATGGTGATGATGGTGATGATGGTGATGATGGTGATGATGGTGATGATGGTGATGATGGTGATGATGGTGATGATGGTGATGATGGTGATGATGGTGATGATGGTGATGATGGTGATGATGGTGATGATGGTGATGATGGTGATGATGGTGATAATGGCGATGACGGTGATGGTGGTGATGATGGTGATGATGGTGATGATGGTGATGATGGTGATGATGGTGATGATGGTGATGATGGTGATGATGGTGATGATGGTGATGATGGTGATGATGGTGATGATGGTGATGATGGTGATGATGGTGATGATGGTGATGATGGTGATGATGGTGATGATGGTGATGATGGTGATGATGGCGATTATGATGGTGATGAGGGTGATGATGGTGATGAGGGTGACGCTGGTGATGATGGTGAAGATGGTGATGATGGTGATGGTGGTGATGATGGTGATGATGGTGGTGATGGTGATGATGGCGATGATGGTGATGATGGTGATGAGTGCGGTGGAGATTGTGGTGATGATGGTGAAGATTTTGATGATGGAGTGCGGTGATGTTGACGGTGGAGATTATGGTGATGATGGTGAAGATTTTGATGATGGCGATGATGGTGATGATGGTGATGATGGTGATGATGGTGATGATGGTGATGATGGTGATGATGGTGATGATCTTGATGATGGTGATGATGGTGATGATGGTGATGATGGTGATGATGGTGATGATGGTGATGATGGTGATGATGGTGATGAGTGCGGTGATGGTGACGGTGGAGATTATGGTGACGATAATGATAGTGATGATGGTGATGATGGTGATGATGGTGATGATGGTAATGATGGTGAGGATGGTGATTATGGCGATTATGATGATGATGGTGATGAGGGTGACGATGGTGATGATGGTGATGATGGTTATGATGGTGAAGATGGTGATGATGGTGATGGTGGTGATGATGGTGATGATGGTGGTGATGGTGATGATGGTGATGATGGTGATGATGATGATGATGGCGATGACGGTGATGATGGTGATGATGGTGAAGATGGTGATGATGGTGATGATGGTGATGATGGTGATGATGGTGATGATGGTGATGATGGTGATGATGGTGATGATGGTGATGATGGTGATGATGGTGATGATGGTGATGATGGTGATGATGGTGATGATGGTGATGATGGTGATGATGGTGATGGTGGTGATGGTGGTGATGATGGTGATGATGGTGAGGATGGTGATGATGGCGATTATGATGATGATTTCGATTATGATGATGATGGTGATGAGGGTGATGATGGTGATGAGGTTGACGATGGTGATGATGGTGATGATGGTGATGATGGCGAGGACGGTGATGATGGTGATGATGGTGATGATGGTGATGATGGTGAAGATGGTGATGATGGTGATGATGGTGATGATGGTGATGATGGTGATGATGGTGATGATGGTGATGATGGTGATGATGGTGATGATGGTGATGATGGTGATGATGGTGATGATGGTGATGATGGTTATGATGGTGAAGATGGTGATGATGGTGATGGTGGTGATGATGGTGATGATGGTGATGATGGTGATGATGGTGATGATGGTGATGATGATGATGATGGCGATGACGGTGATGATGGTGATGATGGTGAAGATGGTGATGATGGTGATGATGGTGATGATGGTGATGATGGTGATGATGGTGATGATGGTGATGATGGTGATGATGGTGATGATGGTGATGATGGTGATGATGGTGATGATGGTGATGATGGTGATGATGGTGATGATGGTGATGGTGGTGATGGTGGTGATGATGGTGATGATGGTGAGGATGGTGATGATGGCGATTATGATGATGATTTCGATTATGATGATGATGGTGATGAGGGTGATGATGGTGATGAGGTTGACGATGGTGATGATGGTGATGATGGTGATGATGGCGAGGACGGTGATGATGGTGATGATGAGGGGTCAATGACCTTGATGAGGTCAATGACCTTGATGAGGTCAATGACCTTGATGAGGTCAATGACCTTGAGGGGTCAATGACCTTGATGAGGTCAATGACCTTGAGGGGTCAATGACCTTGATGAGGTCAATGACCTTGAGGGGTCAATGACCGTGATCCATCAATGAGTGCGGTGATGTTGATGATGGTGATGATGGTGATGATGGTGATGATGGTGATGATGGTGATGATGGTGATGATGGTGATGATGGTGATGATGGTGATGATGGTGATGATGATGATGATGGCGATGACGGTGATGATGGTGATGATGGTGAAGATGGTGATGATGGTGATGATGGTGATGATGGTGATGATGGTGATGATGGTGATGATGGTGATGATGGTGATGATGGTGATGATGGTGATGATGGTGATGATGGTGATGATGGTGATGATGGTGATGATGGTGATGATGGTGATGATGGTGATGATGGTGATGATGGTGATGATGGTGATGATGGTGATGATGGTGATGATGGTGATGATGGTGATGATGGTGATGATGGTGATGATGGTGATAATGGCGATGACGGTGATGGTGGTGATGATGGTGATGATGGTGATGATGGTGATGATGGTGATGATGGTGATGATGGTGATGATGGTGATGATGGTGATGATGGTGATGATGGTGATGATGGTGATGATGGTGATGATGGTGATGATGGTGATGATGGTGATGATGGTGATGATGGTGATGATGGTGATGATGGTGATGATGGTGATGATGGCGATTATGATGGTGATGAGGGTGATGATGGTGATGAGGGTGACGCTGGTGATGATGGTGAAGATGGTGATGATGGTGATGGTGGTGATGATGGTGATGATGGTGGTGATGGTGATGATGGCGATGATGGTGATGATGGTGATGAGTGCGGTGGAGATTGTGGTGATGATGGTGAAGATTTTGATGATGGAGTGCGGTGATGTTGACGGTGGAGATTATGGTGATGATGGTGAAGATTTTGATGATGGCGATGATGGTGATGATGGTGATGATGGTGATGATGGTGATGATGGTGATGATGGTGATGATGGTGATGATCTTGATGATGGTGATGATGGTGATGATGGTGATGATGGTGATGATGGTGATGATGGTGATGATGGTGATGATGGTGATGAGTGCGGTGATGGTGACGGTGGAGATTATGGTGACGATAATGATAGTGATGATGGTGATGATGGTGATGATGGTGATGATGGTAATGATGGTGAGGATGGTGATTATGGCGATTATGATGATGATGGTGATGAGGGTGACGATGGTGATGATGGTGATGATGGTTATGATGGTGAAGATGGTGATGATGGTGATGGTGGTGATGATGGTGATGATGGTGGTGATGGTGATGATGGTGATGATGGTGATGATGATGATGATGGCGATGACGGTGATGATGGTGATGATGGTGAAGATGGTGATGATGGTGATGATGGTGATGATGGTGATGATGGTGATGATGGTGATGATGGTGATGATGGTGAAGATGGTGATGATGGTGATGATGGTGATGATGGTGATGATGGTGATGATGGTGATGATGGTGATGATGGTGATGATGGTGATGATGGTGATGATGGTGATGATGGTGATGATGGTGATGATGGTGATGATGGCGATTATGATGATGATTTCGATTATGATGATGATGGTGATGAGGGTGATGATGGTGATGAGGTTGACGATGGTGATGATGGTGATGATGGTGATGATGGCGAGGACGGTGATGATGGTGATGATGGTGATGATGGTGATGATGGTGATGATGGTGAAGATGGTGATGATGGTGATGATGGTGATGATGGTGATGATGGTGATGATGGTGATGATGGTGATGATGGTGATGATGGTGATGATGGTGATGATGGTGATGATGGTGATGATGGTGATGATGGTTATGATGGTGAAGATGGTGATGATGGTGATGGTGGTGATGATGGTGATGATGGTGATGATGGTGATGATGGTGATGATGGTGATGATGATGATGATGGCGATGACGGTGATGATGGTGATGATGGTGAAGATGGTGATGATGGTGATGATGGTGATGATGGTGATGATGGTGATGATGGTGATGATGGTGATGATGGTGATGATGGTGATGATGGTGATGATGGTGATGATGGTGATGATGGTGATGATGGTGATGATGGTGATGATGGTGATGGTGGTGATGGTGGTGATGATGGTGATGATGGTGAGGATGGTGATGATGGCGATTATGATGATGATTTCGATTATGATGATGATGGTGATGAGGGTGATGATGGTGATGAGGTTGACGATGGTGATGATGGTGATGATGGTGATGATGGCGAGGACGGTGATGATGGTGATGATGGTGATGATGGTGATGATGGTGAAGATGGTGATGATGGTGATGATGGTGATGATGGTGATGATGGTGATGATGGTGATGATGGTGATGATGGTGATGATGGTGATGATGGTGATGATGGTGATGATGGTGATGATGGTGATGATGGTGATGATGGTGATGATGGTGATGATGGTGATGATGGTGATGATGGTGATGATGGTGATGATATTGATGATGGTGATGATGGTGATGATGGTGATGATGGTGGTGATGGTGATGATGGTGATGATGGTGATGATGGTGATGATGGTGATGATGGTGATGATGGTGATGATGGTGATGATGGTGATGATGGTGATAATGGTGATGAGTGCGGTGCAGATTGTGGTGATGATGGTGAAGATTTTGATGATGGAGTGCGGTGATGTTGACGGTGGAGATTATGGTGATGATGGTGAAGATTTTGATGATGGCGATGATGGTGATGATGGTGATGATGGTGATGATGGTGATGATGGTGATGATGGTGATGATCTTGATGATGGTGATGATGGTGATGATGGTGATGATGGTGATGATGGTGATGATGGTGATGAGTGCGGTGATGGTGACGGTGGAGATTATGGTGACGATAATGATAGTGATGATGGTGATGATGGTGATGATGGTGATGATGGTAATGATGGTGAGGATGGTGATTATGGCGATTATGATGATGATGGTGATGAGGGTGACGATGGTGATGATGGTGATGATGGTTATGATGGTGAAGATGGTGATGATGGTGATGGTGGTGATGATGGTGATGATGGTGGTGATGGTGATGATGGCGATGATGGTGATGATGGTGATGATGGTAATGATGGTGAGGATGGTGATTATGGCGATTATGATGATGATGGTGATGAGGGTGACGATGGTGATGATGGTGATGATGGTTATGATGGTGAAGATGGTGATGATGGTGATGGTGGTGATGATGGTGATGATGGTGGTGATGGTGATGATGGCGATTATGATGATGATGGCGATTATGATGATGATGGTGATGAGGGTGATGATGGTGATGAGGGTGACGATGGTGATGATGGTGATGATGGTGATGAAGGTGATGATGGTGATGATGGTGATGATGGTGATGATGGTGATGATGGTGATGATGGTGATGATGGTGATGATGGTGATGATGGTGATGATGGTGATGATGGTGATGATGGTGATGATGGTGATGATGGTGATGATGGTGATGATGGTGATGATGGTGATGATGGTGATGATGGTGGTGATTGTGATGATGGCGATTATGATGATGATGGCGATTATGATGATGATGGTGATGAGGGTGATGATGGTGATGATGGTGATGATGGTGATGATGGTGATGATGGTGATGATGGTGATGATGGTGATGATGGTGATGATGGTGATGATGGTGATGATGGTGATGATGGTGATGATGGTGATGATGGTGATGATGGTGATGATGGTGATGATGGTGATGATGGTGATGATGGTGATGATGGTGATGATGGTGATGATGGTGATGATGGTGATGATGGTGATGATGGTGATGATGGTGATGATGGTGATGATGGTGATGATGGTGATGATGGTGATGATGGTGATGATGGTGATGATGGTGATGATGGTGATGATGGTGATGATGGTGATGATGGTGATGATGGTGATGATGGTGATGATGGTGATGATGGTGATGATGGTGATGATGGTGATAATGGCGATGACGGTGATGGTGGTGATGATGGTGATGATGGTGATGATGGTGATGATGGTGATGATGGTGATGATGGTGATGATGGTGATGTTGGTGATGATGGTGATGATGGTGGTGATGGCGATTATGATGATGATGGCGATTATGATGATGATGGTGATGATGGTGATGATGGTGATGATGGTGATGATGGTGATGATGGTGATGATGGTGATGATGGTGATGATGGTGATGATGGTGATGATGGTGATGATGGTGATGATGGTGATGATGGTGATGATGGTGATGATGGTGATGATGGTGATGATGGTGATGATGGTGATGATGGTGATGATGGTGATGATGGTGATGATGGTGATGATGGTGATGATGGTGATGATGGTGATGATGGTGATGATGGTGATGATGGTGATGATGGTGATGATGGTGATGATGGTGATGATGGTGATGATGGTGATGATGGTGATGATGGTGATGATGGTGATGATGGTGATGATGGTGATGATGGTGATAATGGTGATGAGTGCGGTGATGTTGACGGTGGAGATTGTGGTGATGATGGTGAAGATTTTGATGATGGAGTGCGGTGATGTTGACGGTGGAGATTATGGTGATGATGGTGAGGATTTTGATGATGGCGATGATGGTGATGATGGTGATGATGGTGATGATGGTGATGATGGTGATGATGGTGATGATGGTGATGATGGTGATGATGGTGATGATGGTGATGATGGTGATGATGGTGATGATGGTGATGATGGTGATGATGGTGATGATGGTGATGATGGTGATGATGGTGATGATGGTGATGATGGTGATGATGGTGATGATGGTGATGATGGTGATGATGGTGATGATGGTGATGATGGTGATAATGGTGATGAGTGCGGTGATGTTGACGGTGGAGATTATGGTGATGATGGTGATGATGGTGATGATGGTGATGATGGTGATGATGGTGATTTTGGCAATGATGATGGTGATGATGATGGGGTTTTTGGCAATGATGATGGTGATTTTGGCAATGATGCTGTCACTTATGGTAGTGCCAACAATGATGGCGACAGACATAGATTCTATTGATGCTTATGTGGTGCTAGTGATGGTTTAGCTGAGGCTTGTGCGGATGGGGATTGTACATGGATGGCAATGAAGCCGATGGCAATGGTGGTAATTAACGGTGGAAAAAGAACCGGGCAAGAGAGGATAAAAAAACAGACGATATCTCAGTATAGTTTGTAGTACATTTTTCAACTCAACTCTTTATGATATTCGCTTAACATTTATAGAGGATGGGGTGATGGACTTTGCGCTAGTGGAGAGTTTTGCCTTGATCGTTCGATATACAGAAACGGATTTCTTTATGGATTGGGTGTAAAATACGGTGGTGTCAAAAAGTGAAGCAACGATGTGATTATTAGCCTACAATTCGGCCAACCTGATCAGGTAATCGACCCGATTATCAATCAGCGCGCAAAACTCTTGCTAGGGGCAAAATCATCATTACAGTGAAAACTCTACGTTAAACATCCGTACTATTTTACTTACAATAGTTATGATGCAATTATAATTACTTTACTGGTAATGCGTTTAGGCACATATGGATATATGTATATATGTACATATAATAAATCTAAGTTTTAATTCATTATTTATACAGTTCATACAGATAAATGTTTGTTTATAAAATTGTGTCGAACAATGTGGGATTATCTTATGTAATATACATACATATGTACATGGTGACACCCTGTCCCACGAGCAGTGTGCCAAAAAGCTAGTCAAGACAAGAAAAAAATCGTATGGGAGGGGGGGATCTATTCCCCCCGTTTAGCCGGAAGGGGCAATTTTCTAAAAAAACTGACTTAATTTGGAAAAATAATTATTAAAAATCAACAGTTACATCCACAATGCCGTAATGTACTTTTTTGAAAAGCCAGAAACCTCTTCTTTCATCTTGTTTTTAAACAAATCTGTTTTAAGGAATAGTTTTTGAGAAATTAATTTTCAAACTCAAAATTTTGCAAAAAAAATTTCGAACTATTTTTTTTCAAAATTGTATGTAATTAAGTACTAATTTTTTTTTCAAAAATTCAATTCTCTTGTTAGTTTTTATTTAAAAACAGAAAACCGGATGCAAAAATGTCTTGTAGTTTTTGAGAAATTAAAAAAAAACCCAAACCATTTTTTTCTAAGAAGAACCTTTTTTTTGGTTTTAACGCGACTGGACTTGTAGGAAAATTAATGTGTGAAACATTGACCTCTTTTTTATTATTTTTAAAAACTTCGGAGTTTTATTATAATAAATTTTCAATATGATCCCCATTTTTTAGAAGGCAAAGATTATATCTCCTTCTTCTCCTAATGGCTGCACATATCTATGCTGGACAAATTTTCCTGCAATTTGACTCCAGCGACTTCAATCCGTTCTTTCAGTTGTTCCAAAGATACTCTTTCCACTTCGTAAACATAATTCTTCATGAATCCCCACACATAAAAATCTAGAGGAGTTAAATCTGGTGATCTAAGTGGCCATACCGTGGGGCCCCTTCTTCCGATCGGTCACTAAAATGATCATCCAGCCAGTTTTTAACCCGTAAGCTGTAGTGTGCTGGTGCTCCATCTTGCTGGTAGATTAAATTATCTGCTATGGCCAAAGAAACGTTGACCATCAAATCGGGCAAAAGGTCTCGTAGGAACTGCAGGTATGATTCTCCATTAATAACGGCATTCAAAAACCAGGGCCCGATTACAGTTTGTCCAACAATACCAAGCCAAACATTACAGCTAAAGCGGTGTTGTCATTTATTTTGTTTTTTGTTGTGTGGATTGGTGCTACTCCAATGATGTAAATTGTGGAAGTTAGTAACCCCATCTCTGGTAAACTGTGCTTTATCCGTCCAGAATATCCTTGCAAAATAGTAGCAGTAATGATCGACAAAATTCTGCTCTCAAAAACTTGTCGTTTGAGGTGAGTTCCTGAACTGACCTAAAATGGTACGTACGTGTAAGTTTTCGGTATGAAGCACTCTTCATACTCTAGGTTTGGGCACTCCAAGCATAATAGCTATCCTCTTTGTACTAAGGGAGGGAGTACGTCGGACCAAATCCAAAATTCTTTTATCTAAGATTCCTGATCCATCTGTAACTGATCTTTCGCTTCTTCGATGCTCTAGCACTCCGTGCTCTCGCAGACGTCGGTGGATTCTTGAAAACATGCTACGACTGGGACACCTCCGATTGGGATATCTTTCAGCGTAGAGTCTTTCGGCTTCACGATCTCGACCATTAGCTAAACCGTAGCAGAAGTGCATGTCCGTTAATTCTTCTCGAGAGTATGAGTTTGACATCGTAATGTGTTGATGAAATGGAAATTTGGAAATGTTTTTTTATTAAAAATGCGATGCCTTTTATTTACATTTTAGTTGCAAATATTTTGTTTTTCATAAAGAAAAATTGCGGTTTTATTGTCTTAAGGTCCTAGCGGGTAGAACCCATTGGCGGCGGGCGGACCGAGACGAAATTGGCAGGCCAGTTTTCAGGCGTTATCAATGAGAAAAAAGGATTAATCCAGGGTTATTCCAATACTGTGTCTCTTTATTGTATCCTCATAAAACTCCGAATTTTTTAAAATTAATTTGTCTACAACTCCAGCCGCGTTAAAACCAAAAAAAAAGGTTCTTCTTAGAAAAAAATGGTTCGGGTTTCTTTTTAATTTCTCAAAAACTACAAGACATTTTTGCATCCGGTTTCTGTTTTTAACTAAAAACTAATAAGAGAATTGAATTTTTGAAAAAAAAATTAGTACTTAATTACATACAATTTTGAAAAAAAATAGTTCGAAATTTTTTTTGCAAAATTTTGAGTTTGAAAATTAATTTCTCAAAAACTATTCCTTAAAACAGATTTGTTTAAAAACAAGATGAAAGAAGAGGTTTCTGGCTTTACAAAAAGTATATCACGGCATTGTGGATGTAACTGTTGATTTTTAATATTTTTTTTTCCAAATTAATTCAATTTTTTAGAAAATTGCCCCTCCCGGCTAAACGGGGGGGAATAGACCCCCCCTAGCATACGATTTTTTTTTTGTCTTGACCAGACCTACACGCTCTAGCTTTTTGACATACTGCTCGTGGGACACCCTGTATATGTATGTAGTGAAAAAAAAAATTATATTTTAGTAGTATAAAGAATTCAGCAAATGAATAATTGTACTCGTATACTTATACATGGTAAGCTTCTCCGTTTATTTCCGATTATCCTTCACAAAAATGGTTTGTCCACAAAATGAAAATATGAAAATAGAAAATTCAAATTTGCATTATATATTTGTATTGTTATGAGGATCGCCACCTTGATTTGTATCAAGCTCAAAGTCTACTTCACACCTATATGGCCTCATATTAGCTGGCGATGATACACCTTTATATGCCATTCGCGTCAATTGTAGACCATCGATATCGGCGATGACGTAACGATCATTAGGAAGGACTTCTTTTACCTCATAAGGACCTCTGTATCTCGCGAATAGTTTTTTGTTAACACCAGGAGTTGTTACTACATTTTTTATCATAACATAATCACCCTTTTTATTTAGTTTTATATTTTAAGTTAGTGGCTGCTTATGCCGTTTATCGTAGTATATCTGATTCTTTTCGATATTTCTTACGGCTTCGGCTCTTATGCTATCTATGTCCGCTCTTTTATCTTCTATTGTGTTAGTTAAAAACTCCATAATCTTATCGCAAAGTACCCCTTTTTGATTCCTACCAAACAAAAGCATGCTGGGTGTAAAACCTGTACTCCTACTCAAAGTATTATTACGAGTATACTCAATCTCGGCTATATGCTTGTCCCATTCCACAGTTGACTGAGCGTCGCATTCTTTCGCCAACATTGGAACAAGAATTCGGTTGATCCGCTCGACTTGCCCATTCGACTGGGGAGAATGTGTTGCAACTTTTGTATGTTCAACATTACTTTTGCTTAGAAATTCGGAAAATTCTTTAAATGTAAAGGATGATCCACGATCCGAAACTATTCTATTTGGCCTGGAATAGTTTTCAAAATATAAATTTAGACAAGCTATCACCTCTTTACTCTGAGTTGTCTTAACTCGGAACAGTTTAATAAACTTTGTAAAACCATCGATAACCAAGAAAATATACTTTTTCTGGGAACGTGAATTCGCCAAGCGGCCAAGGTGGTCAACGTATAGGCTATCAAAAGGAATATCTCCCTTAGGTATTGAGTGGAGATTACCTTGAAGTTTTCCAGACTCAGGAGAAAAATAGATACACTTGAGGCAACTCTTGAAGTACTGTCTTATTTTCTCCTTCATTTTCGGAAACCAATAGCACAGAATAAATAGTATACAGAAGTCGCATCTCGGCCTGCGATGATTTTTCACTTTATGGTGCGGGCGGAACAACTGAAGGGAAGATCAAGCAACGAGAGAGCAAGCATGATCAGAGAGTAACAACCAGAGAGCAGCCACGATCAGAGAGAATCAACGAGAGAGCAATCTTAAAATGTTTATGTGTGTGTGTGTGTGTATTGTGTTGTTATCCAACGTCGTGAATGCAACTGGGTTTGACAAAATTTTGTTTCAAGTTTTAGATTTCTATATTTAGTTTTCTTCAGTTGAAAGTTGTGCTTTTCGATGTAAACTAAAAGGGCCGGGTAACACCAATTAACGTTATTCCATTATTTGGGATTTTTGTGCAAATTTCAATCTGATATATGTAGGGAAGAATAACCCAAAAACTTTAGTGCGACAGGATTTTAAGTTTGCGGGCTTTAGTAAAATTTTTTTTCTCTGAAGCCCACGAGCAATGCTTCCTCAAAAGTACTAAGATCATGAAGTCCAATATTATTTCCTTATGATCAGAACATGTGGAAAACCATTGCGGTGTGGCATTTTTGCATTTGGATTTTATCAAGTTTTTTATACCAACTGTTGAAGATCGCATTGTCATATTGTAAAATTGTTATTGTTATTTCACATTTACATTGTTAAATTTCGCTTGGTTATTGTATTTTAATGAATTAATTGAATTATTGAAATACTAACGTAAATTTGTACATGTACCCTATGGGATTTACTGAATTTGTTTTTTGCCTTTGCACATTAAGCTTATTATCATCTTTTCCAATCTTTTCTCTTCATGCAATACACACCCACTATCGCTGCTGCTTGACCTAGGAAAGCATAGGGAAACAAGTGCAACGGGTCAAGTAGAGAGCGAAGCGGTTCATGCTAAATGAGTAATCTTCGCGACAAATGAACATGTTTATTCTTCCTCTTTGATCTAGCAACCACCATCGGGTACACATCGTTTTGTCTTGATTAGAATATACGAGTATTGTAATAAAGTTTAAACTCGAAGTTGAAGTCGTTTTATTCTTAATCACCAACAGTTTGTGGTTGTGTGTCAAAAATATTGCTAAACACTGTAATATGTTTCTTGCTAATTTCCAAGAAAATTTGTGAAGGAGCAACGAGGTTACCAAAATCTTTAAGAGAATTGTAATTTTTATGAAATATGAAAAGTTCACTAGGAACTGTTAATACTTCGTCTTCTTTTCTCAATATAGAAACACAAATATCGCAGTTAATTTTCGGTATCATTTTGTAGACGATATAACCTATGAAGTATCTTAAAGACGCCAAATCGATACTAAATTCCGAACAATTCTGAAAGTCATCATTTAATACGAAATCATCAATGATTTCTATGTTAATATCTATTTCAGAGTTTTCGTTTCGACTGAGTTCTTCATTATTTGTATCAGCTAAGTCCATATTTGACAAAATATTTGAAAGCGTTTCAAATGTGGTATCACTCAGCTCTTCACAGTTACTATAAGAACTCAACTGCACTATATTTGCAGACATTAAGCGTGCTAATAAAGTGTTTATATCAGTAACTGAGGGGTTAATATTATTTCCACCCTTTTGTCTTAGAACCGAGAACATATTTTCGAGCTTATCTTGGTTTAATGCTCTAGTAATTTAAAAAAATATTTGGGATTTTTTTTGAAATAGCTCGTCTACTAATTGTAATACAGCGTTTGAGGTAAATTTCATTCCATCTAAAAAAAATACTTTTTTTTCTTTTTGTCAACAAATGAGATTTCATTGAGGTATTCAAGAAAGAATTTTATATATTCGTGTGATGGACTGTTAAGTTGAACTGCAGACTTATAACAATTCTTTGAAGATAGCGAACCACTATTTAGGCAGTCAAATATTTTATCAATATTTCCTATGAAGCATGCCGTAGATAAACAAACTTCTTTTGAGCTACTTTTAAAGCCTACTGTCTCAATAACAGTTTTAATTGCTGCTTGAACAGTCCTACTAAAAATTTGGGTGGCTAGTTTTACTTTCATTTTTTCGAAAGAGTTCGGAAATATGTGCTGGCTTGTAAGTTTAAGACACATTTTTGTATTAGATTTGCACTCCATTTCCCATAGTTCCTTAACTACTTTAAAACTAGCAACTCCATTTGGTGTTGTAAGGCCACATTGAAGCCAACCATTTCTTAATGATTTGATTAGATGTGGAAAATCATATACACAGAAAGTTTTACTACCATTATACATAAAATAGGGTTTTTCTAAAGTAGCTCCCAATTCCAAGAAACACTTCCTGTTAGAGGACCCTTGGTCACAAATTACAACTTTAACTATGATGCCAAAACTGTTCAAAATTGATAAATTTCGTAATATTATCTTTTTTAGTAAATCGGCAGAAAGTCCATTTTTTGAAACAAAGTAATTAAATGTTTTCCAATGTACCCAGTTGGAAAACATTGATTTAATCATAAAAACGCACCAATCTGGTTCGTTCTTTCAACCCCATTTTCCTCAAATCCATCCACTAAATCTAATTTGGAATTGTATCGCAATTCCCTTCTAATCGCCATTTCATCCATCAGCAGAATCATATTATTCTTTTCGTACTGGTTCAAATCTAAGCACTTCTTTTTTATTAACTCTAAACCGTTATTTTTAAAACCTGGTTGTAGGGAATTTACAGGGGCCCATCGATAAACAGTAGAGATATGTGGCAAATTTAGATGCAATTTATTCTTCAAAAATTGGTACGTTGACTGTGAGACATAATAAATGTTTTGAACCAAATCTTTTACATCTTGCTTATATTCTTTAGGTCGTGGACTAAGAAGAAGTTTGCAAAATGTTTTTGACTCCTTGCTTATTTGAAAAGAGTCGATGGTTTGAAATACGCTTGATTTTGTTGCTATTTGTTTGCGGCTTTGGAGATTTTTATATTTTGCTATCATGTCGTAATATTTTTTTCTGTAAAAATTAGCTGATTTCAGATATTTTTCACAGTCATTACAACATCCATCTACGGAGTCACTTGTTCGCCTCTTTTTAGCTGGACAATCAAGCTCCAACGACTTGTAATCTTCCTCAATAACTTCTAAGTTAAATACCGGAACAGCTCCGAATTTCAACTTTTTTTTACCAATGTCAGAACTTGAGAAGTGATTGGCGCAAATCAAACATTTTTTTGTGTAATCTTTTGTTGGAATATTACATTTTTCTCGCCAAATTTGACCCATAGCTGAGTCATAGGGAGGAAACTTAAACATTCTTATCTTTTCACCATATCGCCTAGATTTACCGCATGTTTTTATGCAGCATCGAATGCCGAACTTTTGGAAAATTTTACCAACAGCCGGTACAGAATCCATTTTTCCTATTCAAAATCGTATGACAACCCCTCAACAATCAATATATAATAATAAGTCCAAAGAATAATCCAAATCGTATGCAAAGTTGTCAACAATTATAAAAGCTAAAAGTTAAATATCAAAATACAAAGTAAAAATGGACTCGATATATAAGCGCAGGAAAACACAACCATTCGCATGAAAGTACAATTCCCAAGTGATTTCGAATCCAATATACACAATCGAAAACAAGAGAAGCAATACAACACCATGCAAGCTTACGATAGAAGAAGCTATCAATGCATACACACGCACACACATTTGCATACACATCGTAAGCTGCTTTGCTCTCGTAAAAACAAAACCACCGAAAACGCACACGCTACTCTCTTTCGCTCGCACCAGCTTCTCAATTTTTTTGTATACTCTCTTGCATGTTCTCATGCTTGTACTCTCTGTTCAATAGGGTGCCAATATTGGAACCCTAGAACAAAATTTGCTTCGTATGAGATGCAACTTCTGTATACTATTTATTCTGTGGTATTACTCTTTTATCGCACTTGACAGAGTTGCCAGTACCATTAAAATTAGTAAGAGAATTGTCACCACCATTGCCATCGGATTCATTGCCATCCATGTTCAATCCCTATCCGCACCAGCTTCAGTTAGACCATCACCAGCACCATATAAGCATCAATAGAATCTATATCTATCGCCATCATTGTTGTCACTACCATAAGTGACAGCATCATTGCCAAAATCACTATCGTCACCTTCATTAATATCATCACCACTATTGCCCTCATCACCATTACCCTCACAATTACCGCCACCGGCATAACTATTATCACCATCATAATCGCCATCATCACAATCATCAGCTTCACCAGCATCATCAGCATCATCAGCATCATCAACATCATCAGCATCATCAGCATCATCAGCATCATCAGCATCATCACCATCATCGTCATCATCAAAATCATCACCCTCATCACCATCATCATCATCATCACCATCATCCCCATCATCACCATCATCACCATCATCACCATCATCACCATCATCACCATCATCACCATCATCACCATCATCACCATCATCACCATCATCACCATCATCACCATCATCACCATCATCACCATCATCACCATCATCACCATCATCACCATCATCACTATCATTATCGTCATCATCATCTCCACCGTCACCATTATCACAATCATCATCATTATCACTGTCACCATCGTCACAATCATCACCGCCACTATTACTGTCACCATCAGCATCACCATCAACATCGTCAGCATTATCAGCATCACCATCAACATCGTCAGCATTATCAGCATCATCAGCATCATCACCATCAGCACCATCATCACCGTCATCACCATCATCACCATCATCACCATCATCACCATCGTCACCATCATCATCATAATCGCCATCATCACCATCCTCATCATCATTACCATCATCACCAAAATCTCCACCGTCACCATCATCACCATCACCGCACTCATCACCATCATCAGCATCATCAGCATCAACACCATCATCACCATCATCAGCTTCACCAGCATCATCACCATCATCACCAACATCACCAACATCACCATCATCACCATCATCATCATCATCACCATCATCACCATCATCACCATCATCACCATCATCACCATCATCACCATCATCACCATCATCACCATCGTCACCATCATCACTATCATTATCGTCACCATAATCTCCACCGTCACCATCACCGCACTCATCACCATGATCACCATCATCACCATCATCAGCATCATCACCATCATCACCATCATCACCATCATCACCATCATCAAAATCATCACCAACATTACCATCGTCACCCTATCACCATCATCATCATAATCACCATCATCACCATCATCACCATCATCACTATAATTATCGTCACCATAATCTCCACCGTCACCATCACCGCACTCATCACCATGATCACTATCATCACCATCATCAGCATCATCAGCATCATCAGCATCATCACCATCATCACCATCATCACCATCATCACTATCATTATCGTCACCATAATCTCCATCATCACCATCATCAGCATCATCACCATCATCACCATCATCACCATCATCACCATCATCACCATCATCACCATCATCACCATCATCACCATCATCACCATCATCACCATCATCACCATCATCACCATCATCACCATCATCACCATCATCACCATCATCACCATCATCACCATCATCACCATCATCACCATCATCACCAGCATCACCATCATCACCATCATCACCATCATCACCATCATCACCATCATCACCATCATCACCATCATCACCATCATCACCATCATCACCATCATGACCAAAATCATCATCATGACCATCATCACCCTCATTACCAACATCACCCTCATCACCATCATCATCATAATCGCCATCATCACCATAATCGCCATAATCACCATCCTCACCATCATTACCATCATCACCATAATCTCCACCGTCACCATCACCGCACTCATCACCATGATCATCATTATCACCATCATCACCATCATCACCATCATCACCATCATCACCATCATCACCATCATCACCATCATCACCATCATCACCATCATCACCATCATCACCATCATCACCATCATCACCATCATCACCATCATCACCATCATCACCATCATCACCATCATCACCATTCTCGTGCTTGTACTCTCTGTTCAATAGGGTGCCAATATTGGAACCCTAGAACAAAATTTGCTTTGTATGAGATGCAACTTGACAGAGTTGCCAGTACCATTAAAATTAGTAACAGAATTGTCACCACCGTTGCCATCGGATTCATTGCCATCCATGTTCAATCCCTATCCGCACCAGCTTCAGCTAGACCATCACCAGCACCATCAATAGAATCTATATCTATCGCCATCATTGTTGGCACTAGCATAAGTGACAGCATCATTGCCAAAATCACTATCGTCACCTTCATTAATATTATCACCACTATTGCCCTCATCACCATTACCCTCACAATTACCGCCACCGTCATAACTATTATCACCATCATCATCATAATCGCCATCATCACAATCATCAGCTTCACCAGCATCATCACCATCATCGTCATCATCAAAATCATCACCCTCATCACCATCATCATCATAATCGCCATCATCACAATCATCAGCTTCACCAGCATTATCACCCTCATCACCATCATCACCATCATCATCATCATCACCATCATCACCTTCATCACCATCATCACCATCATCACCATCATCACCATCATCACCATCATCACCATCATCACCATCATCACCATCATCACCATCATCACCATCATCACCATCATCACCATCATCACCATCATCACCATCATCACCATCATCACCATCATCACCATCATCACCATCATCACCATCATCACCATCATCACCATCATCACAATCATCACCATCATCACCATCATCACCATCATCACCATCATCACCATCATCACCATCATCACCATCATCACCATCATCACCATCATCACCATCATCACCATCATCACCATCATCACCATCATCACCATCATCACCACCATCACCATCATCACCATCTTCACCATCAAAACCATCATCACCGTCATCGCCATCATCACCATCATCACCATCATCACCATCATCACCATCATCACCATCATCACTATCATTATCGTCACCATAAACTCCACCGTCACCATCACCGCACTCATCACCGTCATCACCATCATCATAATCATCACCATCATCACCATCATCACCATCATCACCATCATCACCATCATCACCATCATCACCATCATCACCATCATCACCATCATCACCAGCATCACCATCATCACCACCATCACCATCATCACCATCTTCACCATCATCTCCATCATCACCATCATCACCAGCATCACCATCATCACTATAATTATCGTCACCATAATCTCCACCGTCACCATCACCGCACTCATCACCATCATCACCATCATCACCATCATCACCATCATCACCATCATCACCATCATCACCATCATCACCATCATCAAGATCATCACCATCATCACCATCATCACCATCATCACCATCATCACCATCATCACCATCATCACCATCATCGCCATCATCAAAATCTTCACCATCATCACCATAATCTCCACCGTCAACATCACCGCACTCCATCATCAAAATCTTCACCATCATCACCACAATCTCCACCGCACTCATCACCATCATCACCATCATCGCCATCATCACCATCACCACCATCATCACCATCATCACCACCATCACCATCATCACCATCTTCACCATCATCACCAGCGTCACCCTCATCACCATCATCACCCTCATCACCATCATAATCGCCATCATCACCATCATCACCATCATCACCATCATCACCATCATCACCATCATCACCATCATCACCATCATCACCATCATCACCATCATCACCATCATCACCATCATCACCATCATCACCATCATCACCATCATCACCTTCATCACCATCGTCACCCTCATCACCATCATCACCCTCATCACCATCATAATCGCCATCATCATCATAATCGCCATCATCACCATCATCACCATCATCACCATCATCACCATCATCACCATCATCACCATCATCACCATCATCACCATCATCACCATCATCACCATCATCACCATCATCACCTTCATCACCATCATCACCATCATCACCATCATCACCATCGTCACCCTCATCACCATCATCACCCTCATCACCATCATAATCGCCATCATCACCATCACCACCATCATCACCATCATCACCATCATCACCATCATCATCATCATCACCAACATCACCATCATCACCATCATCACCATCATCACCATCATCACCATCATCACCATCATCACCATCATCACCATCATCACCATCATCACCATCATCACCATCATCACCATCATCACCATCATCACCATCATCACCATCTTCACCATCATCACCATCATCACCGTCATCGCCATCATCATCATCATCACCATCATCACCATCATCACCATCATCACCATCATCACCATCATCACCATCATCACCATCACCACCATCATCACCATCATCACCATCATCCCCATCATCACCATCATCACCATCATCACCGTCATCGCCATCATCATCATCATCACCAACATCACCATCATCACCATCATCACCATCATCACCATCATCACCATCATCACCATCATCACCATCATCACCATCATCACCATCATCACCATCATCACCATCATCACCATCATCACCATCATCACCATCATCACCATCATCACCATCATCACCTTCATCACCATCATCACCATCATCACCAGCGTCACCCTCATCACCATCATCACCCTCATCACCATCATAATCGCCATCATCACCATCATCACCATCATCACCATCATCACCTTCATCACCATCATCACCATCATCACCAGCGTCACCCTCATCACCATCATCACCCTCATCACCATCATAATCGCCATCATCACCATCATCACCATCATCACCATCATCACCATCATCACCATCATCACCATCTTCACCATCATCACCATCATCATCGTCATCGCCATCATCATCATCATCACCATCATCACCATCATCACCATCATCACCATCATCACCATCATCACCATCATCACCATCATCACCATCATCACCATCATCACCATCATCACCATCATCACCATCATCACCATCATCACCATCATCACCATCATCACCATCATCACCATCATCACCATCATCACCATCATCACCATCATCACCATCATCACCATCATCACCATCATCACCATCATCACCATCATCACCATCATCACCATCATCACCATCATCACCATCATCACCATCATCACCATCATCACCATCATCACCATCATCACCATCATCACCATCATCACCATCATCACCATCATCACCATCATCACCATCATCACCATCATCACCATCATCACCATCATCACCATCATCACCATCATCACCATCATCACCATCATCACCATCATCACCATCATCACCATCATCACCATCATCACCATCATCACCATCATCACCTTCATCACCATCGTCACCCTCATCACCATCATCACCCTCATCACCATCATAATCGCCATCATCATCATAATCGCCATCATCACCATCACCACCATCATCACCATCATCACCATCATCACCATCATCACCATCATCACCATCATCACCATCATCACCATCATCACCATCATCACCTTCATCACCATCATCACCATCATCACCATCGTCACCCTCATCACCATCATCACCCTCATCACCATCATAATCGCCATCATCATCATAATCGCCATCATCACCATCACCACCATCATCACCATCATCACCATCATCACCATCATCATCATCATCACCAACATCACCATCATCACAATCATCACCATCATCATCATCATCACCATCACCATCATCACTATCATTATCGTCACCATCACCACCATCATCACCATCATCACCATCATCCCCATCATCACCATCATCACCATCATCACCATCATCACCGTCATCGCCATCATCATCATCATCACCAACATCACCATCATCACCATCATCACCATCATCACCATCATCACCATCATCACCATCATCACCATCATCACCATCATCACCATCATCACCATCATCACCATCATCACCATCATCACCATCATCACCATCATCACCATCATCACCATCATCACCTTCATCACCATCATCACCATCATCACCAGCGTCACCCTCATCACCATCATCACCATCATCACCATCATCACCATCATCACCATCATCACCATCATCACCTTCATCACCATCATCACCATCATCACCATCATCACCGTCATCACCAGCGTCACCCTCATCACCATCATCACCATCATCACCATCATCACCATCATCACCATCATCACCATCATCACCATCATCACCTTCATCACCATCATCACCATCATCACCATCATCACCGTCATCACCATCATCACCATCATCACCATCATCACCATCATCACCATCATCAACATCACCGCACTCATTGATGGAGTGGTCATCAAGGTCATTGACCCCTCAAGGTCATTGACCCCTCAAGGTCATTGACCTCATCAAGGTCATTGACCCCTCAAGGTCATTGACCTCATCAAGGTCATTGACCCCTCAAGGTCATTGACCTCATCAAGGTCATTGGCCCCTCAAGGTCATTGACCTCATCAAGGTCATTGACCTCATCAAGGTCATTGACCCCTCAAGGTCATTGACCCCTCAAGGTCATTGACCCCTCAAGGTCATTGACCCGACCTTAATGAGTTCAATGACCTTGATGAGGTCAATGACCTTGAGGGGTCAATGACCTTGAGGGGTCAATGACCTTGATGAGGTCAATGACCTTGATGAGGTCAATGACCTTGAGGGGTCAATGACCTTGATGAGGTCAATGACCTTGATGAGGTCAATGACCTTGATGAGGTCAATGACCTTGATGAGGTCAATGACCTTGAGGGGTCAATGACCTTGATGAGGTCAATGACCTTGAGGGGTCAATGACCTTGATGAGGTCAATGACCTTGAGGGGTCAATGACCTTGATCCATCAATGAGTGCGGTGATGGTGATGATGGTGATGATGGTGATGATGGTGATGATGGTGATGATGGTGATGATGGTGATGATGGTGATGACGGTGATGATGGTGATGATGGTGATGATGGTGATGATGGTGATGATGGTGATGATGGTGATGATGGTGATGATGGTGATGATGGTGATGATGGTGATGATGATGATGATGGCGATGACGGTGATGATGGTGATGATGGTGAAGATGGTGATGATGGTGATGATGGTGATGATGGTGATGATGGTGATGATGGTGATGATGGTGATGATGGTGATGATGGTGATGATGGTGATGATGGTGATGATGGTGATGATGGTGATGATGGTGATGATGGTGATGATGGTGATGATGGTGATGATGGTGATGATGGTGATGATGGTGATGATGGTGATGATGGTGATGATGGTGATGATGGTGATGATGGTGATGATGGTGATGATGGTGATAATGGCGATGACGGTGATGGTGGTGATGATGGTGATGATGGTGATGATGGTGATGATGGTGATGATGGTGATGATGGTGATGATGGTGATGATGGTGATGATGGTGATGATGGTGATGATGGTGATGATGGTGATGATGGTGATGATGGTGATGATGGTGATGATGGTGATGATGGTGATGATGGTGATGATGGTGATGATGGTGATGATGGTGATGATGGCGATTATGATGGTGATGAGGGTGATGATGGTGATGAGGGTGACGCTGGTGATGATGGTGAAGATGGTGATGATGGTGATGGTGGTGATGATGGTGATGATGGTGGTGATGGTGATGATGGCGATGATGGTGATGATGGTGATGAGTGCGGTGGAGATTGTGGTGATGATGGTGAAGATTTTGATGATGGAGTGCGGTGATGTTGACGGTGGAGATTATGGTGATGATGGTGAAGATTTTGATGATGGCGATGATGGTGATGATGGTGATGATGGTGATGATGGTGATGATGGTGATGATGGTGATGATGGTGATGATCTTGATGATGGTGATGATGGTGATGATGGTGATGATGGTGATGATGGTGATGATGGTGATGATGGTGATGATGGTGATGAGTGCGGTGATGGTGACGGTGGAGATTATGGTGACGATAATGATAGTGATGATGGTGATGATGGTGATGATGGTGATGATGGTAATGATGGTGAGGATGGTGATTATGGCGATTATGATGATGATGGTGATGAGGGTGACGATGGTGATGATGGTGATGATGGTTATGATGGTGAAGATGGTGATGATGGTGATGGTGGTGATGATGGTGATGATGGTGGTGATGGTGATGATGGTGATGATGGTGATGATGATGATGATGGCGATGACGGTGATGATGGTGATGATGGTGAAGATGGTGATGATGGTGATGATGGTGATGATGGTGATGATGGTGATGATGGTGATGATGGTGATGATGGTGATGATGGTGATGATGGTGATGATGGTGATGATGGTGATGATGGTGATGATGGTGATGATGGTGATGATGGTGATGATGGTGATGGTGGTGATGGTGGTGATGATGGTGATGATGGTGAGGATGGTGATGATGGCGATTATGATGATGATTTCGATTATGATGATGATGGTGATGAGGGTGATGATGGTGATGAGGTTGACGATGGTGATGATGGTGATGATGGTGATGATGGCGAGGACGGTGATGATGGTGATGATGGTGATGATGGTGATGATGGTGAAGATGGTGATGATGGTGATGATGGTGATGATGGTGATGATGGTGATGATGGTGATGATGGTGATGATGGTGATGATGGTGATGATGGTGATGATGGTGATGATGGTGATGATGGTGATGATGGTTATGATGGTGAAGATGGTGATGATGGTGATGGTGGTGATGATGGTGATGATGGTGATGATGGTGATGATGGTGATGATGGTGATGATGATGATGATGGCGATGACGGTGATGATGGTGATGATGGTGAAGATGGTGATGATGGTGATGATGGTGATGATGGTGATGATGGTGATGATGGTGATGATGGTGATGATGGTGATGATGGTGATGATGGTGATGATGGTGATGATGGTGATGATGGTGATGATGGTGATGATGGTGATGATGGTGATGGTGGTGATGGTGGTGATGATGGTGATGATGGTGAGGATGGTGATGATGGCGATTATGATGATGATTTCGATTATGATGATGATGGTGATGAGGGTGATGATGGTGATGAGGTTGACGATGGTGATGATGGTGATGATGGTGATGATGGCGAGGACGGTGATGATGGTGATGATGGTGATGATGGTGATGATGGTGAAGATGGTGATGATGGTGATGATGGTGATGATGGTGATGATGGTGATGATGGTGATGATGGTGATGATGGTGATGATGGTGATGATGGTGATGATGGTGATGATGGTGATGATGGTGATGATGGTGATGATGGTGATGATGGTGATGATGGTGATGATGGTGATGATATTGATGATGGTGATGATGGTGATGATGGTGATGATGGTGGTGATGGTGATGATGGTGATGATGGTGATGATGGTGATGATGGTGATGATGGTGATGATGGTGATGATGGTGATGATGGTGATAATGGTGATGAGTGCGGTGCAGATTGTGGTGATGATGGTGAAGATTTTGATGATGGAGTGCGGTGATGTTGACGGTGGAGATTATGGTGATGATGGTGAAGATTTTGATGATGGCGATGATGGTGATGATGGTGATGATGGTGATGATGGTGATGATGGTGATGATGGTGATGATCTTGATGATGGTGATGATGGTGATGATGGTGATGATGGTGATGATGGTGATGATGGTGATGAGTGCGGTGATGGTGACGGTGGAGATTATGGTGACGATAATGATAGTGATGATGGTGATGATGGTGATGATGGTGATGATGGTAATGATGGTGAGGATGGTGATTATGGCGATTATGATGATGATGGTGATGAGGGTGACGATGGTGATGATGGTGATGATGGTTATGATGGTGAAGATGGTGATGATGGTGATGGTGGTGATGATGGTGATGATGGTGGTGATGGTGATGATGGCGATGATGGTGATGATGGTGATGATGGTAATGATGGTGAGGATGGTGATTATGGCGATTATGATGATGATGGTGATGAGGGTGACGATGGTGATGATGGTGATGATGGTTATGATGGTGAAGATGGTGATGATGGTGATGGTGGTGATGATGGTGATGATGGTGGTGATGGTGATGATGGCGATTATGATGATGATGGCGATTATGATGATGATGGTGATGAGGGTGATGATGGTGATGAGGGTGACGATGGTGATGATGGTGATGATGGTGATGAAGGTGATGATGGTGATGATGGTGATGATGGTGATGATGGTGATGATGGTGATGATGGTGATGATGGTGATGATGGTGATGATGGTGATGATGGTGATGATGGTGATGATGGTGATGATGGTGATGATGGTGATGATGGTGATGATGGTGATGATGGTGATGATGGTGATGATGGTGGTGATTGTGATGATGGCGATTATGATGATGATGGCGATTATGATGATGATGGTGATGAGGGTGATGATGGTGATGATGGTGATGATGGTGATGATGGTGATGATGGTGATGATGGTGATGATGGTGATGATGGTGATGATGGTGATGATGGTGATGATGGTGATGATGGTGATGATGGTGATGATGGTGATGATGGTGATGATGGTGATGATGGTGATGATGGTGATGATGGTGATGATGGTGATGATGGTGATGATGGTGATGATGGTGATGATGGTGATGATGGTGATGATGGTGATGATGGTGATGATGGTGATGATGGTGATGATGGTGATGATGGTGATGATGGTGATGATGGTGATGATGGTGATGATGGTGATGATGGTGATGATGGTGATGATGGTGATGATGGTGATGATGGTGATGATGGTGATGATGGTGATAATGGCGATGACGGTGATGGTGGTGATGATGGTGATGATGGTGATGATGGTGATGATGGTGATGATGGTGATGATGGTGATGATGGTGATGTTGGTGATGATGGTGATGATGGTGGTGATGGCGATTATGATGATGATGGCGATTATGATGATGATGGTGATGATGGTGATGATGGTGATGATGGTGATGATGGTGATGATGGTGATGATGGTGATGATGGTGATGATGGTGATGATGGTGATGATGGTGATGATGGTGATGATGGTGATGATGGTGATGATGGTGATGATGGTGATGATGGTGATGATGGTGATGATGGTGATGATGGTGATGATGGTGATGATGGTGATGATGGTGATGATGGTGATGATGGTGATGATGGTGATGATGGTGATGATGGTGATGATGGTGATGATGGTGATGATGGTGATGATGGTGATGATGGTGATGATGGTGATGATGGTGATGATGGTGATGATGGTGATGATGGTGATGATGGTGATAATGGTGATGAGTGCGGTGATGTTGACGGTGGAGATTGTGGTGATGATGGTGAAGATTTTGATGATGGAGTGCGGTGATGTTGACGGTGGAGATTATGGTGATGATGGTGAGGATTTTGATGATGGCGATGATGGTGATGATGGTGATGATGGTGATGATGGTGATGATGGTGATGATGGTGATGATGGTGATGATGGTGATGATGGTGATGATGGTGATGATGGTGATGATGGTGATGATGGTGATGATGGTGATGATGGTGATGATGGTGATGATGGTGATGATGGTGATGATGGTGATGATGGTGATGATGGTGATGATGGTGATGATGGTGATGATGGTGATAATGGTGATGAGTGCGGTGATGTTGACGGTGGAGATTATGGTGATGATGGTGATGATGGTGATGATGGTGATGATGGTGATGATGGTGATTTTGGCAATGATGATGGTGATGATGATGGGGTTTTTGGCAATGATGATGGTGATTTTGGCAATGATGCTGTCACTTATGGTAGTGCCAACAATGATGGCGACAGACATAGATTCTATTGATGCTTATGTGGTGCTAGTGATGGTTTAGCTGAGGCTTGTGCGGATGGGGATTGTACATGGATGGCAATGAAGCCGATGGCAATGGTGGTAATTAACGGTGGAAAAAGAACCGGGCAAGAGAGGATAAAAAAACAGACGATATCTCAGTATAGTTTGTAGTACATTTTTCAACTCAACTCTTTATGATATTCGCTTAACATTTATAGAGGATGGGGTGATGGACTTTGCGCTAGTGGAGAGTTTTGCCTTGATCGTTCGATATACAGAAACGGATTTCTTTATGGATTGGGTGTAAAATACGGTGGTGTCAAAAAGTGAAGCAACGATGTGATTATTAGCCTACAATTCGGCCAACCTGATCAGGTAATCGACCCGATTATCAATCAGCGCGCAAAACTCTTGCTAGGGGCAAAATCATCATTACAGTGAAAACTCTACGTTAAACATCCGTACTATTTTACTTACAATAGTTATGATGCAATTATAATTACTTTACTGGTAATGCGTTTAGGCACATATGGATATATGTATATATGTACATATAATAAATCTAAGTTTTAATTCATTATTTATACAGTTCATACAGATAAATGTTTGTTTATAAAATTGTGTCGAACAATGTGGGATTATCTTATGTAATATACATACATATGTACATGGTGACACCCTGTCCCACGAGCAGTGTGCCAAAAAGCTAGTCAAGACAAGAAAAAAATCGTATGGGAGGGGGGGATCTATTCCCCCCGTTTAGCCGGAAGGGGCAATTTTCTAAAAAAACTGACTTAATTTGGAAAAATAATTATTAAAAATCAACAGTTACATCCACAATGCCGTAATGTACTTTTTTGAAAAGCCAGAAACCTCTTCTTTCATCTTGTTTTTAAACAAATCTGTTTTAAGGAATAGTTTTTGAGAAATTAATTTTCAAACTCAAAATTTTGCAAAAAAAATTTCGAACTATTTTTTTTCAAAATTGTATGTAATTAAGTACTAATTTTTTTTTCAAAAATTCAATTCTCTTGTTAGTTTTTATTTAAAAACAGAAAACCGGATGCAAAAATGTCTTGTAGTTTTTGAGAAATTAAAAAAAAACCCAAACCATTTTTTTCTAAGAAGAACCTTTTTTTTGGTTTTAACGCGACTGGACTTGTAGGAAAATTAATGTGTGAAACATTGACCTCTTTTTTATTATTTTTAAAAACTTCGGAGTTTTATTATAATAAATTTTCAATATGATCCCCATTTTTTAGAAGGCAAAGATTATATCTCCTTCTTCTCCTAATGGCTGCACATATCTATGCTGGACAAATTTTCCTGCAATTTGACTCCAGCGACTTCAATCCGTTCTTTCAGTTGTTCCAAAGATACTCTTTCCACTTCGTAAACATAATTCTTCATGAATCCCCACACATAAAAATCTAGAGGAGTTAAATCTGGTGATCTAAGTGGCCATACCGTGGGGCCCCTTCTTCCGATCGGTCACTAAAATGATCATCCAGCCAGTTTTTAACCCGTAAGCTGTAGTGTGCTGGTGCTCCATCTTGCTGGTAGATTAAATTATCTGCTATGGCCAAAGAAACGTTGACCATCAAATCGGGCAAAAGGTCTCGTAGGAACTGCAGGTATGATTCTCCATTAATAACGGCATTCAAAAACCAGGGCCCGATTACAGTTTGTCCAACAATACCAAGCCAAACATTACAGCTAAAGCGGTGTTGTCATTTATTTTGTTTTTTGTTGTGTGGATTGGTGCTACTCCAATGATGTAAATTGTGGAAGTTAGTAACCCCATCTCTGGTAAACTGTGCTTTATCCGTCCAGAATATCCTTGCAAAATAGTAGCAGTAATGATCGACAAAATTCTGCTCTCAAAAACTTGTCGTTTGAGGTGAGTTCCTGAACTGACCTAAAATGGTACGTACGTGTAAGTTTTCGGTATGAAGCACTCTTCATACTCTAGGTTTGGGCACTCCAAGCATAATAGCTATCCTCTTTGTACTAAGGGAGGGAGTACGTCGGACCAAATCCAAAATTCTTTTATCTAAGATTCCTGATCCATCTGTAACTGATCTTTCGCTTCTTCGATGCTCTAGCACTCCGTGCTCTCGCAGACGTCGGTGGATTCTTGAAAACATGCTACGACTGGGACACCTCCGATTGGGATATCTTTCAGCGTAGAGTCTTTCGGCTTCACGATCTCGACCATTAGCTAAACCGTAGCAGAAGTGCATGTCCGTTAATTCTTCTCGAGAGTATGAGTTTGACATCGTAATGTGTTGATGAAATGGAAATTTGGAAATGTTTTTTTATTAAAAATGCGATGCCTTTTATTTACATTTTAGTTGCAAATATTTTGTTTTTCATAAAGAAAAATTGCGGTTTTATTGTCTTAAGGTCCTAGCGGGTAGAACCCATTGGCGGCGGGCGGACCGAGACGAAATTGGCAGGCCAGTTTTCAGGCGTTATCAATGAGAAAAAAGGATTAATCCAGGGTTATTCCAATACTGTGTCTCTTTATTGTATCCTCATAAAACTCCGAATTTTTTAAAATTAATTTGTCTACAACTCCAGCCGCGTTAAAACCAAAAAAAAAGGTTCTTCTTAGAAAAAAATGGTTCGGGTTTCTTTTTAATTTCTCAAAAACTACAAGACATTTTTGCATCCGGTTTCTGTTTTTAACTAAAAACTAATAAGAGAATTGAATTTTTGAAAAAAAAATTAGTACTTAATTACATACAATTTTGAAAAAAAATAGTTCGAAATTTTTTTTGCAAAATTTTGAGTTTGAAAATTAATTTCTCAAAAACTATTCCTTAAAACAGATTTGTTTAAAAACAAGATGAAAGAAGAGGTTTCTGGCTTTACAAAAAGTATATCACGGCATTGTGGATGTAACTGTTGATTTTTAATATTTTTTTTTCCAAATTAATTCAATTTTTTAGAAAATTGCCCCTCCCGGCTAAACGGGGGGGAATAGACCCCCCCTAGCATACGATTTTTTTTTTGTCTTGACCAGACCTACACGCTCTAGCTTTTTGACATACTGCTCGTGGGACACCCTGTATATGTATGTAGTGAAAAAAAAAATTATATTTTAGTAGTATAAAGAATTCAGCAAATGAATAATTGTACTCGTATACTTATACATGGTAAGCTTCTCCGTTTATTTCCGATTATCCTTCACAAAAATGGTTTGTCCACAAAATGAAAATATGAAAATAGAAAATTCAAATTTGCATTATATATTTGTATTGTTATGAGGATCGCCACCTTGATTTGTATTAAGCTCAAAGTCTACTTCACACCTATATGGCCTCATATTAGCTGGCGATGATACACCTTTATATGCCATTCGCGTCAATTGTAGACCATCGATATCGGCGATGACGTAACGATCATTAGGAAGGACTTCTTTTACCTCATAAGGACCTCTGTATCTCGCGAATAGTTTTTTGTTAACACCAGGAGTTGTTACTACATTTTTTATCATAACATAATCACCCTTTTTATTTAGTTTTATATTTTAAGTTAGTGGCTGCTTATGCCGTTTATCGTAGTATATCTGATTCTTTTCGATATTTCTTACGGCTTCGGCTCTTATGCTATCTATGTCCGCTCTTTTATCTTCTATTGTGTTAGTTAAAAACTCCATAATCTTATCGCAAAGTACCCCTTTTTGATTCCTACCAAACAAAAGCATGCTGGGTGTAAAACCTGTACTCCTACTCAAAGTATTATTACGAGTATACTCAATCTCGGCTATATGCTTGTCCCATTCCACAGTTGACTGAGCGTCGCATTCTTTCGCCAACATTGGAACAAGAATTCGGTTGATCCGCTCGACTTGCCCATTCGACTGGGGAGAATGTGTTGCAACTTTTGTATGTTCAACATTACTTTTGCTTAGAAATTCGGAAAATTCTTTAAATGTAAAGGATGATCCACGATCCGAAACTATTCTATTTGGCCTGGAATAGTTTTCAAAATATAAATTTAGACAAGCTATCACCTCTTTACTCTGAGTTGTCTTAACTCGGAACAGTTTAATAAACTTTGTAAAACCATCGATAACCAAGAAAATATACTTTTTCTGGGAACGTGAATTCGCCAAGCGGCCAAGGTGGTCAACGTATAGGCTATCAAAAGGAATATCTCCCTTAGGTATTGAGTGGAGATTACCTTGAAGTTTTCCAGACTCAGGAGAAAAATAGATACACTTGAGGCAACTCTTGAAGTACTGTCTTATTTTCTCCTTCATTTTCGGAAACCAATAGCACAGAATAAATAGTATACAGAAGTCGCATCTCGGCCTGCGATGATTTTTCACTTTATGGTGCGGGCGGAACAACTGAAGGGAAGATCAAGCAACGAGAGAGCAAGCATGATCAGAGAGTAACAACCAGAGAGCAGCCACGATCAGAGAGAATCAACGAGAGAGCAATCTTAAAATGTTTATGTGTGTGTGTGTGTGTATTGTGTTGTTATCCAACGTCGTGAATGCAACTGGGTTTGACAAAATTTTGTTTCAAGTTTTAGATTTCTATATTTAGTTTTCTTCAGTTGAAAGTTGTGCTTTTCGATGTAAACTAAAAGGGCCGGGTAACACCAATTAACGTTATTCCATTATTTGGGATTTTTGTGCAAATTTCAATCTGATATATGTAGGGAAGAATAACCCAAAAACTTTAGTGCGACAGGATTTTAAGTTTGCGGGCTTTAGTAAAATTTTTTTTCTCTGAAGCCCACGAGCAATGCTTCCTCAAAAGTACTAAGATCATGAAGTCCAATATTATTTCCTTATGATCAGAACATGTGGAAAACCATTGCGGTGTGGCATTTTTGCATTTGGATTTTATCAAGTTTTTTATACCAACTGTTGAAGATCGCATTGTCATATTGTAAAATTGTTATTGTTATTTCACATTTACATTGTTAAATTTCGCTTGGTTATTGTATTTTAATGAATTAATTGAATTATTGAAATACTAACGTAAATTTGTACATGTACCCTATGGGATTTACTGAATTTGTTTTTTGCCTTTGCACATTAAGCTTATTATCATCTTTTCCAATCTTTTCTCTTCATGCAATACACACCCACTATCGCTGCTGCTTGACCTAGGAAAGCATAGGGAAACAAGTGCAACGGGTCAAGTAGAGAGCGAAGCGGTTCATGCTAAATGAGTAATCTTCGCGACAAATGAACATGTTTATTCTTCCTCTTTGATCTAGCAACCACCATCGGGTACACATCGTTTTGTCTTGATTAGAATATACGAGTATTGTAATAAAGTTTAAACTCGAAGTTGAAGTCGTTTTATTCTTAATCACCAACAGTTTGTGGTTGTGTGTCAAAAATATTGCTAAACACTGTAATATGTTTCTTGCTAATTTCCAAGAAAATTTGTGAAGGAGCAACGAGGTTACCAAAATCTTTAAGAGAATTGTAATTTTTATGAAATATGAAAAGTTCACTAGGAACTGTTAATACTTCGTCTTCTTTTCTCAATATAGAAACACAAATATCGCAGTTAATTTTCGGTATCATTTTGTAGACGATATAACCTATGAAGTATCTTAAAGACGCCAAATCGATACTAAATTCCGAACAATTCTGAAAGTCATCATTTAATACGAAATCATCAATGATTTCTATGTTAATATCTATTTCAGAGTTTTCGTTTCGACTGAGTTCTTCATTATTTGTATCAGCTAAGTCCATATTTGACAAAATATTTGAAAGCGTTTCAAATGTGGTATCACTCAGCTCTTCACAGTTACTATAAGAACTCAACTGCACTATATTTGCAGACATTAAGCGTGCTAATAAAGTGTTTATATCAGTAACTGAGGGGTTAATATTATTTCCACCCTTTTGTCTTAGAACCGAGAACATATTTTCGAGCTTATCTTGGTTTAATGCTCTAGTAATTTAAAAAAATATTTGGGATTTTTTTTGAAATAGCTCGTCTACTAATTGTAATACAGCGTTTGAGGTAAATTTCATTCCATCTAAAAAAAATACTTTTTTTTCTTTTTGTCAACAAATGAGATTTCATTGAGGTATTCAAGAAAGAATTTTATATATTCGTGTGATGGACTGTTAAGTTGAACTGCAGACTTATAACAATTCTTTGAAGATAGCGAACCACTATTTAGGCAGTCAAATATTTTATCAATATTTCCTATGAAGCATGCCGTAGATAAACAAACTTCTTTTGAGCTACTTTTAAAGCCTACTGTCTCAATAACAGTTTTAATTGCTGCTTGAACAGTCCTACTAAAAATTTGGGTTGCTAGTTTTACTTTCATTTTTTCGAAAGAGTTCGGAAATATGTGCTGGCTTGTAAGTTTAAGACACATTTTTGTATTAGATTTGCACTCCATTTCCCATAGTTCCTTAACTACTTTAAAACTAGCAACTCCATTTGGTGTTGTAAGGCCACATTGAAGCCAACCATTTCTTAATGATTTGATTAGATGTGGAAAATCATATACACAGAAAGTTTTACTACCATTATACATAAAATAGGGTTTTTCTAAAGTAGCTCCCAATTCCAAGAAACACTTCCTGTTAGAGGACCCTTGGTCACAAATTACAACTTTAACTATGATGCCAAAACTGTTCAAAATTGATAAATTTCGTAATATTATCTTTTTTAGTAAATCGGCAGAAAGTCCATTTTTTGAAACAAAGTAATTAAATGTTTTCCAATGTACCCAGTTGGAAAACATTGATTTAATCATAAAAACGCACCAATCTGGTTCGTTCTTTCAACCCCATTTTCCTCAAATCCATCCACTAAATCTAATTTGGAATTGTATCGCAATTCCCTTCTAATCGCCATTTCATCCATCAGCAGAATCATATTATTCTTTTCGTACTGGTTCAAATCTAAGCACTTCTTTTTTATTAACTCTAAACCGTTATTTTTAAAACCTGGTTGTAGGGAATTTACAGGGGCCCATCGATAAACAGTAGAGATATGTGGCAAATTTAGATGCAATTTATTCTTCAAAAATTGGTACGTTGACTGTGAGACATAATAAATGTTTTGAACCAAATCTTTTACATCTTGCTTATATTCTTTAGGTCGTGGACTAAGAAGAAGTTTGCAAAATGTTTTTGACTCCTTGCTTATTTGAAAAGAGTCGATGGTTTGAAATACGCTTGATTTTGTTGCTATTTGTTTGCGGCTTTGGAGATTTTTATATTTTGCTATCATGTCGTAATATTTTTTTCTGTAAAAATTAGCTGATTTCAGATATTTTTCACAGTCATTACAACATCCATCTACGGAGTCACTTGTTCGCCTCTTTTTAGCTGGACAATCAAGCTCCAACGACTTGTAATCTTCCTCAATAACTTCTAAGTTAAATACCGGAACAGCTCCGAATTTCAACTTTTTTTTACCAATGTCAGAACTTGAGAAGTGATTGGCGCAAATCAAACATTTTTTTGTGTAATCTTTTGTTGGAATATTACATTTTTCTCGCCAAATTTGACCCATAGCTGAGTCATAGGGAGGAAACTTAAACATTCTTATCTTTTCACCATATCGCCTAGATTTACCGCATGTTTTTATGCAGCATCGAATGCCGAACTTTTGGAAAATTTTACCAACAGCCGGTACAGAATCCATTTTTCCTATTCAAAATCGTATGACAACCCCTCAACAATCAATATATAATAATAAGTCCAAAGAATAATCCAAATCGTATGCAAAGTTGTCAACAATTATAAAAGCTAAAAGTTAAATATCAAAATACAAAGTAAAAATGGACTCGATATATAAGCGCAGGAAAACACAACCATTCGCATGAAAGTACAATTCCCAAGTGATTTCGAATCCAATATACACAATCGAAAACAAGAGAAGCAATACAACACCATGCAAGCTTACGATAGAAGAAGCTATCAATGCATACACACGCACACACATTTGCATACACATCGTAAGCTGCTTTGCTCTCGTAAAAACAAAACCACCGAAAACGCACACGCTACTCTCTTTCGCTCGCACCAGCTTCTCAATTTTTTTGTATACTCTCTTGCATGTTCTCATGCTTGTACTCTCTGTTCAATAGGGTGCCAATATTGGAACCCTAGAACAAAATTTGCTTCGTATGAGATGCAACTTCTGTATACTATTTATTCTGTGGTATTACTCTTTTATCGCACTTGACAGAGTTGCCAGTACCATTAAAATTAGTAAGAGAATTGTCACCACCATTGCCATCGGATTCATTGCCATCCATGTTCAATCCCTATCCGCACCAGCTTCAGTTAGACCATCACCAGCACCATATAAGCATCAATAGAATCTATATCTATCGCCATCATTGTTGTCACTACCATAAGTGACAGCATCATTGCCAAAATCACTATCGTCACCTTCATTAATATCATCACCACTATTGCCCTCATCACCATTACCCTCACAATTACCGCCACCGGCATAACTATTATCACCATCATAATCGCCATCATCACAATCATCAGCTTCACCAGCATCATCAGCATCATCAGCATCATCAACATCATCAGCATCATCAGCATCATCAGCATCATCAGCATCATCACCATCATCGTCATCATCAAAATCATCACCCTCATCACCATCATCATCATCATCACCATCATCCCCATCATCACCATCATCACCATCATCACCATCATCACCATCATCACCATCATCACCATCATCACCATCATCACCATCATCACCATCATCACCATCATCACCATCATCACCATCATCACCATCATCACCATCATCACCATCATCACCATCATCACCATCATCACTATCATTATCGTCATCATCATCTCCACCGTCACCATTATCACAATCATCATCATTATCACTGTCACCATCGTCACAATCATCACCGCCACTATTACTGTCACCATCAGCATCACCATCAACATCGTCAGCATTATCAGCATCACCATCAACATCGTCAGCATTATCAGCATCATCAGCATCATCACCATCAGCACCATCATCACCGTCATCACCATCATCACCATCATCACCATCATCACCATCGTCACCATCATCATCATAATCGCCATCATCACCATCCTCATCATCATTACCATCATCACCAAAATCTCCACCGTCACCATCATCACCATCACCGCACTCATCACCATCATCAGCATCATCAGCATCAACACCATCATCACCATCATCAGCTTCACCAGCATCATCACCATCATCACCAACATCACCAACATCACCATCATCACCATCATCATCATCATCACCATCATCACCATCATCACCATCATCACCATCATCACCATCATCACCATCATCACCATCATCACCATCGTCACCATCATCACTATCATTATCGTCACCATAATCTCCACCGTCACCATCACCGCACTCATCACCATGATCACCATCATCACCATCATCAGCATCATCACCATCATCACCATCATCACCATCATCACCATCATCAAAATCATCACCAACATTACCATCGTCACCCTATCACCATCATCATCATAATCACCATCATCACCATCATCACCATCATCACTATAATTATCGTCACCATAATCTCCACCGTCACCATCACCGCACTCATCACCATGATCACTATCATCACCATCATCAGCATCATCAGCATCATCAGCATCATCACCATCATCACCATCATCACCATCATCACTATCATTATCGTCACCATAATCTCCATCATCACCATCATCAGCATCATCACCATCATCACCATCATCACCATCATCACCATCATCACCATCATCACCATCATCACCATCATCACCATCATCACCATCATCACCATCATCACCATCATCACCATCATCACCATCATCACCATCATCACCATCATCACCATCATCACCATCATCACCATCATCACCAGCATCACCATCATCACCATCATCACCATCATCACCATCATCACCATCATCACCATCATCACCATCATCACCATCATCACCATCATCACCATCATGACCAAAATCATCATCATGACCATCATCACCCTCATTACCAACATCACCCTCATCACCATCATCATCATAATCGCCATCATCACCATAATCGCCATAATCACCATCCTCACCATCATTACCATCATCACCATAATCTCCACCGTCACCATCACCGCACTCATCACCATGATCATCATTATCACCATCATCACCATCATCACCATCATCACCATCATCACCATCATCACCATCATCACCATCATCACCATCATCACCATCATCACCATCATCACCATCATCACCATCATCACCATCATCACCATCATCACCATCATCACCATTCTCGTGCTTGTACTCTCTGTTCAATAGGGTGCCAATATTGGAACCCTAGAACAAAATTTGCTTTGTATGAGATGCAACTTGACAGAGTTGCCAGTACCATTAAAATTAGTAACAGAATTGTCACCACCGTTGCCATCGGATTCATTGCCATCCATGTTCAATCCCTATCCGCACCAGCTTCAGCTAGACCATCACCAGCACCATCAATAGAATCTATATCTATCGCCATCATTGTTGGCACTAGCATAAGTGACAGCATCATTGCCAAAATCACTATCGTCACCTTCATTAATATTATCACCACTATTGCCCTCATCACCATTACCCTCACAATTACCGCCACCGTCATAACTATTATCACCATCATCATCATAATCGCCATCATCACAATCATCAGCTTCACCAGCATCATCACCATCATCGTCATCATCAAAATCATCACCCTCATCACCATCATCATCATAATCGCCATCATCACAATCATCAGCTTCACCAGCATTATCACCCTCATCACCATCATCACCATCATCATCATCATCACCATCATCACCTTCATCACCATCATCACCATCATCACCATCATCACCATCATCACCATCATCACCATCATCACCATCATCACCATCATCACCATCATCACCATCATCACCATCATCACCATCATCACCATCATCACCATCATCACCATCATCACCATCATCACCATCATCACCATCATCACCATCATCACCATCATCACAATCATCACCATCATCACCATCATCACCATCATCACCATCATCACCATCATCACCATCATCACCATCATCACCATCATCACCATCATCACCATCATCACCATCATCACCATCATCACCATCATCACCATCATCACCACCATCACCATCATCACCATCTTCACCATCAAAACCATCATCACCGTCATCGCCATCATCACCATCATCACCATCATCACCATCATCACCATCATCACTATCATTATCGTCACCATAAACTCCACCGTCACCATCACCGCACTCATCACCGTCATCACCATCATCATAATCATCACCATCATCACCATCATCACCATCATCACCATCATCACCATCATCACCATCATCACCATCATCACCATCATCACCATCATCACCAGCATCACCATCATCACCACCATCACCATCATCACCATCTTCACCATCATCTCCATCATCACCATCATCACCAGCATCACCATCATCACCACCATCACCATCATCACCATCTTCACCATCACCACCATCATCACCATCATCACCATCATCACCACCATCACCATCATCACCATCTTCACCATCATAACCATCATCACCGTCATCGCCATCATCACAATCATCACCATCATCACCATCATCAAAATCATCACCATCATCACCATCATCACCATCATCACCATCATCGTCATCATCGTCATCATCAAAATCATCACCCTCATCACCATCATCATCATAATCGCCATCATCACAATCATCAGCTTCACCAGCATCATCACCCTCATCACCATCATCACCATCATCATCATCATCACCATCATCACCTTCATCACCATCATCACCATCATCACCATCATCACCATCATCACCATGATCACCATCATCACCATCATCACCATCATCACCATCATGACCAAAATCATCATCATGACCATCATCACCATCATCACCATCGTCACCCTCATTACCATCATCACCCTCATCACCATCATCATCATAATCGCCATCATCACCATAATCGCCATAATCACCATCCTCACCATCATTACCATCATCACCATAATCTCCACCGTCACCATCACCGCACACATCACCATGATCATCATCATCATCATTATCACCATCATCACCATCATCACCATCATCACCATCATCACCATCATCACCATCATCACCATTCTCGTGCTTGTACTCTCTGTTCAATAGGGTGCCAATATTGGAACCCTAGAACAAAATTTGCTTTGTATGAGATGCAACTTGACAGAGTTGCCAGTACCATTAAAATTAGTAACAGAATTGTCACCACCATTGCCATCGGATTCATTGCCATCCATGTTCAATCCCTATCCGCACCAGCTTCAGCTAGACCATCACCAGCACCATATAAGCATCAATAGAATCTATATCTATCGCCATCATTGTTGGCACTACCATAAGTGACAGCATCATTGCCAAAATCACTATCGTCACCTTCATTAATATTATCACCACTATTGCCCTCATCACCATTACCCTCACAATTACCGCCACCGTCATAACTATTATCACCATCATCATCATAATCGCCATCATCACAATCATCAGCTTCACCAGCATCATCACCATCATCGTCATCATCAAAATCATCACCCTCATCACCATCATCATCATAATCGCCATCATCACCATAATCGCCATAATCACCATCATCACCATCATCACCATCATCACCATGATCACCATCATCACCATCATCACCATCATCACCATCATCACCATCATCACCATCATCACCATCATCACCATCATCACCATCATCACCATCATCACCATCATCACCATCATCACTATCATTATCGTCACCATAATCTCCATCATCACCATCATCAGCATCATCACCATCATCACCATCATCACCATCATCACCATCATCACCATCATCACCATCATCACCATCATCACCATCATCACCATCATCACCATCATCACCATCATCACCATCATCACCATCATCACCATCATCACCATCATCACCATCATCACCATCATCACCATCATCACCATCATCACCATCATCACCATCATCACCATCATCACCATCATCACCATCATCACCATCATCACCATCATCACCATCATCACCATCATCACCATCATCACCATCATCACCATCATCACCATCATGACCAAAATCATCATCATGACCATCATCACCCTCATTACCATCATCACCCTCATCACCATCATCATCATAATCGCCATCATCACCATAATCGCCATAATCACCATCCTCACCATCATTACCATCATCACCATAATCTCCACCGTCACCATCACCGCACTCATCACCATGATCATCATTATCACCATCATCACCATCATCACCATCATCACCATCATCACCATCATCACCATCATCACCATCATCACCATCATCACCATCATCACCATCATCACCATCATCACCATCATCACCATCATCACCATCATCACCATCATCACCATCATCACCATCATCACCATCATCACCATCATCACCATCATCACCATTCTCGTGCTTGTACTCTCTGTTCAATAGGGTGCCAATATTGGAACCCTAGAACAAAATTTGCTTTGTATGAGATGCAACTTGACAGAGTTGCCAGTACCATTAAAATTAGTAACAGAATTGTCACCACCGTTGCCATCGGATTCATTGCCATCCATGTTCAATCCCTATCCGCACCAGCTTCAGCTAGACCATCACCAGCACCATCAATAGAATCTATATCTATCGCCATCATTGTTGGCACTAGCATAAGTGACAGCATCATTGCCAAAATCACTATCGTCACCTTCATTAATATTATCACCACTATTGCCCTCATCACCATTACCCTCACAATTACCGCCACCGTCATAACTATTATCACCATCATCATCATAATCGCCATCATCACAATCATCAGCTTCACCAGCATCATCACCATCATCGTCATCATCAAAATCATCACCCTCATCACCATCATCATCATAATCGCCATCATCACAATCATCAGCTTCACCAGCATTATCACCCTCATCACCATCATCACCATCATCATCATCATCACCATCATCACCTTCATCACCATCATCACCATCATCACCATCATCACCATCATCACCATCATCACCATCATCACCATCATCACCATCATCACCATCATCACCATCATCACCATCATCACCATCATCACCATCATCACCATCATCACCATCATCACCATCATCACCATCATCACCATCATCACAATCATCACCATCATCACCATCATCACCATCATCACCATCATCACCATCATCACCATCTTCACCATCAAAACCATCATCACCGTCATCGCCATCATCACCATCATCACCATCATCACCATCATCACCATCATCACTATCATTATCGTCACCATAAACTCCACCGTCACCATCACCGCACTCATCACCGTCATCACCATCATCATAATCATCACCATCATCACCATCATCACCATCATCACCATCATCACCATCATCACCATCATCACCATCATCACCATCATCACCATCATCACCATCATCACCAGCATCACCATCATCACCACCATCACCATCATCACCATCTTCACCATCATCACCATCATCACCATCATCACCAGCATCACCATCATCACCACCATCACCATCATCACCATCTTCACCATCACCACCATCATCACCATCATCACCATCATCACCACCATCACCATCATCACCATCTTCACCATCATAACCATCATCACCGTCATCGCCATCATCACAATCATCACCATCATCACCATCATCAAAATCATCACCATCATCACCATCATCACCATCATCACCATCATCGTCATCATCGTCATCATCAAAATCATCACCCTCATCACCATCATCATCATAATCGCCATCATCACAATCATCAGCTTCACCAGCATCATCACCCTCATCACCATCATCACCATCATCATCATCATCACCATCATCACCTTCATCACCATCATCACCATCATCACCATCATCACCATCATCACCATGATCACCATCATCACCATCATCACCATCATCACCATCATGACCAAAATCATCATCATGACCATCATCACCATCATCACCATCGTCACCCTCATTACCATCATCACCCTCATCACCATCATCATCATAATCGCCATCATCACCATAATCGCCATAATCACCATCCTCACCATCATTACCATCATCACCATAATCTCCACCGTCACCATCACCGCACTCATCACCATGATCATCATCATCATCATTATCACCATCATCACCATCATCACCATCATCACCATCATCACCATCATCACCATCATCACCATCACCACCATCATCACCATCATCACCATTCTCGTGCTTGTACTCTCTGTTCAATAGGGTGCCAATATTGGAACCCTAGAACAAAATTTGCTTTGTATGAGATGCAACTTGACAGAGTTGCCAGTACCATTAAAATTAGTAACAGAATTGTCACCACCATTGCCATCGGATTCATTGCCATCCATGTTCAATCCCTATCCGCACCAGCTTCAGCTAGACCATCACCAGCACCATATAAGCATCAATAGAATCTATATCTATCGCCATCATTGTTGGCACTACCATAAGTGACAGCATCATTGCCAAAATCACTATCGTCACCTTCATTAATATTATCACCACTATTGCCCTCATCACCATTACCCTCACAATTACCGCCACCGTCATAACTATTATCACCATCATCATCATAATCGCCATCATCACAATCATCAGCTTCACCAGCATCATCACCATCATCGTCATCATCAAAATCATCACCCTCATCACCATCATCATCATAATCGCCATCATCACAATCATCAGCTTCACCAGCATCATCACCCTCATCACCATCATCACCATCATTATCATCATCACCATCATCACCTTCATCACCATCATTACCATCATCACCATCATCACCATCATCACCATCATCACCATCATCACCATCATCACCATCATCACCATCATCACCATCATCACCATCATCAAAATCATCACCATCATCACCATCATCACCATCATCACCATCATCACCATCATCACCATCATCACCATCATCACCATCATCACCATCATCACCATCATCACCATCATCACCATCATCACCATCATCATCATCATCACCATCATCACTATCATTATCGTCACCATAATCTCCACTGTCACCATCACCGCACTCATCACCATCATCACCATCATCACCATCATCACCATCATCACCGTCATCACCATCATCACCATCATCACCATCATCACCATCATCACCATCATCACCATCATCACCATCATCACCATCATCACCTTCATCACCATCATCACCATCATCACCATCATCACCATCATCACCATGATCACCATCATCACCATCATCACCATCATCACCATCATGACCAAAATCATCATCATGACCATCATCACCATCATCACCATCGTCACCCTCATTACCATCATCACCCTCATCACCATCATCATCATAATCGCCATCATCACCATAATCGCCATAATCACCATCCTCACCATCATTACCATCATCACCATAATCTCCACCGTCACCATCACCGCACTCATCACCATGATCATCACCATCATCGATGGTGATGATGGTGATGATGGTGATGATGGTGATGATGGTGATGATGGTGGTGATGGTGATGATGGTGATGATGGTGATGATGGTGATGATGGTGATGATGGTGATGATGGTGATGATGGTGATGATGGTGATGATGGTGATGATGGTGATGGTGGTGATGATGGTGATGATGGTGATGATGGTGATGACGGTGATGATGGTGATGATGGTGATGATGGTGATGATGGTGATGAGTGCGGTGATGGTGACAGTGGAGATTATGGTGACGATAATGATAGTGATGATGGTGATGATGATGATGATGGTGATGATGGTGATGATGGTGATGATGGTGATGATGGTGATGATGGTGATGATGGTGATGAGTGCGGTGATGGTGACAGTGGAGATTATGGTGACGATAATGATAGTGATGATGGTGATGATGATGATGATGGTGATGATGGTGATGATGGTGATGATGGTGATGATGGTGATGATGGTGATGATGGTGATGATGGTGATGATGGTGATGATGGTGATGATGGTGATGATGGTGATGATGGTGATGATGGTGATGATGGCGATGATGGTGATGATGGTGATTTTGGCAATGATGATGGTGATTTTGGCAATGATGCTGTCACTTATGGTAGTGCCAACAATGATGGCGACAGACATAGATTCTATTGGTGCTTATGTGGTGCTAGTGATGGTTTAGCTGAGGCTTGTGCGGATGACGATGATGGTGATGATGGTGATGATGGTGATGATGGTGATGATGGTGATGATGGTGATGATGGTGATGATGGTGATGATGGTGATGATGGTGATGATGGTGATGATGGTGATGATGGTGATGATGGTGATGATGGTGATGATGGCGATGATGGTGATGATGGTGATGATGGTGATGATGGTGATGATGGTGATGATGGTGATGATGGTGATGATGGTGATGAGGGTGATGATGGTGATGATGGTGATGGTGGTGATGATGGTGATGATGGTGAGGATGGTGATGATGGTGATGATGGTGATGATGGTAATGATGGTGATGATGGTGATGATGGCGATGATGGTGATGATGGTGATGATGGTGATGATGGTGATGATGGTGATGACGGTGATGATGGTGATGATGGTGATGATGGTGATGATGGTGATGAGTGCGGTGATGGTGACAGTGGAGATTATGGTGACGATAATGATAGTGATGATGGTGATGATGATGATGATGGTGATGATGGTGATGATGGTGATGATGGTGATGATGGTGATGATGGTGATGATGGTGATGATGGTGATGATGGTGATGATGGTGATGATGGTGATGATGGTGATGATGGTGATGATGGTGATGATGGTGATGATGGTGATGATGGCGATGATGGTGATGATGGTGATGATGGTGATGATGGTGATGATGGTGATGATGGTGATGATGGTGATGATGGTGATGATGGTGATGATGGTGATGATGGTGATGATGGTGATGATGGTGATGATGGTGATGATGGTGATGATGGTGATGATGGTGATGATGGTGATGATGGTGATGATGGTGATGATGGTGATGATGGTGATGATGGCGATGATGGTGATGATGGTGATGATGGTGATGATGGTGATGATGGTGATGATGGTGATGATGGTGATGATGGTGATGATGGTGATGATGGTGATGATGGTGATGATGGTGACGATGGTGATGATGGTGATGATGGTGATGATGGTGATGATGGTGATGATGGTGATGATGGTGATGATGGTGATGATGGTGATGATGGTGATGATGGTGATGATGGTGACGATGGTGATGATGGTGATGATGGTGATGATGGTGATGATAGTGATGATGGTGATGATGGTGATGATGGTGATGATGGTGATGATGGTGATGATGGTGATGATGGTGATGAAGGTGATGATGGTGATGATGGTGATGATGGTGATGATGGTGATGATGGTGATGATGGTGATGATGGTGATGATGGTGATGATGGTGATGATGGTGATGATGGTGATGATGGTGATGATGGTGATGATGGTGATGATGGTGATGATGGTGATGATGGTGATGATGGTGATGATGGTGATGATGGTGATGATGGTGATGATGGTGATGATGGTGATGATGGTGATGATGGTGATGATGGTGATGATGGTGATGATGGTGATGATAGTGATGATGGTGATGATGGTGATGATGGTGATGATGGTGATGATGGTGATGATGGTGATGATGGTGATGATGGTGATGATGGTGATGATGGTGATGATGGTGATGATGGTGATGATGGTGATGATGGTGATGATGGTGATGATGGTGATGATGGCGAAGATGGTGATGATGGCGATTATGATGATGATTTCGATTATGATGATGATGGTGATGATGATGGTGATGATGATGGTGATGATTTCGATTATGATGATGATGGTGATGATGATGGTGATGATTTCGATTATGATGATGATGGTGATGAGGGTGATGATGGTGATGATGGTGATGATGGTGATGATGGCGATGACGGTGATGATGGTGATGATGGTGATGATGGTGATGATGGTGATGATGGTGATGATGGTGATGATGGTGATGATGGTGATGATGGTGATGATGGTGATGATGGTGATGATGGTGATGATGGTGATGATGGTGATGATGATGGTGATGATTTCGATTATGATGATGATGGTGATGAGGGTGATGATGGTGATGATGGTGATGATGGTGATGATGGCGATGACGGTGATGATGGTGATGATGGTGATGATGGTGATGATGGTGATGATGGTGATGATGGTGATGATGGTGATGATGGTGATGATGGTGATGATGGTGATGATGGTGATGATGGTGATGATGGTGATGATGGTGATGATGGTGATGATGGTGATGATGGTGATGATGGTGATGATGGCGATGATGGTGATGATGGTGATGATGGTGATGATGGTGATGATGGTGATGATGGTGATAATGGTGATGATGGTGATGATGGTGATGATGGTGATGATGGTGATGATGGTGATGATGGTGATGATGGTGATGATGGTGATGATGGTGATGATGGTGATGATGGTGATGATGGTGATGATGGTGATGATGGTGATGATGGTGATGATGGTGATGATGGTGATGATGGTGATTTTGGCAATGATGATGGTGATGATGGTGATTTTGGCAATGATGCTGTCACTTATGGTAGTGCCAACAATGATGGCGACAGACATAGATTCTATTGGTGCTTATGTGGTGCTAGTGATGGTTTAGCTGAGGCTTGTGCGGATGACGATGATGGTGATGATGGTGATGATGGTGATGATGGTGATGATGGTGATGATGGTGATGATGGTGATGATGGTGATGATGGTGATGATGGTGATGATGGTGATGATGGTGATGATGGTGATGATGGTGATGATGGTGATGATGGTGATGATGGTGATGATGGTGATGATGGTGATGATGGTGATGATGGTGATGATGGCGATGATGGTGATGATGGTGATGATGGTGATGATGGTGATGATGGTGATGATGGTGATGATGGTGATGATGGTGATGATGGTGATGATGGTGATGATGGTGATGATGGTGATGATGGTGATGATGGTGATGATGGTGATGATGGTGATGATGGTGATGATGGTGATGATGGTGATGATGGTGATGATGGTGATGATGGTGATGATGGTGATGATGGTGATGATGGTGATGATGGTGATGATGGTGATGATGGTGATGATGGTGATGATGGTGATGATGGTGATGATGGTGATTTTGGCAATGATGATGGTGATGATGGTGATTTTGGCAATGATGCTGTCACTTATGGTAGTGCCAACAATGATGGCGACAGACATAGATTCTATTGATGCTTATGTGGTGCTAGTGATGGTTTAGCTGAGGCTTGTGCGGATGGCGATGATGGTGATGATGGTGATGATGGTGACGATGGTGATGATGGTGATGATGGTGATGATGGTGATGATGGTGATGATGGTGATGATGGTGATGATGGTGATGATGGTGATGATGGTGATGATGGTGATGATGGTGATGATGGTGATGATGGTGATGATGGTGATGATGGTGATGATGGTGATGATGGTGATGATGGTGATGATGGTGATGATGGTGATGATGGTGATGATGGTGATGATGGTGATGATGGTGATGATGGTGATGATGGTGATGATGGTGATGATGGTGATAATGGTGATGAGTGCGGTGATGTTGACGGTGGAGATTATGGTGATGATGGTGAAGATTTTGATGATGGCGATGATGGTGATGATGGTGATGATGGTGATGATGGTGATGATGGTGATGATGGTGATGATGGTGATGATGGTGATGATGGTGATGATGGTGATGATGGTGATGATGGTGATGATGGTGATGATGGTGATGGTGGTGATGATGGCGATGATGGTGATGATGGTGATTTTGGCTATGATGATGGTGATGATGGTGATGATGGTGATGATGGTGATGATGGTGATGATGGTGATGATGGTGATGATGGTGATGATGGTGATGATGGTGATGATGGTGATGATGGTGATGATGGTGATGATGGTGATGATGGTGATGATGGTGATGATGGTGATGATGGTGATGATGGTGATGATGGTGATGATGGTGATGATGGTGATGATGGTGATGATGGTGATGATGGTGATGATGGTGATGATGGTGATGATGGTGATGATGGTGATGATGGTGATGATGGTGATGATGGTGATGATGGTGATGATGGTGATGATGGTGATTTTGGCAATGATGATGGTGATGATGGTGATTTTGGCAATGATGCTGTCACTTATGGTAGTGCCAACAATGATGGCGACAGACATAGATTCTATTGATGCTTATGTGGTGCTAGTGATGGTTTAGCTGAGGCTTGTGCGGATGGCGATGATGGTGATGATGGTGATGATGGTGATGATGGTGATGATGGTGATGATGGTGACGATGGTGATGATGGTGATGATGGTGATGATGGTGATGATGGTGATGATGGTGATGATGGTGATGATGGTGATGATGGTGATGATGGTGATGATGGTGATGATGGTGATGATGGTGATGATGGTGATGATGGTGATGATGGTGATGATGGTGATGATGGTGATGATGGTGATGATGGTGATGATGGTGATGATGGTGATGATGGTGATGATGGTGATGATGGTGATGATGGTGATGATGGTGATGATGGTGATGATGGTGATGATGGTGATGATGGTGATGATGGTGATGATGGTGATGATGGTGATAATGGTGATGAGTGCGGTGATGTTGACGGTGGAGATTATGGTGATGATGGTGAAGATTTTGATGATGGCGATGATGGTGATGATGGTGATGATGGTGATGATGGTGATGATGGTGATGATGGTGATGATGGTGATGATGGTGATGATGGTGATGATGGTGATGATGGTGATGATGGTGATGATGGTGATGATGGTGATGGTGGTGATGATGGTGATGATGGTGATTTTGGCTATGATGATGGTGATGATGGTGATTTTGGCAATGATGCTGTCACTTATGGTAGTGCCAACAATGATGGCGAGAGACATAGATTCTATTGATGCTTATGTGGTGCTAGTGATGGTTTAGCTGAGGCTTGTGCGGATGGGGATTGTACATGGATGGCAATGAAGCCGATGGCAATGGTGGTAATTAACGGTGGAAAAGGAACCGGGCAAGAGAGGATAAAAAAACAGACGATATCTCAGTACAGTTTGTAGTACATTTTTCAACTCAACTCTTTATGATATTCGCTTAACATTTATAGAGGATGGGGTGATGGACTTTGCGCTAGTGGAGAGTTTTGCCTTGATCGTTCGATATACAGAAACGGATTTCTTTATGGATTGGGTGTAAAATACGGTGGTGTCAAAAAGTGAAGCCAATATGTGATTATTAGCCTACAATTCGGCCAACCTGACCAGGTAATCGACCCGATTATCAATCAGCGCGCAAAACTCTTGCTAGGGGCAAAATCATAATTACAGTGAAAACTCTACGTTAAACATCCGTACTATTTTACTTACAATAGTTATGATGCAATTATAATTACTTTACTGGTAATGCGTTTAGGCACATATGGATATATGTATATATGTACATATAATAAATCTAAGTTTTAATTCATTATTTATACAGTTCATACAGATAAATGTTTGTTTATAAAATTGTGTCGAACAATGTGGGATTATCTTATGTAATATACATACATATGTACATGGTGACACCCTGTCCCACGAGCAGTGTGCCAAAAAGCTAGTCAAGACAAGAAAAAAATCGTATGGGAGGGGGGGATCTATTCCCCCCGTTTAGCCGGAAGGGGCAATTTTCTAAAAAAACTGACTTAATTTGGAAAAATAATTATTAAAAATCAACAGTTACATCCACAATGCCGTAATGTACTTTTTTGAAAAGCCAGAAACCTCTTCTTTCATCTTGTTTTTAAACAAATCTGTTTTAAGGAATAGTTTTTGAGAAATTAATTTTCAAACTCAAAATTTTGCAAAAAAAACTATTTTTTTTCAAAATTGTATTGTATTTTTTTCAAAAATTCTCTTGTTAGTTTTTATTTAAAAACAGAAAACCGGATGCAAAAATGTCTTGTAGTTTTTGAGAAATTAAAAAAAAACCCAAACCATTTTTTTCTAAGAAGAACCTTTTTTCTGGTTTTAACGCGACTGGACTTGTAGGCAAATTAATGTGTGAAACATTGACCTCTTTTTTATTATTTTTAAAAACTTCGGAGTTTTATTATAATAAATTTTCAATATGATCCCCATTTTTTAGAAGGCAAAGATTATATCTCCTTCTTCTCCTAATGGCTGCACATATCTATGCTGAACAAATTTTCCTGCAATTTGACTCCAGCGACTTCAATCCGTTCTTTCAGTTGTTCCAAAGATACTCTTTCCACTTCGTAAACATAATTCTTCATGAATCCCCACACATAAAAATCTAGAGGAGTTAAATCTGGTGATCTAGGTGGCCATACCGTGGGGCCCCTTCTTCCGATCCAACGGTCACTAAAATGATCATCCAGCCAGTTTTTAACCCGTAAGCTGTAGTGTGCTGGTGCTCCATCTTGCTGGTAGATTAAATTATCTGCTATGGCCAAAGAAACGTTGACCATCAAATCGGGCAAAAGGTCTCGTAGGAACTGCAGGTATGATTCTCCATTAATAACGGCATTCAAAAACCAGGGCCCGATTACAGTTTGTCCAACAATACCAAGCCAAACATTACAGCTAAAGCGGTGTTGTCATTTATTTTGTTTTTTGTTGTGTGGATTGGTGCTACTCCAATGATGTAAATTGTGGAAGTTAGTAACCCCATCTCTGGTAAACTGTGCTTTATCCGTCCAGAATATCCTTGCAAAATAGTAGCAGTAATGATCGACAAAATTCTGCTCTCAAAAACTTGTCGTTTGAGGTGAGTTCCTGAACTGACCTAAAATGGTACGTACGTGTAAGTTTTCGGTATGAAGCACTCTTCATACTCTAGGTTTGGGCACTCCAAGCATAATAGCTATCCTCTTTGTACTAAGGGAGGGAGTACGTCGGACCAAATCCAAAATTCTTTTATCTAAGATTCCTGATCCATCTGTAACTGATCTTTCGCTTCTTCGATGCTCTAGCACTCCGTGCTCTCGCAGACGTCGGTGGATTCTTGAAAACATGCTACGACTGGGACACCTCCGATTGGGATATCTTTCAGCGTAGAGTCTTTCGTTAGCTAAACCGTAGCAGAAGTGCATGTCCGTTAATTCTTCTCGAGAGTATGAGTTTGACATCGTAATGTGTTGATGAAATGGAAATTTGGAAATGTTTTTTTATTAAAAATGCGATGCCTTTTATTTACATTTTAGTTGCAAATATTTTGTTTTTCATAAAGAAAAATTGCGGTTTTATTGTCTTAAGGTCCTAGCGGGTAGAACCCATTGGCGGCGGGCGGACCGAGACGAAATTGGCAGGCCAGTTTTCAGGCGTTATCAATGAGAAAAAAGGTTTAATCCAGGGTTATTCCAATACTGTGTCTCTTTATTGTATCCTCATAAAACTCCGAATTTTTTAAAATTAATTTGTCTACAACTCCAGCCGCGTTAAAACCAAAAAAAAAGGTTCTTCTTAGAAAAAAATGGTTCGGGTTTCTTTTTAATTTCTCAAAAACTACAAGACATTTTTGCATCCGGTTTCTGTTTTTAACTAAAAACTAACAAAAGAATTGAATTTTTGAAAAAAATTAGTACTTAATTACATACAATTTTGAAAAAAAATAGTTCGAAATTTTTTTTGCAAAATTTTGAGTTTGAAAATTAATTTCTCAAAAACTATTCCTTAAAACAGATTTGTTTAAAAACAAGATGAAAGAAGAGGTTTCTGGCTTTACAAAAAGTATATCACGGCATTGTGGATGTAACTGTTGATTTTTAATATTTTTTTTTCCAAATTAATTCAATTTTTTAGAAAATTGCCCCTCCCGGCTAAACGGGGGGGAATAGACCCCCCCTAGCATACGATTTTTTTTTTGTCTTGACCAGACCTACACGCTCTAGCTTTTTGACATACTGCTCGTGGGACACCCTGTATATGTATGTAGTGAAAAAAAAAATTATATTTTAGTAGTATAAAGAATTCAGCAAATGAATAATTGTACTCGTATACTTATACATGGTAAGCTTCTCCGTTTATTTCCGATTATCCTTCACAAAAATGGTTTGTCCACAAAATGAAAATATGAAAATAGAAAATTCAAATTTGCATTATATATTTGTATTGTTATGAGGATCGCCACCTTGATTTGTATCAAGCTCAAAGTCTACTTCACACCTATATGGCCTCATATTAGCTGGCGATGATACACCTTTATATGCCATTCGCGTCAATTGTAGACCATCGATATCGGCGATGACGTAACGATCATTAGGAAGGACTTCTTTTACCTCATAAGGACCTCTGTATCTCGCGAATAGTTTTTTGTTAACACCAGGAGTTGTTACTACATTTTTTATCATAACATAATCACCCTTTTTATAAGTTAGTGGCTGCTTATGCCGTTTATCGTAGTATATCTGATTCTTTTCGATATTTCTTACGGCTTCGGCTCTTATGCTATCTATGTCCGCTCTTTTATCTTCTATTGTGTTAGTTAAAAAATCCATAATCTTATCGCAAAGTACCCCTTTTTGATTCCTACCAAACAAAAGCATGCTGGGTGTAAAACCTGTACTCCTACTCAAAGTATTATTAAGAGTATACTCTATCTTGGCTATATGCTTGTCCCATTCCACAGTTGACTGAGCGTCTCATTCTTTCGCCAACATTGGAACAAGAATTCGGTTGATCCGCTCGACTTGCCCATTCGACTGGGGAGAACGTGTTGCAACTTTTGTATGTTCAACATTACTTTTGCTTAGAAATTCGGAAAATTCTTTAAATGTAAAGGATGATCCACGATCCGAAGCTATTCTATTTGGCCTGGAATAGTTTTCGAAATATAAATTTAGACATGCTATCACCTCTTTACTGGGTACAATTTAATAAACTTTGTAAAACCTTCGATAACCAAGAAAATATACTTTTTCTGGGAACGTGAATTCGCCAAGCGGCCAAGGTGGTCAACGTATAGGCTATCAAAAGGAATATCTCCCTTAGGTATTGAGTGGAGATTACCTTGAAGTTTTCCAGACTCAGGAGAAAAATAGATACACTTGAGGCAACTCTTGAAGTACTGTCTTATTTTCTCCTTCATTTTCGGAAACCAATAGCACAGAATAAATAGTATACAGAAGTCGCATCTCGGCCTGCGATGATTTTTCACTTTATGGTGCGGGCGGAACAACTGAAGGGAAGATCAAGCAACGAGAGAGCAAGCATGATCAGAGAGTAACAACCAGAGAGCAGCCACGATCAGAGAGAATCAACGAGAGAGCAATCTTAAAATGTTTATGTGTGTGTGTGTGTGTATTGTGTTGCTATCCCACGTCGTGAATGCACGTGGTGTTGACAAAATTTTGTTTCAAGTTTTAGATTTCTATATTTAGTTTTCTTCAGTTGAAAGTTGCGCTTTTCGATGTAAACTAAAAGGGCCGGGTAACACCAATTAACGTTATTCCATTATTTGGGATTTTTGTGCAAATTTCAATCTGATATATGTAGGGAAGAATAACCCAAAAACTTTAGTGCGACAGGATTTTAAGTTTGCGGGCTTTAGTAAAATTTTTTTTCTCTGAAGCCCACGAGCAATGCTTCCTCAAAAGTACTAAGATCATGAAGTCCAATATTATTTCCTTATGATCAGAACATGTGGAAAACCATTGCGGTGTGGCATTTTTGCATTTGGATTTTATCAAGTTTTTTATACCAACAGTTTGTGGTTGTGTGTCAAAAATATTGCTAAACACTGTAATATGTTTCTTGCTAATTTCCAAGAAAATTTGTGAAGGAGCAACGAGGTTACCAAAATCTTTAAGAGAATTGTAATTTTTATGAAATATGAAAAGTTCACTAGGAACTGTTAATACTTCGTCTTCTTTTCTCAATATAGAAACACAAATATCGCAGTTAATTTTCGGTATCATTTTGTAGACGATATAACCTATGAAGCATCTTAAAGACGCGAAATCGATACTAAATTCCGAACAATTCTGAAAGTCATCATTTAATACGAAATCATCAATGATTTCTATGTTAATATCTATTTCAGAGTTTTCGTTTCGACTGAGTTCTTCATTATTTGTATCAGCTAAGTCCATATTTGACAAAATATTTGAAAGCGTTTCAAATGTGGTATCACTCAGCTCTTCACAGTTACTATAAGAACTCAACTGCACTATATTTGCAGACATTAAGCGTGCTAATAAAGTGTTTATATCAGTAACTGAGGGGTTAATATTATTTCCACCCTTTTGTCTTAGAACCGAGAACATATTTTCGAGCTTATCTTGGTTTAATGCTCTTGTCATTAAAAAAAATATTTGGGATTTTTTTTTTAAATAGCTCGTCTACTAATTGTAATACAGCGTTTGAGGTAAATTTCATTCCATCTAAAAAAAATACTTTTTTTCTTTTTGTCAACAAATGAGATTTCATTGAGGTATTCAAGAAAGAATTTTATATATTCGTGTGATGGACTGTTAAGTTGAACTGCAGACTTATAACAATTCTTTGAAGATAGCGAACCACTATTTAGGCAGTCAAATATTTTATCAATATTTCCTATGAAGCATGCCGTAGATAAACAAACTTCTTTTGAGCAACTTTTAAAGCCTACTGTCTCAATAACAGTTTTAATTGCTGCTTGAACAGTCCTACTAAAAATTTGGGTGGTTAGTTTTACTTTCATTTTTTCGAAAGAGTTCGGAAATATGTGCTGGCTTGTAAGTTTAACACACATTTTTGTATTAGATTTGCACTCCATTTCCCATAGTTCCTTAACTACTTTAAAACTAGCAACTCCATTTGGTGTTGTAAGGCCACATTGAAGCCAACCATTTCTTAATGATTTGATTAGATGTGGAAAATCATATACACAGAAAGTTTTACTACCATTATACATAAAATAGGGTTTTTCTAAAGTAGCTCCCAATTCCAAGAAACACTTCCTGTTAGAGGACCCTTGGTCACAAATTACAACTTTAACTATGATGCCAAAACTGTTCAAAATTGATAAATTTCGTAATATTATCTTTTTTAGTAAATCGGCAGAAAGTCCATTTTTTGAAACAAAGTAATTAAATGTTTTCCAATGTACCCAGTTGGAAAACATTGATTTAATCATAAAAACGCACCAATCTGGTTCGTTCTTTCAACCCCATTTTCCTCAAATCCATCCACTAAATCTAATTTGGAATTGTATCGCAATTCCCTTCTAATCGCCATTTCATCCATCAGCAGAATCATATTATTCTTTTCGTACTGGTTCAAATCTAAGCACTTCTTTTTTATTAACTCTAAACCGTTATTTTTAAAACCTGGTTGTAGGGAATTTACAGGGGCCCATCGATAAACAGTAGAGATATGTGGCAAATTTAGATGCAATTTATTCTTCAAAAATTGGTACGTTGACTGTGAGACATAATAAATGTTTTGAACCAAATCTTTTACATCTTGCTTATATTCTTTAGGTCGTGGACTAAGAAGAAGTTTGCAAAATGTTTTTGACTCCTTGCTTATTTGAAAAGAGTCGATGGTTTGAAATACGCTTGATTTTGTTGCTATTTGTTTGCGGCTTTGGAGATTTTTATATTTTGCTATCATGTCGTAATATTTTTTTCTGTAAAAATTAGCTGATTTCAGATATTTTTCACAGTCATTACAACATCCATCTACGGAGTCACTTGTTCGCCTCTTTTTAGCTGGACAATCAAGCTCCAACGACTTGTAATCTTCCTCAATAACTTCTAAGTTAAATACCGGAACAGCTCCGAATTTCAACTTTTTTTTACCAATGTCAGAACTTGAGAACTGATTGGCGCAAATCAACAATTTTTTTGTGTAATCTTTTGTTGGAATATTACATTTTTCTCGCCAAATTTGACCCATAGCTGAGTCATAGGGAGGAAACTTAAACATTCTTATCTTTTCACCATATCGCCTAGATTTACCGCATGTTTTTATGCAGCATCGAATGCCGAACTTTTGGAAAATTTTACCAACAGCCGGTACAGAATCCATTTTTCCTATTCAAAATCGTATGACAACCCCTCAACAATCAATATATAATAATAAGTCCAAAGAATAATCCAAATCGTATGCAAAGTTGTCAACAATTATAAAAGCTAAAAGTTAAATATCAAAATACAAAGTAAAAATGGACTCGATATATAAGCGCAGGAAAACACAACCATTCGCATGAAAGTACAATTCCCAAGTGATTTCGAATCCAATATACACAATCGAAAACAAGAGAAGCAATACAACACCATGCAAGCTTACGATAGAAGAAGCTATCAATGCATACACACGCACACACATTTGCATACACATCGTAAGCTGCTTTGCTCTCGTAAAAACAAAACCACCGAAAACGCACACGCTACTCTCTTTCGCTCGCACCAGCTTCTCAATTTTTTTGTATACTCTCTTGCATGTTCTCATGCTTGTACTCTCTGTTCAATAGGGTGCCAATATTGGAACCCTAGAACAAAATTTGCTTCGTATGAGATGCAACTTCTGTATACTATTTATTCTGTGGTATTACTCTTTTATCGCACTTGACAGAGTTGCCAGTACCATTAAAATTAGTAACAGAATTGTCACCACCATTGCCATCGGATTCATTGCCATCCATGTTCAATCCCTATCCGCACCAGCTTCAGTTAGACCATCACCAGCACCATATAAGCATCAATAGAATCTATATCTATCGCTATCATTGTTGTCACTACCATAAGTGACAGCATCATTGCCAAAATCACTATCGTCACCTTCATTAATATCATCACCACTATTGCCCTCATCACCATTACCCTCACAATTACCGCCACCGGCATAACTATTATCACCATCATAATCGCCATCATCACAATCATCAGCTTCACCAGCATCATCAGCATCATCAGCATCATCAGCATCATCAGCATCATCAGCATCATCAGCATCATCACCATCATCGTCATCATCAAAATCATCACCCTCATCACCATCATCATCATCATCACCATCATCCCCATCATCACCATCATCACCATCATCACCATCATCACCATCATCACCATCATCACCATCATCACCATCATCACCATCATCACCATCATCACCATCATCACCATCATCACCATCATCACCATCATCACCATCATCACCATCATCACCATCATCACCATCATCACTATCATTATCGTCATCATCATCTCCTCCGTCACCATTATCACAATCATCATCATTATCACTGTCACCATCGCCACAATCATCACCGCCACTATTACTGTCACCATCAGCATCACCATCAACATCGTCAGCATTATCAGCATCACCATCAACATCGTCAGCATTATCAGCATCATCAGCATCATCACCATCAGCACCATCATCACCGTCATCACCATCATCACCATCATCACCATCATCACCATCATCACCATCGTCACCATCATCATCATAATCGCCATCATCACCATCCTCATCATCATTACCATCATCACCAAAATCTCCACCGTCACCATCATCACCATCACCGCACTCATCACCATCATCAGCATCATCAGCATCATCACCATCATCACCATCATCAGCTTCACCAGCATCATCACCATCATCACCAACATCACCATCATCACCATCATCATCATCATCACCATCATCACCATCATCACCATCATCAGCATCATCACCTTCATCACCATCATCACCATCATCACCATCGTCACCCTCATTACCATCATCACCCTCATCACCATCATCATCATAATCGCCATCATGATCATAATCGCCATCATCACCATCCTCACCATCATCACCATCATCACCACCATCACCATCATCACCATCTTCACCATCATAACCATCATCACCGTCATCGCCATCATCACCATCATCACCATCATCAAAATCATCACCGTCATCGCCAATATCACCATCATCACCATCATCAAAATCATCACCAACATTACCATCGTCACCCTATCACCATCACCATCATCATCATAATCACCATCATCACCATCATCACCATCATCACCATCATCACTATCATTATCGTCACCATAATCTCCACCGTCACCATCACCGCACTCATCACCATGATCACCATCATCACCATCATCAGCATCATCAGCATCATCAGCATCATCAGCATCATCACCATCATCACCATCATCACCATCATCACCATCATCACCATCATCACCATCATCACTTTCATTATCGTCACCATAATCTCCATCATCACCATCATCGGCATCATCACCATCATCACCGTCATCACCATCATCACCATCATCACCATCATCACCATCATCACCATCATCACCATCATCACCATCATCACCATCATCACCATCATCACCATCGTCACCCTCATCACCATCATCATCATAATCGCCATCATCATCATAATCGCCATCATCACCATCATCACCATCATCACCATCATCACCGTCATCACCATCATCACCATCATCACCATCATCACCATCATCACCATCATCACCATCATCACCATCATCACCATCATCACCATCATCACCATCATCACCATCATCACCATCATCACCATCATCACCATCATCACCATCATCACCATCATCACCATCATCACCATCATCACCATCATCACCATCGTCACCCTCATCACCATCATCATCATAATCGCCATCATCATCATAATCGCCATCATCACCATCATCACCATCATCACCATCATCACCGTCATCACCATCATCACCATCATCACCATCATCACCATCATCACCATCATCACCATCATCACCATCATCACCATCATCACCATCATCACCATCATCACCATCATCACCATCATCACCATCATCACCATCATCACCATCATCACCATCATCACCATCATCACCATCATCACCATCATCACCATCATCACCATCATCACCATCATCACCATAATCGCCATCATCATCATAATCGCCATCATCACCATCATCACCATCATCACCATCATCACCGTCATCACCATCATCACCATCATCACCATCATCACCATCATCACCATCATCACCATCATCACCATCATCACCATCATCACCATCATCACCATCATCACCATCATCACCATCATCACCATCATCACCATCATCACCATCATCACCATCATCACCATCATCACCATCGTCACCCTCATCACCATCATCATCATAATCGCCATCATCATCATAATCGCCATCATCACTATCATCACCATCATCACCATCATCACCGTCATCACCATCATCACCATCATCACCATCATCACCATCATCACCATCATCACCATCATCACCATCATCACCATCATCACCTTCATCACCATCGTCACCCTCATCACCATCATCACCCTCATCACCATCATAATCGCCATCATCATCATAATCGCCATCATCACCATCACCACCATCATCACCATCATCACCATCATCACCATCATCACCATCATCACCATCATAATCGCCATCATCACCATCACCACCATCATCATCATCATCACCATCATCACCATCATTACCATCATCACCATCATCGCCATCATCACCATCATCACCATCATCACCGTCATCACCATCATCACCATCATCACCATCATCACCATCATCACCATCATCACCATCATCACCATCATCACCATCATCACCATCATCACCATCGTCACCCTCATCACCATCATCATCATAATCGCCATCATCATCATAATCGCCATCATCACCATCATCACCATCATCACCGTCATCACCATCATCACCATCATCACCATCATCACCATCATCACCATCATCACCATCATCACCATCATCACCATCATCACCATCATCACCATCATCACCATCATCACCATCATCACCATCATCACCATCATCACCATCATCACCATCATCACCATCATCACCATAATCGCCATCATCATCATAATCGCCATCATCACCATCATCACCATCATCACCATCATCGCCGTCATCACCATCATCACCATCATCACCATCATCACCATCATCACCATCATCACCATCATCACCATCATCACCATCATCACCATCATCACCATCATCACCATCATCACCATCATCACCATCATCACCATCATCACCATCATCACCATCATCACCATCATCACCATCATCACCATCATCACCATCATCACCATCATCACCATCATCACCATCATCACCATCATCACCATCGTCACCCTCATCACCATCATCATCATAATCGCCATCATCATCATAATCGCCATCATCACCATCATCACCATCATCACCATCATCACCGTCATCACCATCATCACCATCATCACCATCATCACCATCATCACCATCATCACCATCATCACCATCATCACCATCATCACCATCATCACCATCATCATCATCATCACCAACATCACCATCATCACAATCAGCACCATCATCACCATCATCACCATCATCACCATCATCACCATCATCACCATCATCACCATCATCACCATCATCACCATCATCACCATCATCACCATCATCACCATCATCACCATCATCACCATCATCACCATCATCACCATCATCACCTTCATCACCATCGTCACCCTCATCACCATCATCACCCTCATCACCATCATAATCGCCATCATCATCATAATCGCCATCATCACCATCACCACCATCATCACCATCATCACCATCATCACCATCATCACCATCATAATCGCCATCATCACCATCACCACCATCATCACCATCATCACCATCATCACCATCATAATCGCCATCATCACCATCACCACCATCATCACCATCATCACCATCATCACCATCATCACCATCGTCACCCTCATCACCATCATCACCCTCATCACCATCATAATCGCCATCATCATCATAATCGCCATCATCACCATCACCACCATCATCACCATCATCACCATCATCACCATCATCATCATCATCACCAACATCACCATCATCACAATCATCACCATCATCACCATCATCACCATCATCACCATCATCACCGTCATCACCATCATCACCATCATCACCATCATCACCCTCATCACCATCATAATCGCCATCATCATCATAATCGCCATCATCACCATCACCACCATCATCACCATCATCACCATCATCACCATCATCATCATCATCACCAACATCACCATCATCACCATCATCACCATCATCACCATCATCACCATCATCACCATCATCACCATCATCAGCATCATCAGCATCATCACCATCATCACCATCATCACCATCATCACCATCATCACCATCATCACCATCATCACCATCATCACCATCATCACCATCATCACCATCATTACCATCATCACCATCATCACCATCATCACCATCATCACCATCATCACCATCATCACCATCATCACCATCATCACCATCAGCACCATCATCACCATCATCACCATCATCACCATCATCACCATCATCACCATCATCACCATCATGACCAAAATCATCATCATGACCATCATCACCATCATCACCATCGTCACCCTCATTACCATCATCACCCTCATCACCATCATCATCATAATCGCCATCATCATCATAATCGCCATCATCACCATCCTCACCATCCTCACCATCATCACCATCATCACCACCATCACCATCATCACCATCTTCACCATCATCACCATCATCACCGTCATCGCCATCATCACCATCATCACCATCACACCATCATCACCATCGTCACCCTCATCACCATCATCATCATAATCGCCATCATCACCATCATCACCATCATCACCATCATCACCATCATCACCGTCATCACCATCATCACCATCATCACCATCATCACCATCATCACCATCATCACCATCATCACCATCATCACCATCATCACCATCATCACCATCATCACCATCATCACCATCATCACCATCATCACCATCATCACCATCATCACCATCATCACCATCATCACCATCATCACCATCATCACCATCATCACCATCATCACCATCATCACCATCATCACCATCATCACCATCATCACCATGATCACCATCATCACCATCATCACCATCATCACCATCATCACCATCATGACCAAAATCATCATCATGACCATCATCACCATCATCACCATCGTCACCCTCATTACCATCATCACCCTCATCACCATCATCACCATCATCACCACCCTCACCATCATCACCATCTTCACCATCATCACCATCATCACCGTCATCGCCATCATCACCATCATCACCATCATCACCATCGTCACCCTCATCACCATCATCACCATCATCACCATCATCACCATCATCACCATCATCACCATCATCACCATCATCACCATCATCACCATCATCACCATCATCACCGTCATCACCATCATCACCATCATCACCATCATCACCATCATCACCATCATCACCATCATCATCACCATCATCACCATCACCGCACTCATTGATGGATCAAGGTCATTGACCCCTCAAGGTCATTGACCTCATCAAGGTCATTGACCTCATCAAGGTCATTGACCTCATCAAGGTCATTGACCTCATCAAGGTCATTGACCTCATCAAGGTCATTGACCTCATCAAGGTCATTGACCCCTCAAGGTCATTGACCTCATCAAGGTCATTGACCTCATCAAGGTCATTGACCCCTCAAGGTCATTGACCTCATCAAGTTCATTGACCCCTCAAGGTCATTGACCTCACCAAGGTCATTCCGACGTAATGAGTTCAATGACCTTGAGGGGTCAATGACCTTGAGGGGTCAATGACCTTGATGAGGTCAATGACCTTGATGAGGTCAATGACCTTGAGGGGTCAATGACCTTGATGAGGTCAATGACCTTGAGGGGTCAATGACCTTGATGAGGTCAATGACCTTGAGGGGTCAATGACCTTGATGAGGTCAATGACCTTGATGAGGTCAATGACCTTGAGGGGTCAATGACCTTGAGGGATCAATGACCTTGAGGGGTCAACGACCTTAAGGGGTGATGATGGTGATGATGGTGATGATGGTGATGATGGTGATGATGGTGATGATGGTGATGATGGTGATGATGGTGATGATGGTGATGATGGTGATGATGGTGATGATGGTGATGATGGTGATGATGGTGATGATGGTGATGATGGTGATGATGGTGATGATGGTGATGATGGTGATGATGGTGATGATGGTGATAATGGTGATGATGGTGATGATGGTGATGATGGTGATGATGGTGATGATGGTGATGATGGTGATGATGGTGATGATGGTGATGATGGTGATGATGGTGATGATGGTGATGATGGTGATGATGGTGATGATGGTGATGATGGTGATGATGGTGATGATGGTGATGATGGTGATGATGGTGATGATGGTGATGATGGTGATGATGGTAATGATGGTGGTGATGGTGGTGATGGTGATGACGGTGATGATGGCGATGATGGTGATGATGGTGATGATGGTGATGATGGTGATGATGGTGATGATGGTGATGATGGTGATGATGGTGATGATGGTGATGATGGTGATGATGGTGATGATGGTGATGATGGTGATGATGGTGATGATGGTGATGATGGTGATGATGGTGATGATGGTGATGATGGTGGTGATGGTGATGATGGTGATGATGGTGATGATGGTGATGATGGTGATGATGGTGTTGATGGTGATGATGGTGATGATGGTGATGATGGAGATGATGGTGATGAGTGCGGTGATGTTGACGGTGGAGATTATGGTGATGATGGTGATGATGGTGATGATGGTGATGATGGTGATGATGGTGATGATGATGATGATGGTGATGATGGTGATGATGGTGATGATGGTGATGATGGTAATGATGGTGATGATGGTGATGATGGTGATGATGGTGATGAGTGCGGTGATGTTGACGGTGGAGATTATGGTGATGATGGTGACGATGGTGATGATGGTGATAATGGTGATGATGGCGAGGACGGTGATGATGGTGATGATGGTGATGATGGTGATGATGGTGATGATGGTGATGATGGTGATGATGGTGATGATGGTGATGATGGTGATGATGGTGATGATGGTGATGATGGTGATGATGGTGAAGATGGTGAGGGGTGATGATGGTGATGATGGCGAAGATGGTGATGATGGTGATGGTGGTGATGATGGTGATGATGGTGAGGATGGTGATGATGGCGATTATGATGATGATTTCGATTATGATGATGATGGTGATGAGGGTGATGATGGTGATGAGGGTGACGATGGTGATGATGGTGATGATGGTGATGATGGTGATGATGGTGATGATGGTGATAATGGTGATGATGGTGATGATGGTGATGATGATGATGATGGTGATGATGGTGATGATGGTGATGATGGTGATGATGGTGATGACGGTGATGATGGTGATGATGGTGATGATGGTGATGATGGTGATGAGTGCGGTGATGGTGACGGTGGAGATTATGGTGACGATAATGATAGTGATGATGGTGATGATGGTGATGATGGTGATGATGGTGATGATGGTAATGATGGTGAGGATGGTGATTATGGCGATTATGATGATGATGGTGATGAGGGTGACGATGGTGATGATGGTGATGATGGTTATGATGGTGAAGATGGTGATGATGGTGATGGTGGTGATGATGGTGATGATGGTGGTGATGGTGATGATGGCGATTATGATGATGATGGCGATTATGATGATGATGGCGATTATGATGATGATGGTGATGAGGGTGATGATGGTGATGAGGGTGACGATGGTGATGATGGTGATGATGGTGATGAAGGTGATGATGGTGATGATGGTGATGATGGTGATGATGGTGATGATGGTGATGATGGTGATGATGGTGATGATGGTGATGATGGTGATGATGGTGATGATGGTGATGATGGTGGTGATTGTGATGATGGCGATTATGATGATGATGGCGATTATGATGATGATGGTGATGATGGTGATGATGGTGATGATGGTGATGATGGTGATGATGGTGATGATGGTGATGATGGTGATGATGGTGATGATGGTGATGATGGTGATGATGGTGATGATGGTGATGATGGTGATGATGGTGATGATGGTGATGATGGTGATGATGGCGATGACGGTGATGGTGGTGATGATGGTGAAGATGGTGATGATGGTGATGATGGTGATGATGGTGGTGATGGTGATGATGGTGATGATGGTGATGATGGTGATGATGGTGATGATGGTGATGATGGTGATGATGGTGATGATGGTGATGATGGTGATGATGGTGATGATGGTGATGATGGTGATGATGGTGATGATGGTGATGATGGTGATGATGGTGATGATGGTGATGATGGTGATGATGGTGATGATGGTGATGATGGTGATGATGGTGATGATGGTGATGATGGTGATGATGGTGATGATGGTGATGATGGTGATGATGGTGATGATGGTGATGATGGTGATGATGGTGATGATGGTGATGATGGTGATGATGGTGATGATGGTGATGATGGTGATGAGTGCGGTGATGTTGACGGTGGAGATTATGGTGATGATGGTGAAGATTTTGATGATGGAGTGCGGTGATGTTGACGGTGGAGATTATGGTGATGATGGTGAAGATTTTGATGATGGCGATGATGGTGATGATGGTGATGATGGTGATGATGGTGATGATGGTGATGATGGTGATGATGGTGATGATGGTGATGATGGTGATGATGGTGATGATGGTGATGATGGTGATGATGGTGATGATGGTGATGATGGTGATGATGGTGATGATGGTGATGATGGTGATGATGGTGATGATGGTGATGATGGTGATGATGGTGATGATGGTGATGATGGTGATGATGGTGATGATGGTGATGATGGTGATGATGGTGATAATGGTGATGAGTGCGGTGATGTTGACGGTGGAGATTATGGTGATGATGGTGATGATGGTGATGATGGTGATGATGGTGATTTTGGCAATGATGATGGTGATGATGATGGGGTTTTTGGCAATGATGATGGTGATGATGGTGATTTTGGCAATGATGCTGTCACTTATGGTAGTGCCAACAATGATGGCGACAGACATAGATTCTATTGATGCTTATGTGGTGCTAGTGATGGTTTAGCTGAGGCTTGTGCGGATGGGGATTGTACATGGATGGCAATGAAGCCGATGGCAATGGTGGTAATTAACGGTGGAAAAAGAACCGGGCAAGAGAGGATAAAAAAACAGACGATATCTCAGTACAGTTTGTAGTACATTTTTCAACTCAACTCTTTATGATATTCGCTTAACATTTATAGAGTATGGGGTGATGGACTTTGCGCTAGTGGAGAGTTTTGCCTTGATCGTTCGATATACAGAAACGGATTTCTTTATGGATTGGGTGTAAAATACGGTGGTGTCAAAAAGTGAAGCCACGATGTGATTATTAGCCTACAATTCGGCCAACCTGATCAAGTAATCGACCCGATTATCAATCAGCGCGCAAAACTCTTGCTAGGGGCAAAATCATCATTACAGTGAAAACTCTACGTTAAACATCCGTACTATTTTACTTACAATAGTTATGATGCAATTATAATTACTTTACTGGTAATGCGTTTAGGCACATATGGATATATGTATATATGTACATATAATAAATCTAAGTTTTAATTCATTATTTATACAGTTCATACAGATAAATGTTTGTTTATAAAATTGTGTCGAACAATGTGGGATTATCTTACGTAATATACATAGATATGTACATGGTGACACCCTGTCCCACGAGCAGTGTTACAAAAAGCTAGTCAAGACAAGAAAAAAATCGTATGGGAGGGTGGGATCTACTCCCCCCGTTTAGCCGGAAGCGGCAATTTTCTAAAAAAACTGACTTAATTTGGAAAAAAAATTATTAAAAATCAACAGTTACATCCACAATACGGTTATGTACTTTTTTGTAAAGCCAGAAACATCTTCTTTCATCTTGTTTTTAAACAAATCTGTTTTAAGGAATAGTTTTTGAGAAATTAATTTTCAAACTCAAAATTTTGCAAAAAAAATTTCGAACTATTTTTTTTCAAAATTGTATGTAATTAAGTACTATTTTTTTTCAAAAATTCCATTCTCTTGTTAGTTTTGGTGATGATGGTGATGATGGTGATGATGGTGACGATGGCGATTATGATGATGATGGTGATGATGGTGATGATGGTGATGATGGTGATGATGGTGATGATGGTGATGATGGTGATGATGGTGATGATGGTGATGATGGTGATGATGGTGATGATGGTGATGATGGTGATGATGGTGATGATGGTGATGATGGTGATGATGGTGATGATGGTGATGATGGTGATGATGGTGATGATGGTGATGATGGTGATGATGGTGATGATGGTGATGATGGTGATGATGGTGATGATGGTGATGATGGTGATGATGGTGATGATGGTGATGATGGTGATGATGGTGATGATGGTGATGATGGTGATGATGGTGATGATGGTGATGATGGTGATGATGGTGATGATGGTGGTGATGGCGATGACGGTGATGGTGGTGTTGATGGTGAAGATGGTGATGATGGTGATGATGGTGATGATGGTGATGATGGTGATGATGGTGATGATGGTGATGATGGTGATGATGGTGATGATGGTGATGATGGTGATGATGGTGATGATGGTGATGATGGTGATGATGGTGATGATGGTGGTGATGGTGATGATGGCGATTATGATGATGATGGCGATTATGATGATGATGGTGATGATGGTGATGATGGTGATGATGGTGATGATGGTGATGATGGTGATGATGGTGATGATGGTGATGATGGTGATGATGGTGATGATGGTGATGATGGTGATGATGGTGATGATGGTGATGATGGTGATGATGGTGATGATGGTGATGATGGTGATGATGGTGATGATGGTGATGATGGTGATGATGGTGATGATGGTGATGATGGTGATAATGGTGATGATGGTGATGATGGTGATGATGGTGATGATGGTGATGATGGTGATGATGGTGATGATGGTGATGATGGTGATGATGGTGATGATGGTGATGATGGTGATGATGGTGATGATGGTGATGATGGTGATGATGGTGATGATGGTGATGATGGTGATGATGGTGATGATGGTGATGATGGTGATGATGGTGATGATGGTGATGATGGTAATGATGGTGGTGATGGTGGTGATGGTGATGACGGTGATGATGGCGATGATGGTGATGATGGTGATGATGGTGATGATGGTGATGATGGTGATGATGGTGATGATGGTGATGATGGTGATGATGGTGGTGATGGTGATGATGGTGATGATGGTGATGATGGTGATGATGGTGATGATGGTGATGATGGTGATGATGGTGATGATGGTGATGATGGTGATGATGGTGATGATGGTGGTGATGGTGATGATGGTGATGATGGTGATGATGGTGATGATGGTGATGATGGTGTTGATGGTGATGATGGTGATGATGGTGATGATGGAGATGATGGTGATGAGTGCGGTGATGTTGACGGTGGAGATTATGGTGATGATGGTGATGATGGTGATGATGGTGATGATGGTGATGATGGTGATGATGGTGATGATGATGATGATGGTGATGATGGTGATGATGGTGATGATGGTGATGATGGTAATGATGGTGATGATGGTGATGATGGTGATGATGGTGATGAGTGCGGTGATGTTGACGGTGGAGATTATGGTGATGATGGTGACGATGGTGATGATGGTGATAATGGTGATGATGGCGAGGACGGTGATGATGGTGATGATGGTGATGATGGTGATGATGGTGATGATGGTGATGATGGTGATGATGGTGATGATGGTGATGATGGTGATGATGGTGATGATGGTGAAGATGGTGAGGGGTGATGATGGTGATGATGGCGAAGATGGTGATGATGGTGATGGTGGTGATGATGGTGATGATGGTGAGGATGGTGATGATGGCGATTATGATGATGATTTCGATTATGATGATGATGGTGATGAGGGTGATGATGGTGATGAGGGTGACGATGGTGATGATGGTGATGATGGTGATGATGGTGATGATGGTGATAATGGTGATGATGGTGATGATGGTGATGATGATGATGATGGTGATGATGGTGATGATGGTGATGATGGTGATGACGGTGATGATGGTGATGATGGTGATGATGGTGATGATGGTGATGAGTGCGGTGATGGTGACGGTGGAGATTATGGTGACGATAATGATAGTGATGATGGTGATGATGGTGATGATGGTGATGATGGTGATGATGGTGATGATGGTGATGATGGTGATGATGGTAATGATGGTGAGGATGGTGATTATGGCGATTATGATGATGATGGTGATGAGGGTGACGATGGTGATGATGGTGATGATGGTTATGATGGTGAAGATGGTGATGATGGTGATGGTGGTGATGATGGTGATGATGGTGGTGATGGTGATGATGGCGATTATGATGATGATGGCGATTATGATGATGATGGCGATTATGATGATGATGGTGATGAGGGTGATGATGGTGATGAGGGTGACGATGGTGATGATGGTGATGATGGTGATGAAGGTGATGATGGTGATGATGGTGATGATGGTGATGATGGTGATGATGGTGATGATGGTGATGATGGTGATGATGGTGATGATGGTGATGATGGTGATGATGGTGATGATGGTGATAATGGTGATGAGTGCGGTGATGTTGACGGTGGAGATTATGGTGATGATGGTGATGATGGTGATGATGGTGATGATGGTGATGATGGTGATGATGGTGATGATGGTGATGATGGTGATGATGGTGATTTTGGCAATGATGATGGTGATGATGATGGGGTTTTTGGCAATGATGATGGTGATGATGGTGATTTTGGCAATGATGCTGTCACTTATGGTAGTGCCAACAATGATGGCGACAGACATAGATTCTATTGATGCTTATGTGGTGCTAGTGATGGTTTAGCTGAGGCTTGTGCGGATGGGGATTGTACATGGATGGCAATGAAGCCGATGGCAATGGTGGTAATTAACGGTGGAAAAAGAACCGGGCAAGAGAGGATAAAAAAACAGACGATATCTCAGTACAGTTTGTAGTACATTTTTCAACTCAACTCTTTATGATATTCGCTTAACATTTATAGAGGATGGGGTGATGGACTTTGCGCTAGTGGAGAGTTTTGCCTTGATCGTTCGATATACAGAAACGGATTTCTTTATGGATTGGGTGTAAAATACGGTGGTGTCAAAAAGTGAAGCCACGATGTGATTATTAGCCTACAATTCGGCCAACCTGATCAAGTAATCGACCCGATTATCAATCAGCGCGCAAAACTCTTGCTAGGGGCAAAATCATCATTACAGTGAAAACTCTACGTTAAACATCCGTACTATTTTACTTACAATAGTTATGATGCAATTATAATTACTTTACTGGTAATGCGTTTAGGCACATATGGATATATGTATATATGTACATATAATAAATCTAAGTTTTAATTCATTATTTATACAGTTCATACAGATAAATGTTTGTTTATAAAATTGTGTCGAACAATGTGGGATTATCTTACGTAATATACATAGATATGTACATGGTGACACCCTGTCCCACGAGCAGTGTTACAAAAAGCTAGTCAAGACAAGAAAAAAATCGTATGGGAGGGTGGGATCTACTCCCCCCGTTTAGCCGGAAGCGGCAATTTTCTAAAAAAACTGACTTAATTTGGAAAAAAAATTATTAAAAATCAACAGTTACATCCACAATACGGTTATGTACTTTTTTGTAAAGCCAGAAACATCTTCTTTCATCTTGTTTTTAAACAAATCTGTTTTAAGGAATAGTTTTTGAGAAATTAATTTTCAAACTCAAAATTTTGCAAAAAAAATTTCGAACTATTTTTTTTCAAAATTGTATGTAATTAAGTACTATTTTTTTTCAAAAATTCCATTCTCTTGTTAGTTTTTATTTAAAAACAGAAAACTGGATGCAAAAATGTCTTGTAGTTTTTGAGAAATTAAAAAAAAACCCAAACCATTTTTTTCTAAGAAGAACCTTTTTTTTGGTTTTAACGCGACTGGACTTGTAGGCAAATTAATGTGTGAAACATTGACCTCTTTTTTATTATTTTTAAAAACTTCGGAGTTTTATTATAATAAATTTTCAATATGATCCCCATTTTTTAGAAGGCAAAGATTATATCTCCTTCTTCTCCTAATGGCTGCACATATCTATGCTGGACAAATTTTCCTGCAATTTGACTCCAGCGACTTCAATCCGTTCTTTCAGTTGTTCCAAAGATACTCTTTCCACTTCGTAAACATAATTCTTCATGAATCCCCACACATAAAAATCTAGAGGAGTTAAATCTGGTGATCTAGGTGGCCATACCGTGGGGCCCCTTCTTCCGATCCAACGGTCACTAAAATGATCATCCAGCCAGTTTTTAACCCGTAAGCTGTAGTGTGCTGGTGCTCCATCTTGCTGGTAGATTAAATTATCTGCTATGGCCAAAGAAACGTTGACCATCAAATCGGGCAAAAGGTCTCGTAGGAACTGCAGGTATGATTCTCCATTAATAACGGCATTCAAAAACCAGGGCCCGATTACAGTTTGTCCAACAATACCAAGCCAAACATTACAGCTAAAGCGGTGTTGTCATTTATTTTGTTTTTTGTTGTGTGGATTGGTGCTACTCCAATGATGTAAATTGTGGAAGTTAGTAACCCCATCTCTGGTAAACTGTGCTTTATCCGTCCAGAATATCCTTGCAAAATAGTAGCAGTAATGATCGACAAAATTCTGCTCTCAAAAACTTGTCGTTTGAGGTGAGTTCCTGAACTGACCTAAAATGGTACGTACGTGTAAGTTTTCGGTATGAAGCACTCTTCATACTCTAGGTTTGGGCACTCCAAGCATAATAGCTATCCTCTTTGTACTAAGGGAGGGAGTACGTCGGACCAAATCCAAAATTCTTTTATCTAAGATTCCTGATCCATCTGTAACTGATCTTTCGCTTCTTCGATGCTCTAGCACTCCGTGCTCTCGCAGACGTCGGTGGATTCTTGAAAACATGCTACGACTGGGACACCTCCGATTGGGATATCTTTCAGCGTAGAGTCTTTCGGCTTCACGATCTCGACCATTAGCTAAACCGTAGCAGAAGTGCATGTCCGTTAATTCTTCTCGAGAGTATGAGTTTGACATCGTAATGTGTTGATGAAATGGAAATTTGGAAATGTTTTTTTATTAAAAATGCGATGCCTTTTATTTGCATTTTAGTTGCAAATATTTTGTTTTTCATAAAGAAAAATTGCGGTTTTATTGTCTTAAGGTCCTAGCGGGTAGAACCCATTGGCGGCGGGCGGACCGAGACGAAATTGGCAGGCCAGTTTTCAGGCGTTATCAATGAGAAAAAAGGATTAATCCAGGGTTATTCCAATACTGTGTCTCTTTATTGTATCCTCATAAAACTCCGAATTTTTTAAAATTAATTTGTCTACAACTCCAGCCGCGTTAAAACCAAAAAAAAAGGTTCTTCTTAGAAAAAAATGGTTCGGGTTTCTTTTTAATTTCTCAAAAACTACAAGACATTTTTGCATCCGGTTTCTGTTTTTAACTAAAAACTAATAAGAGAATTGAATTTTTGAAAAAAAAATTAGTACTTAATTACATACAATTTTGAAAAAAAATAGTTCGAAATTTTTTTTGCAAAATTTTGAGTTTGAAAATTAATTTCTCAAAAACTATTCCTTAAAACAGATTTGTTTAAAAACAAGATGAAAGAAGAGGTTTCTGGCTTTACAAAAAGTATATCACGGCATTGTGGATGTAACTGTTGATTTTTAATATTTTTTTTTCCAAATTAATTCAATTTTTTAGAAAATTGCCCCTCCCGGCTAAACGGGGGGGAATAGACCCCCCCTAGCATACGATTCTTTTTTTGTCTTGACCAGACCTACACGCTCTAGCTTTTTGACATACTGCTCGTGGGACACCCTGTATATGTATGTAGTGAAAAAAAAAATTATATTTTAGTAGTATAAAGAATTCAGCAAATGAATAATAGTACTCGTATACTTATACATGGTAAGCTTCTCCGTTTATTTCCGATTATCCTTCACAAAAATGGTTTGGGTTTAAGTCCACAAAATGAAAATATGAAAATAGAAAATTCAAATTTGCATTATATATTTGTATTGTTATGAGGATCGCCACCTTGATTTGTATCAAGCTCAAAGTCTACTTCACACCTATATGGCCTCATATTAGCTGGCGATGATACACCTTTATATGCCATTCGCGTCAATTGTAGACCATCGATATCGGCGATGACGTAACGATCATTAGGAAGGACTTATTTTACCTCATAAGGACCTCTGTATCTAGCGAATAGATTTTTTGTTAACACCAGGAGTTGTTACTACATTTTTTATCATAACATAATCACCCTTTTTATAAGTTAGTGGCTGCTTATGCCGTTTATCGTAGTATATCTGATTCTTTTCGATATTTCTTACGGCTTCGGCTCTTATGCTATCTATGTCCGCTCTTTTATCTTCTATTGTGTTAGTTAAAAAATCCATAATCTTATCGCAAAGTACCCCTTTTTGATTCCTACCAAACAAAAGCATGCTGGGTGTAAAACCTGTACTCCTACTCAAAGTATTATTAAGAGTATACTCTATCTTGGCTATATGCTTGTCCCATTCCACAGTTGACTGAGCGTCTCATTCTTTCGCCAACATTGGAACAAGAATTCGGTTGATCCGCTCGACTTGCCCATTCGACTGGGGAGAACGTGTTGCAACTTTTGTATGTTCAACATTACTTTTGCTTAGAAATTCGGAAAATTCTTTAAATGTAAAGGATGATCCACGATCCGAAGCTATTCTATTTGGCCTGGAATAGTTTTCGAAATATAAATTTAGACATGCTATCACCTCTTTACTGGGTACAATTTAATAAACTTTGTAAAACCTTCGATAACCAAGAAAATATACTTTTTCTGGGAACGTGAATTCGCCAAGCGGCCAAGGTGGTCAACGTATAGGCTATCAAAAGGAATATCTCCCTTAGGTATTGAGTGGAGATTACCTTGAAGTTTTCCAGACTCAGGAGAAAAATAGATACACTTGAGGCAACTCTTGAAGTACTGTCTTATTTTCTCCTTCATTTTCGGAAATCAATAGCACAGAATAAATATTTTACTGGGTATAATAAATTTACTGGGTACAATTTAATAAACTTTGTAAAACCTTCGATAACCAAGAAAATATACTTTTTCTGGGAAAGTGAATTCGCCAAGCGGCCAAGGTGGTCAACGTATAGGCTATCAAAAGGAATATCTCCCTTAGGTATTGAGTGGAGATTACCTTGAAGTTTTCCAGACTCAGGAGAAAAATAGATACACTTGAGGCAACTCTTGAAGTACTGTCTTATTTTCTCCTTCATTTTCGGAAACCAATAGCACAGAATAAATAGTATACAGAAGTCGCATCTCGGCCTGCGATGATTTTTCACTTTATGGTGCGGGCGGAACAACTGAAGGGAAGATCAAGCAACGAGAGAGCAAGCATGATCAGAGAGTAACAACCAGAGAGCAGCCACGATCAGAGAGAATCAACGAGAGAGCAATCTTAAAATGTTTATGTGTGTGTGTGTGTGTATTGTGTTGCTATCCCACGTCGTGAATGCACGTGGTGTTGACAAAATTTTGTTTCAAGTTTTAGATTTCTATATTTAGTTTTCTTCAGTTGAAAGTTGCGCTTTTCGATGTAAACTAAAAGGGCCGGGTAACACCAATTAACGTTATTCCATTATTTGGGATTTTTGTGCAAATTTCAATCTGATATATGTAGGGAAGAATAACCCAAAAACTTTAGTGCGACAGGATTTTAAGTTTGCGGGCTTTAGTAAAATTTTTTTTCTCTGAAGCCCACGAGCAATGCTTCCTCAAAAGTACTAAGATCATGAAGTCCAATATTATTTCCTTATGATCAGAACATGTGGAAAACCATTGCGGTGTGGCATTTTTGCATTTGGATTTTATCAAGTTTTTTATACCAACAGTTTGTGGTTGTGTGTCAAAAATATTGCTAAACACTGTAATATGTTTCTTGCTAATTTCCAAGAAAATTTGTGAAGGAGCAACGAGGTTACCAAAATCTTTAAGAGAATTGTAATTTTTATGAAATATGAAAAGTTCACTAGGAACTGTTAATACTTCGTCTTCTTTTCTCAATATAGAAACACAAATATCGCAGTTAATTTTCGGTATCATTTTGTAGACGATATAACCTATGAAGTATCTTAAAGACGCGAAATCGATACTAAATTCCGAACAATTCTGAAAGTCATCATTTAATACGAAATCATCAATGATTTCTATGTTAATATCTATTTCAGAGTTTTCGTTTCGACTGAGTTCTTCATTATTTGTATCAGCTAAGTCCATATTTGACAAAATATTTGAAAGCGTTTCAAATGTGGTATCACTCAGCTCAACTGCACTATATTTGCAGACATTAAGCGTGCTAATAAAGTGTTTATATCAGTAACTGAGGGGTTAATATTATTTCCACCCTTTTGTCTTAGAACCGAGAACATATTTTCGAGCTTATCTTGGTTTAATGCTCTTGTCATTAAAAAAAATATTTGGGATTTTTTTTGAAATAGCTCGTCTACTAATTGTAATACAGCGTTTGAGGTAAATTTCATTCCATCTAAAAAAAATACTTTTTTCTTTCTGTCAACAAATGAGATTTCATTGAGGTATTCAAGAAAGAATTTTATATATTCGTGTGATGGACTGTTAAGTTGAACTGCAGACTTATAACAATTCTTTGAAGATAGCGAACCACTATTTAGGCAGTCAAATATTTTGTCAATATTTCCTATGAAGCATGCCGTAGATAAACAAACTTCTTTTGAGCAACTTTTAAAGCCTACTGTCTCAATAACAGTTTTAATTGCTGCTTGAACAGTCCTACTAAAAATTTGGGTGGCTAGTTTTACTTTCATTTTTTCGAAAGAGTTCGGAAATATGTGCTGGCTTGTAAGTTTAAGACACATTTTTGTATTAGATTTGCACTCCATTTCCCATAGTTCCTTAACTACTTTAAAACTAGCAACTCCATTTGGTGTTGTAAGGCCACATTGAAGCCAACCATTTCTTAATGATTTGATTAGATGTGGAAAATCATATACACAGAAAGTTTTACTACCATTATACATAAAATAGGGTTTTTCTAAAGTAGCTCCCAATTCCAAGAAACACTTCCTGTTAGAGGACCCTTGGTCACAAATTACAACTTTAACTATGATGCCAAAACTGTTCAAAATTGCTAAATTTCGTAATATGTATTATCTTTTTTAGTAAATCGGCAGAAAGTCCATTTTTTGAAACAAAGTAATTAAATGTAAGCGCCCAGTTGGAAAACATTGATTTAATCATAAAAACGCCCCAATCTGGTTCGTTCTTTCAACCCCATTTTCCTCAAATCCATCCACTAAATCTAATTTGGAATTGTATCGCAATTCCCTTCTAATCGCCATTTCATCCATCACCAGAATCATATTATTCTTTTCGTACTGGTTCAAATCTAAGCACTTCTTTTTTATTAACTCTAAACCGTTATTTTTAAAACCTGGTTGTAGGGAATTTACAGGGGCCCATCGATAAACAGTAGAGATATTTGGCAAATTTAGATGCAATTTATTCTTCAAAAATTGGTACGTTGACTGTGAGACATAATAAATGTTTTGAACCAAATCTTTTACATCTTGCTTATATTCTTTAGGTCGTGGACTAAGAAGAAGTTTGCAAAATGTTTTTGACTCCTTGCTTATTTGAAAAGAGTCGATGGTTTGAAATACGCTTGATTTTGTTGCTATTTGTTTGCGGCTTTGGAGATTTTTATATTTTGCTATCATGTCGTAATATTTTTTTCTGTAAAAATTAGCTGATTTCAGATATTTTTCACAGTCATTACAACATCCATCTACGGAGTCACTTGTTCGCCTCTTTTTAGCTGGACAATCAAGCTCCAACGACTTGTAATCTTCCTCAATAACTTCTAAGTTAAATACCGGAACAGCTCCGAATTTCAACTTTTTTTTACCAATGTCAGAACTTGAGAACTGATTGGCGCAAATCAACAATTTTTTTGTGTAATCTTTTGTTGGAATATTACATTTTTCTCGCCAAATTTGACCCATAGCTGAGTCATAGGGAGGAAACTTAAACATTCTTATCTTTTCACCATATCGCCTAGATTTACCGCATGTTTTTATGCAGCATCGAATGCCGAACTTTTGGAAAATTTTACCAACAGCCGGTACAGAATCCATTTTTCCTATTCAAAATCGTATGACAACCCCTCAACAATCAATATATAATAATAAGTCCAAAGAATAATCCAAATCGTATGCAAAGTTGTCAACAATTATAAAAGCTAAAAGTTAAATATCAAAATACAAAGTAAAAATGGACTCGATATATAAGCGCAGGAAAACACAACCATTCGCATGAAAGTACAATTCCCAAGTGATTTCGAATCCAATATACACAATCGAAAACAAGAGAAGCAATACAACACCATGCAAGCTTACGATAGAAGAAGCTATCAATGCATACACACGCACACACATTTGCATACACATCGTAAGCTGCTTTGCTCTCGTAAAAACAAAACCACCGAAAACGCACACGCTACTCTCTTTCGCTCGCACCAGCTTCTCAATTTTTTTGTATACTCTCTTGCATGTTCTCATGCTTGTACTCTCTGTTCAATAGGGTGCCAATATTGGAACCCTAGAACAAAATTTGCTTCGTATGAGATGCAACTTCTGTATACTATTTATTCTGTGGTATTACTCTTTTATCGCACTTGACAGAGTTGCCAGTACCATTAAAATTAGTAACAGAATTGTCACCACCATTGCCATCGGATTCATTGCCATCCATGTTCAATCCCTATCCGCACCAGCTTCAGTTAGACCATCACCAGCACCATATAAGCATCAATAGAATCTATATCTATCGCTATCATTGTTGTCACTACCATAAGTGACAGCATCATTGCCAAAATCACTATCGTCACCTTCATTAATATCATCACCACTATTGCCCTCATCACCATTACCCTCACAATTACCGCCACCGGCATAACTATTATCACCATCATAATCGCCATCATCACAATCATCAGCTTCACCAGCATCATCAGCATCATCAGCATCATCAGCATCATCAGCATCATCAGCATCATCAGCATCATCACCATCATCGTCATCATCAAAATCATCACCCTCATCACCATCATCATCATCATCACCATCATCCCCATCATCACCATCATCACCATCATCACCATCATCACCATCATCACCATCATCACCATCATCACCATCATCACCATCATCACCATCATCACCATCATCACCATCATCACTATCATTATCGTCATCATCATCTCCTCCGTCACCATTATCACAATCATCATCATTATCACTGTCACCATCGCCACAATCATCACCGCCACTATTACTGTCACCATCAGCATCACCATCAACATCGTCAGCATTATCAGCATCACCATCAACATCGTCAGCATTATCAGCATCATCAGCATCATCACCATCAGCACCATCATCACCGTCATCACCATCATCACCATCATCACCATCATCACCATCATCACCATCGTCACCATCATCATCATAATCGCCATCATCACCATCCTCATCATCATTACCATCATCACCAAAATCTCCACCGTCACCATCATCACCATCACCGCACTCATCACCATCATCAGCATCATCAGCATCATCACCATCATCACCATCATCAGCTTCACCAGCATCATCACCATCATCACCAACATCACCATCATCACCATCATCATCATCATCACCATCATCACCATCATCACCATCATCAGCATCATCACCTTCATCACCATCATCACCATCATCACCATCGTCACCCTCATTACCATCATCACCCTCATCACCATCATCATCATAATCGCCATCATGATCATAATCGCCATCATCACCATCCTCACCATCATCACCATCATCACCACCATCACCATCATCACCATCTTCACCATCATAACCATCATCACCGTCATCGCCATCATCACCATCATCACCATCATCAAAATCATCACCGTCATCGCCAATATCACCATCATCACCATCATCAAAATCATCACCAACATTACCATCGTCACCCTATCACCATCATCATCATAATCACCATCATCACCATCATCACCATCATCACCATCATCACCATCATCACTATCATTATCGTCACCATAATCTCCACCGTCACCATCACCGCACTCATCACCATGATCACCATCATCACCATCATCAGCATCATCAGCATCATCAGCATCATCAGCATCATCAGCATCATCACCATCATCACCATCATCACCATCATCACCATCATCACTTTCATTATCGTCACCATAATCTCCATCATCACCATCATCGGCATCATCACCATCATCACCATCATCACCATCATCACCATCATCACCATCATCACCATCATCACCATCATCACCATCATCACCCTCATCACCATCATCACCATCATCACCATCATCACCATCATCACCATCATCACCATCATCACCATCATCACCATCATCACCATCATCACCATCATCACCATCATCACCAACATTACCATCATCATAATCGCCATCATCACCATCATCACCATCATCACCATCATCACCATCATCACCATCATCACCATCATCACCATCATCACCATCATCACCATCATCACCATCATCACCATCATCACCATCATCAGCATCATCAGCATCATCAGCATCATCAGCATCGTCACCATCATCACCATCATCACCATCATCACCATCATCACCATCATCACCATCATCACCATCATCACCATCATCACCATCATCACCATCATTACCATCATCACCATCATCACCATCATCACCATCATCACCATCATCACCATCATCACCATCATCACCATCATCACCATCATCACCATCATCACCATCATCACCATCATCACCATCATCACCATCATCACCATCATCACCATCATCACCATCATCACCATCATCACCATCATCACCATCATCACCATCATTACCATCATCACCATCATCACCATCATCACCATCATCACCATCATCACCATCATCACCATCATCACCATCATCACCATCATCACCATCATTACCATCATCACCATCATCGCCATCATCACCATCATCACCATCATCACCATCATCACCATCATCACCATCATCACCATCATCACCATCATCACCATCATCACCATCATCACCATCATCACCATCATCACCATCATCACCATCATCACCATCATCACCATCATCACCATCATCACCATCATCACCATCATCACCATCATCACCATAATCGCCATCATCATCATAATCGCCATCATCACCATCATCACCATCATCACCATCATCACCGTCATCACCATCATCACCATCATCACCATCATCACCATCATCACCATCATCACCATCATCACCATCATCACCATCATCACCATCATCACCATCATCACCATCATCACCATCATCACCATCATCACCATCATCACCATCATCACCATCATCACCATCGTCACCCTCATCACCATCATCATCATAATCGCCATCATCATCATAATCGCCATCATCACTATCATCACCATCATCACCATCATCACCGTCATCACCATCATCACCATCATCACCATCATCACCATCATCACCATCATCACCATCATCACCATCATCACCATCATCACCTTCATCACCATCGTCACCCTCATCACCATCATCACCCTCATCACCATCATAATCGCCATCATCATCATAATCGCCATCATCACCATCACCACCATCATCACCATCATCACCATCATCACCATCATCACCATCATCACCATCATAATCGCCATCATCACCATCACCACCATCATCATCATCATCACCATCATCACCATCATTACCATCATCACCATCATCGCCATCATCACCATCATCACCATCATCACCGTCATCACCATCATCACCATCATCACCATCATCACCATCATCACCATCATCACCATCATCACCATCATCACCATCATCACCATCATCACCATCGTCACCCTCATCACCATCATCATCATAATCGCCATCATCATCATAATCGCCATCATCACCATCATCACCATCATCACCGTCATCACCATCATCACCATCATCACCATCATCACCATCATCACCATCATCACCATCATCACCATCATCACCATCATCACCATCATCACCATCATCACCATCATCACCATCATCACCATCATCACCATCATCACCATCATCACCATCATCACCATCATCACCATAATCGCCATCATCATCATAATCGCCATCATCACCATCATCACCATCATCACCATCATCGCCGTCATCACCATCATCACCATCATCACCATCATCACCATCATCACCATCATCACCATCATCACCATCATCACCATCATCACCATCATCACCATCATCACCATCATCACCATCATCACCATCATCACCATCATCACCATCATCACCATCATCACCATCATCACCATCATCACCATCATCACCATCATCACCATCATCACCATCATCACCATCATCACCATCATCACCATCGTCACCCTCATCACCATCATCATCATAATCGCCATCATCATCATAATCGCCATCATCACCATCATCACCATCATCACCATCATCACCGTCATCACCATCATCACCATCATCACCATCATCACCATCATCACCATCATCACCATCATCACCATCATCACCATCATCACCATCATCACCATCATCATCATCATCACCAACATCACCATCATCACAATCAGCACCATCATCACCATCATCACCATCATCACCATCATCACCATCATCACCATCATCACCATCATCACCATCATCACCATCATCACCATCATCACCATCATCACCATCATCACCATCATCACCATCATCACCATCATCACCATCATCACCTTCATCACCATCGTCACCCTCATCACCATCATCACCCTCATCACCATCATAATCGCCATCATCATCATAATCGCCATCATCACCATCACCACCATCATCACCATCATCACCATCATCACCATCATCACCATCATAATCGCCATCATCACCATCACCACCATCATCACCATCATCACCATCATCACCATCATAATCGCCATCATCACCATCACCACCATCATCACCATCATCACCATCATCACCATCATCACCATCGTCACCCTCATCACCATCATCACCCTCATCACCATCATAATCGCCATCATCATCATAATCGCCATCATCACCATCACCACCATCATCACCATCATCACCATCATCACCATCATCATCATCATCACCAACATCACCATCATCACAATCATCACCATCATCACCATCATCACCATCATCACCATCATCACCGTCATCACCATCATCACCATCATCACCATCATCACCCTCATCACCATCATCACCCTCATCACCATCATAATCGCCATCATCATCATAATCGCCATCATCACCATCACCACCATCATCACCATCATCACCATCATCACCATCATCATCATCATCACCAACATCACCATCATCACCATCATCACCATCATCACCATCATCACCATCATCACCATCATCACCATCATCAGCATCATCAGCATCATCACCATCATCACCATCATCACCATCATCACCATCATCACCATCATCACCATCATCACCATCATCACCATCATCACCATCATCACCATCATTACCATCATCACCATCATCACCATCATCACCATCATCACCATCATCACCATCATCACCATCATCACCATCATCACCATCAGCACCATCATCACCATCATCACCATCATCACCATCATCACCATCATCACCATCATCACCATCATGACCAAAATCATCATCATGACCATCATCACCATCATCACCATCGTCACCCTCATTACCATCATCACCCTCATCACCATCATCATCATAATCGCCATCATCATCATAATCGCCATCATCACCATCCTCACCATCCTCACCATCATCACCATCATCACCACCATCACCATCATCACCATCTTCACCATCATCACCATCATCACCGTCATCGCCATCATCACCATCATCACCATCACACCATCATCACCATCGTCACCCTCATCACCATCATCATCATAATCGCCATCATCACCATCATCACCATCATCACCATCATCACCATCATCACCGTCATCACCATCATCACCATCATCACCATCATCACCATCATCACCATCATCACCATCATCACCATCATCACCATCATCACCATCATCACCATCATCACCATCATCACCATCATCACCATCATCACCATCATCACCATCATCACCATCATCACCATCATCACCATCATCACCATCATCACCATCATCACCATCATCACCATCATCACCATCATCACCATCATCACCATCATCACCATCATCACCATCATCACCATGATCACCATCATCACCATCATCACCATCATCACCATCATGACCAAAATCATCATCATGACCATCATCACCATCATCACCATCGTCACCCTCATTACCATCATCACCCTCATCACCATCATCACCATCATCACCACCCTCACCATCATCACCATCTTCACCATCATCACCATCATCACCGTCATCGCCATCATCACCATCATCACCATCATCACCATCGTCACCCTCATCACCATCATCACCATCATCACCATCATCACCATCATCACCATCATCACCATCATCACCATCATCACCATCATCACCATCATCACCATCATCACCGTCATCACCATCATCACCATCATCACCATCATCACCATCATCACCATCATCACCATCATCATCACCATCATCACCATCACCGCACTCATTGATGGATCAAGGTCATTGACCCCTCAAGGTCATTGACCTCATCAAGGTCATTGACCTCATCAAGGTCATTGACCTCATCAAGGTCATTGACCTCATCAAGGTCATTGACCTCATCAAGGTCATTGACCCCTCAAGGTCATTGACCTCATCAAGGTCATTGACCTCATCAAGGTCATTGACCCCTCAAGGTCATTGACCTCATCAAGTTCATTGACCCCTCAAGGTCATTGACCTCACCAAGGTCATTCCGACGTAATGAGTTCAATGACCTTGAGGGGTCAATGACCTTGAGGGGTCAATGACCTTGATGAGGTCAATGACCTTGATGAGGTCAATGACCTTGAGGGGTCAATGACCTTGATGAGGTCAATGACCTTGAGGGGTCAATGACCTTGATGAGGTCAATGACCTTGAGGGGTCAATGACCTTGATGAGGTCAATGACCTTGATGAGGTCAATGACCTTGAGGGGTCAATGACCTTGAGGGATCAATGACCTTGAGGGGTCAACGACCTTAAGGGGTGATGATGGTGATGATGGTGATGATGGTGATGATGGTGATGATGGTGATGATGGTGATGATGGTGATGATGGTGATGATGGTGATGATGGTGATGATGGTGATGATGGTGATGATGGTGATGATGGTGATGATGGTGATGATGGTGATGATGGTGATGATGGTGATGATGGTGATGATGGTGATGATGGTGATGATGGTGATAATGGTGATGATGGTGATGATGGTGATGATGGTGATGATGGTGATGATGGTGATGATGGTGATGATGGTGATGATGGTGATGATGGTGATGATGGTGATGATGGTGATGATGGTGATGATGGTGATGATGGTGATGATGGTGATGATGGTGATGATGGTGATGATGGTGATGATGGTGATGATGGTGATGATGGTGATGATGGTGATGATGGTAATGATGGTGGTGATGGTGGTGATGGTGATGACGGTGATGATGGCGATGATGGTGATGATGGTGATGATGGTGATGATGGTGATGATGGTGATGATGGTGATGATGGTGATGATGGTGATGATGGTGATGATGGTGATGATGGTGATGATGGTGATGATGGTGATGATGGTGATGATGGTGATGATGGTGATGATGGTGATGATGGTGATGATGGTGGTGATGGTGATGATGGTGATGATGGTGATGATGGTGATGATGGTGATGATGGTGTTGATGGTGATGATGGTGATGATGGTGATGATGGAGATGATGGTGATGAGTGCGGTGATGTTGACGGTGGAGATTATGGTGATGATGGTGATGATGGTGATGATGGTGATGATGGTGATGATGGTGATGATGATGATGATGGTGATGATGGTGATGATGGTGATGATGGTGATGATGGTAATGATGGTGATGATGGTGATGATGGTGATGATGGTGATGAGTGCGGTGATGTTGACGGTGGAGATTATGGTGATGATGGTGACGATGGTGATGATGGTGATAATGGTGATGATGGCGAGGACGGTGATGATGGTGATGATGGTGATGATGGTGATGATGGTGATGATGGTGATGATGGTGATGATGGTGATGATGGTGATGATGGTGATGATGGTGATGATGGTGATGATGGTGATGATGGTGAAGATGGTGAGGGGTGATGATGGTGATGATGGCGAAGATGGTGATGATGGTGATGGTGGTGATGATGGTGATGATGGTGAGGATGGTGATGATGGCGATTATGATGATGATTTCGATTATGATGATGATGGTGATGAGGGTGATGATGGTGATGAGGGTGACGATGGTGATGATGGTGATGATGGTGATGATGGTGATGATGGTGATGATGGTGATAATGGTGATGATGGTGATGATGGTGATGATGATGATGATGGTGATGATGGTGATGATGGTGATGATGGTGATGATGGTGATGACGGTGATGATGGTGATGATGGTGATGATGGTGATGATGGTGATGAGTGCGGTGATGGTGACGGTGGAGATTATGGTGACGATAATGATAGTGATGATGGTGATGATGGTGATGATGGTGATGATGGTGATGATGGTAATGATGGTGAGGATGGTGATTATGGCGATTATGATGATGATGGTGATGAGGGTGACGATGGTGATGATGGTGATGATGGTTATGATGGTGAAGATGGTGATGATGGTGATGGTGGTGATGATGGTGATGATGGTGGTGATGGTGATGATGGCGATTATGATGATGATGGCGATTATGATGATGATGGCGATTATGATGATGATGGTGATGAGGGTGATGATGGTGATGAGGGTGACGATGGTGATGATGGTGATGATGGTGATGAAGGTGATGATGGTGATGATGGTGATGATGGTGATGATGGTGATGATGGTGATGATGGTGATGATGGTGATGATGGTGATGATGGTGATGATGGTGATGATGGTGATGATGGTGGTGATTGTGATGATGGCGATTATGATGATGATGGCGATTATGATGATGATGGTGATGATGGTGATGATGGTGATGATGGTGATGATGGTGATGATGGTGATGATGGTGATGATGGTGATGATGGTGATGATGGTGATGATGGTGATGATGGTGATGATGGTGATGATGGTGATGATGGTGATGATGGTGATGATGGTGATGATGGCGATGACGGTGATGGTGGTGATGATGGTGAAGATGGTGATGATGGTGATGATGGTGATGATGGTGGTGATGGTGATGATGGTGATGATGGTGATGATGGTGATGATGGTGATGATGGTGATGATGGTGATGATGGTGATGATGGTGATGATGGTGATGATGGTGATGATGGTGATGATGGTGATGATGGTGATGATGGTGATGATGGTGATGATGGTGATGATGGTGATGATGGTGATGATGGTGATGATGGTGATGATGGTGATGATGGTGATGATGGTGATGATGGTGATGATGGTGATGATGGTGATGATGGTGATGATGGTGATGATGGTGATGATGGTGATGATGGTGATGATGGTGATGATGGTGATGATGGTGATGATGGTGATGATGGTGATGATGGTGATGATGGTGATGAGTGCGGTGATGTTGACGGTGGAGATTATGGTGATGATGGTGAAGATTTTGATGATGGAGTGCGGTGATGTTGACGGTGGAGATTATGGTGATGATGGTGAAGATTTTGATGATGGCGATGATGGTGATGATGGTGATGATGGTGATGATGGTGATGATGGTGATGATGGTGATGATGGTGATGATGGTGATGATGGTGATGATGGTGATGATGGTGATGATGGTGATGATGGTGATGATGGTGATGATGGTGATGATGGTGATGATGGTGATGATGGTGATGATGGTGATGATGGTGATGATGGTGATGATGGTGATGATGGTGATGATGGTGATGATGGTGATGATGGTGATGATGGTGATGATGGTGATAATGGTGATGAGTGCGGTGATGTTGACGGTGGAGATTATGGTGATGATGGTGATGATGGTGATGATGGTGATGATGGTGATGATGGTGATTTTGGCAATGATGATGGTGATGATGATGGGGTTTTTGGCAATGATGATGGTGATGATGGTGATTTTGGCAATGATGCTGTCACTTATGGTAGTGCCAACAATGATGGCGACAGACATAGATTCTATTGATGCTTATGTGGTGCTAGTGATGGTTTAGCTGAGGCTTGTGCGGATGGGGATTGTACATGGATGGCAATGAAGCCGATGGCAATGGTGGTAATTAACGGTGGAAAAAGAACCGGGCAAGAGAGGATAAAAAAACAGACGATATCTCAGTACAGTTTGTAGTACATTTTTCAACTCAACTCTTTATGATATTCGCTTAACATTTATAGAGTATGGGGTGATGGACTTTGCGCTAGTGGAGAGTTTTGCCTTGATCGTTCGATATACAGAAACGGATTTCTTTATGGATTGGGTGTAAAATACGGTGGTGTCAAAAAGTGAAGCCACGATGTGATTATTAGCCTACAATTCGGCCAACCTGATCAAGTAATCGACCCGATTATCAATCAGCGCGCAAAACTCTTGCTAGGGGCAAAATCATCATTACAGTGAAAACTCTACGTTAAACATCCGTACTATTTTACTTACAATAGTTATGATGCAATTATAATTACTTTACTGGTAATGCGTTTAGGCACATATGGATATATGTATATATGTACATATAATAAATCTAAGTTTTAATTCATTATTTATACAGTTCATACAGATAAATGTTTGTTTATAAAATTGTGTCGAACAATGTGGGATTATCTTACGTAATATACATAGATATGTACATGGTGACACCCTGTCCCACGAGCAGTGTTACAAAAAGCTAGTCAAGACAAGAAAAAAATCGTATGGGAGGGTGGGATCTACTCCCCCCGTTTAGCCGGAAGCGGCAATTTTCTAAAAAAACTGACTTAATTTGGAAAAAAAATTATTAAAAATCAACAGTTACATCCACAATACGGTTATGTACTTTTTTGTAAAGCCAGAAACATCTTCTTTCATCTTGTTTTTAAACAAATCTGTTTTAAGGAATAGTTTTTGAGAAATTAATTTTCAAACTCAAAATTTTGCAAAAAAAATTTCGAACTATTTTTTTTCAAAATTGTATGTAATTAAGTACTATTTTTTTTCAAAAATTCCATTCTCTTGTTAGTTTTGGTGATGATGGTGATGATGGTGATGATGGTGACGATGGCGATTATGATGATGATGGTGATGATGGTGATGATGGTGATGATGGTGATGATGGTGATGATGGTGATGATGGTGATGATGGTGATGATGGTGATGATGGTGATGATGGTGATGATGGTGATGATGGTGATGATGGTGATGATGGTGATGATGGTGATGATGGTGATGATGGTGATGATGGTGATGATGGTGATGATGGTGATGATGGTGATGATGGTGATGATGGTGATGATGGTGATGATGGTGATGATGGTGATGATGGTGATGATGGTGATGATGGTGATGATGGTGATGATGGTGATGATGGTGATGATGGTGATGATGGTGATGATGGTGATGATGGTGATGATGGTGATGATGGTGATGATGGTGATGATGGTGGTGATGGCGATGACGGTGATGGTGGTGTTGATGGTGAAGATGGTGATGATGGTGATGATGGTGATGATGGTGATGATGGTGATGATGGTGATGATGGTGATGATGGTGATGATGGTGATGATGGTGATGATGGTGATGATGGTGATGATGGTGGTGATGGTGATGATGGCGATTATGATGATGATGGCGATTATGATGATGATGGTGATGATGGTGATGATGGTGATGATGGTGATGATGGTGATGATGGTGATGATGGTGATGATGGTGATGATGGTGATGATGGTGATGATGGTGATGATGGTGATGATGGTGATGATGGTGATGATGGTGATGATGGTGATGATGGTGATGATGGTGATGATGGTGATGATGGTGATGATGGTGATGATGGTGATGATGGTGATGATGGTGATAATGGTGATGATGGTGATGATGGTGATGATGGTGATGATGGTGATGATGGTGATGATGGTGATGATGGTGATGATGGTGATGATGGTGATGATGGTGATGATGGTGATGATGGTGATGATGGTGATGATGGTGATGATGGTGATGATGGTGATGATGGTGATGATGGTGATGATGGTGATGATGGTGATGATGGTGATGATGGTGATGATGGTGATGATGGTAATGATGGTGGTGATGGTGGTGATGGTGATGACGGTGATGATGGCGATGATGGTGATGATGGTGATGATGGTGATGATGGTGATGATGGTGATGATGGTGATGATGGTGATGATGGTGATGATGGTGGTGATGGTGATGATGGTGATGATGGTGATGATGGTGATGATGGTGATGATGGTGATGATGGTGATGATGGTGATGATGGTGATGATGGTGATGATGGTGATGATGGTGGTGATGGTGATGATGGTGATGATGGTGATGATGGTGATGATGGTGATGATGGTGTTGATGGTGATGATGGTGATGATGGTGATGATGGAGATGATGGTGATGAGTGCGGTGATGTTGACGGTGGAGATTATGGTGATGATGGTGATGATGGTGATGATGGTGATGATGGTGATGATGGTGATGATGGTGATGATGATGATGATGGTGATGATGGTGATGATGGTGATGATGGTGATGATGGTAATGATGGTGATGATGGTGATGATGGTGATGATGGTGATGAGTGCGGTGATGTTGACGGTGGAGATTATGGTGATGATGGTGACGATGGTGATGATGGTGATAATGGTGATGATGGCGAGGACGGTGATGATGGTGATGATGGTGATGATGGTGATGATGGTGATGATGGTGATGATGGTGATGATGGTGATGATGGTGATGATGGTGATGATGGTGATGATGGTGAAGATGGTGAGGGGTGATGATGGTGATGATGGCGAAGATGGTGATGATGGTGATGGTGGTGATGATGGTGATGATGGCGATTATGATGATGATTTCGATTATGATGATGATGGTGATGAGGGTGATGATGGTGATGAGGGTGACGATGGTGATGATGGTGATGATGGTGATGATGGTGATGATGGTGATAATGGTGATGATGGTGATGATGGTGATGATGATGATGATGGTGATGATGGTGATGATGGTGATGATGGTGATGACGGTGATGATGGTGATGATGGTGATGATGGTGATGATGGTGATGAGTGCGGTGATGGTGACGGTGGAGATTATGGTGACGATAATGATAGTGATGATGGTGATGATGGTGATGATGGTGATGATGGTGATGATGGTGATGATGGTGATGATGGTGATGATGGTAATGATGGTGAGGATGGTGATTATGGCGATTATGATGATGATGGTGATGAGGGTGACGATGGTGATGATGGTGATGATGGTTATGATGGTGAAGATGGTGATGATGGTGATGGTGGTGATGATGGTGATGATGGTGGTGATGGTGATGATGGCGATTATGATGATGATGGCGATTATGATGATGATGGCGATTATGATGATGATGGTGATGAGGGTGATGATGGTGATGAGGGTGACGATGGTGATGATGGTGATGATGGTGATGAAGGTGATGATGGTGATGATGGTGATGATGGTGATGATGGTGATGATGGTGATGATGGTGATGATGGTGATGATGGTGATGATGGTGATGATGGTGATGATGGTGATGATGGTGATAATGGTGATGAGTGCGGTGATGTTGACGGTGGAGATTATGGTGATGATGGTGATGATGGTGATGATGGTGATGATGGTGATGATGGTGATGATGGTGATGATGGTGATGATGGTGATGATGGTGATTTTGGCAATGATGATGGTGATGATGATGGGGTTTTTGGCAATGATGATGGTGATGATGGTGATTTTGGCAATGATGCTGTCACTTATGGTAGTGCCAACAATGATGGCGACAGACATAGATTCTATTGATGCTTATGTGGTGCTAGTGATGGTTTAGCTGAGGCTTGTGCGGATGGGGATTGTACATGGATGGCAATGAAGCCGATGGCAATGGTGGTAATTAACGGTGGAAAAAGAACCGGGCAAGAGAGGATAAAAAAACAGACGATATCTCAGTACAGTTTGTAGTACATTTTTCAACTCAACTCTTTATGATATTCGCTTAACATTTATAGAGGATGGGGTGATGGACTTTGCGCTAGTGGAGAGTTTTGCCTTGATCGTTCGATATACAGAAACGGATTTCTTTATGGATTGGGTGTAAAATACGGTGGTGTCAAAAAGTGAAGCCACGATGTGATTATTAGCCTACAATTCGGCCAACCTGATCAAGTAATCGACCCGATTATCAATCAGCGCGCAAAACTCTTGCTAGGGGCAAAATCATCATTACAGTGAAAACTCTACGTTAAACATCCGTACTATTTTACTTACAATAGTTATGATGCAATTATAATTACTTTACTGGTAATGCGTTTAGGCACATATGGATATATGTATATATGTACATATAATAAATCTAAGTTTTAATTCATTATTTATACAGTTCATACAGATAAATGTTTGTTTATAAAATTGTGTCGAACAATGTGGGATTATCTTACGTAATATACATAGATATGTACATGGTGACACCCTGTCCCACGAGCAGTGTTACAAAAAGCTAGTCAAGACAAGAAAAAAATCGTATGGGAGGGTGGGATCTACTCCCCCCGTTTAGCCGGAAGCGGCAATTTTCTAAAAAAACTGACTTAATTTGGAAAAAAAATTATTAAAAATCAACAGTTACATCCACAATACGGTTATGTACTTTTTTGTAAAGCCAGAAACATCTTCTTTCATCTTGTTTTTAAACAAATCTGTTTTAAGGAATAGTTTTTGAGAAATTAATTTTCAAACTCAAAATTTTGCAAAAAAAATTTCGAACTATTTTTTTTCAAAATTGTATGTAATTAAGTACTATTTTTTTTCAAAAATTCCATTCTCTTGTTAGTTTTTATTTAAAAACAGAAAACTGGATGCAAAAATGTCTTGTAGTTTTTGAGAAATTAAAAAAAAACCCAAACCATTTTTTTCTAAGAAGAACCTTTTTTTTGGTTTTAACGCGACTGGACTTGTAGGCAAATTAATGTGTGAAACATTGACCTCTTTTTTATTATTTTTAAAAACTTCGGAGTTTTATTATAATAAATTTTCAATATGATCCCCATTTTTTAGAAGGCAAAGATTATATCTCCTTCTTCTCCTAATGGCTGCACATATCTATGCTGGACAAATTTTCCTGCAATTTGACTCCAGCGACTTCAATCCGTTCTTTCAGTTGTTCCAAAGATACTCTTTCCACTTCGTAAACATAATTCTTCATGAATCCCCACACATAAAAATCTAGAGGAGTTAAATCTGGTGATCTAGGTGGCCATACCGTGGGGCCCCTTCTTCCGATCCAACGGTCACTAAAATGATCATCCAGCCAGTTTTTAACCCGTAAGCTGTAGTGTGCTGGTGCTCCATCTTGCTGGTAGATTAAATTATCTGCTATGGCCAAAGAAACGTTGACCATCAAATCGGGCAAAAGGTCTCGTAGGAACTGCAGGTATGATTCTCCATTAATAACGGCATTCAAAAACCAGGGCCCGATTACAGTTTGTCCAACAATACCAAGCCAAACATTACAGCTAAAGCGGTGTTGTCATTTATTTTGTTTTTTGTTGTGTGGATTGGTGCTACTCCAATGATGTAAATTGTGGAAGTTAGTAACCCCATCTCTGGTAAACTGTGCTTTATCCGTCCAGAATATCCTTGCAAAATAGTAGCAGTAATGATCGACAAAATTCTGCTCTCAAAAACTTGTCGTTTGAGGTGAGTTCCTGAACTGACCTAAAATGGTACGTACGTGTAAGTTTTCGGTATGAAGCACTCTTCATACTCTAGGTTTGGGCACTCCAAGCATAATAGCTATCCTCTTTGTACTAAGGGAGGGAGTACGTCGGACCAAATCCAAAATTCTTTTATCTAAGATTCCTGATCCATCTGTAACTGATCTTTCGCTTCTTCGATGCTCTAGCACTCCGTGCTCTCGCAGACGTCGGTGGATTCTTGAAAACATGCTACGACTGGGACACCTCCGATTGGGATATCTTTCAGCGTAGAGTCTTTCGGCTTCACGATCTCGACCATTAGCTAAACCGTAGCAGAAGTGCATGTCCGTTAATTCTTCTCGAGAGTATGAGTTTGACATCGTAATGTGTTGATGAAATGGAAATTTGGAAATGTTTTTTTATTAAAAATGCGATGCCTTTTATTTGCATTTTAGTTGCAAATATTTTGTTTTTCATAAAGAAAAATTGCGGTTTTATTGTCTTAAGGTCCTAGCGGGTAGAACCCATTGGCGGCGGGCGGACCGAGACGAAATTGGCAGGCCAGTTTTCAGGCGTTATCAATGAGAAAAAAGGATTAATCCAGGGTTATTCCAATACTGTGTCTCTTTATTGTATCCTCATAAAACTCCGAATTTTTTAAAATTAATTTGTCTACAACTCCAGCCGCGTTAAAACCAAAAAAAAAGGTTCTTCTTAGAAAAAAATGGTTCGGGTTTCTTTTTAATTTCTCAAAAACTACAAGACATTTTTGCATCCGGTTTCTGTTTTTAACTAAAAACTAATAAGAGAATTGAATTTTTGAAAAAAAAATTAGTACTTAATTACATACAATTTTGAAAAAAAATAGTTCGAAATTTTTTTTGCAAAATTTTGAGTTTGAAAATTAATTTCTCAAAAACTATTCCTTAAAACAGATTTGTTTAAAAACAAGATGAAAGAAGAGGTTTCTGGCTTTACAAAAAGTATATCACGGCATTGTGGATGTAACTGTTGATTTTTAATATTTTTTTTTCCAAATTAATTCAATTTTTTAGAAAATTGCCCCTCCCGGCTAAACGGGGGGGAATAGACCCCCCCTAGCATACGATTCTTTTTTTGTCTTGACCAGACCTACACGCTCTAGCTTTTTGACATACTGCTCGTGGGACACCCTGTATATGTATGTAGTGAAAAAAAAAATTATATTTTAGTAGTATAAAGAATTCAGCAAATGAATAATAGTACTCGTATACTTATACATGGTAAGCTTCTCCGTTTATTTCCGATTATCCTTCACAAAAATGGTTTGGGTTTAAGTCCACAAAATGAAAATATGAAAATAGAAAATTCAAATTTGCATTATATATTTGTATTGTTATGAGGATCGCCACCTTGATTTGTATCAAGCTCAAAGTCTACTTCACACCTATATGGCCTCATATTAGCTGGCGATGATACACCTTTATATGCCATTCGCGTCAATTGTAGACCATCGATATCGGCGATGACGTAACGATCATTAGGAAGGACTTATTTTACCTCATAAGGACCTCTGTATCTAGCGAATAGATTTTTTGTTAACACCAGGAGTTGTTACTACATTTTTTATCATAACATAATCACCCTTTTTATAAGTTAGTGGCTGCTTATGCCGTTTATCGTAGTATATCTGATTCTTTTCGATATTTCTTACGGCTTCGGCTCTTATGCTATCTATGTCCGCTCTTTTATCTTCTATTGTGTTAGTTAAAAAATCCATAATCTTATCGCAAAGTACCCCTTTTTGATTCCTACCAAACAAAAGCATGCTGGGTGTAAAACCTGTACTCCTACTCAAAGTATTATTAAGAGTATACTCTATCTTGGCTATATGCTTGTCCCATTCCACAGTTGACTGAGCGTCTCATTCTTTCGCCAACATTGGAACAAGAATTCGGTTGATCCGCTCGACTTGCCCATTCGACTGGGGAGAACGTGTTGCAACTTTTGTATGTTCAACATTACTTTTGCTTAGAAATTCGGAAAATTCTTTAAATGTAAAGGATGATCCACGATCCGAAGCTATTCTATTTGGCCTGGAATAGTTTTCGAAATATAAATTTAGACATGCTATCACCTCTTTACTGGGTACAATTTAATAAACTTTGTAAAACCTTCGATAACCAAGAAAATATACTTTTTCTGGGAACGTGAATTCGCCAAGCGGCCAAGGTGGTCAACGTATAGGCTATCAAAAGGAATATCTCCCTTAGGTATTGAGTGGAGATTACCTTGAAGTTTTCCAGACTCAGGAGAAAAATAGATACACTTGAGGCAACTCTTGAAGTACTGTCTTATTTTCTCCTTCATTTTCGGAAATCAATAGCACAGAATAAATATTTTACTGGGTATAATAAATTTACTGGGTACAATTTAATAAACTTTGTAAAACCTTCGATAACCAAGAAAATATACTTTTTCTGGGAAAGTGAATTCGCCAAGCGGCCAAGGTGGTCAACGTATAGGCTATCAAAAGGAATATCTCCCTTAGGTATTGAGTGGAGATTACCTTGAAGTTTTCCAGACTCAGGAGAAAAATAGATACACTTGAGGCAACTCTTGAAGTACTGTCTTATTTTCTCCTTCATTTTCGGAAACCAATAGCACAGAATAAATAGTATACAGAAGTCGCATCTCGGCCTGCGATGATTTTTCACTTTATGGTGCGGGCGGAACAACTGAAGGGAAGATCAAGCAACGAGAGAGCAAGCATGATCAGAGAGTAACAACCAGAGAGCAGCCACGATCAGAGAGAATCAACGAGAGAGCAATCTTAAAATGTTTATGTGTGTGTGTGTGTGTATTGTGTTGCTATCCCACGTCGTGAATGCACGTGGTGTTGACAAAATTTTGTTTCAAGTTTTAGATTTCTATATTTAGTTTTCTTCAGTTGAAAGTTGCGCTTTTCGATGTAAACTAAAAGGGCCGGGTAACACCAATTAACGTTATTCCATTATTTGGGATTTTTGTGCAAATTTCAATCTGATATATGTAGGGAAGAATAACCCAAAAACTTTAGTGCGACAGGATTTTAAGTTTGCGGGCTTTAGTAAAATTTTTTTTCTCTGAAGCCCACGAGCAATGCTTCCTCAAAAGTACTAAGATCATGAAGTCCAATATTATTTCCTTATGATCAGAACATGTGGAAAACCATTGCGGTGTGGCATTTTTGCATTTGGATTTTATCAAGTTTTTTATACCAACAGTTTGTGGTTGTGTGTCAAAAATATTGCTAAACACTGTAATATGTTTCTTGCTAATTTCCAAGAAAATTTGTGAAGGAGCAACGAGGTTACCAAAATCTTTAAGAGAATTGTAATTTTTATGAAATATGAAAAGTTCACTAGGAACTGTTAATACTTCGTCTTCTTTTCTCAATATAGAAACACAAATATCGCAGTTAATTTTCGGTATCATTTTGTAGACGATATAACCTATGAAGTATCTTAAAGACGCGAAATCGATACTAAATTCCGAACAATTCTGAAAGTCATCATTTAATACGAAATCATCAATGATTTCTATGTTAATATCTATTTCAGAGTTTTCGTTTCGACTGAGTTCTTCATTATTTGTATCAGCTAAGTCCATATTTGACAAAATATTTGAAAGCGTTTCAAATGTGGTATCACTCAGCTCAACTGCACTATATTTGCAGACATTAAGCGTGCTAATAAAGTGTTTATATCAGTAACTGAGGGGTTAATATTATTTCCACCCTTTTGTCTTAGAACCGAGAACATATTTTCGAGCTTATCTTGGTTTAATGCTCTTGTCATTAAAAAAAATATTTGGGATTTTTTTTGAAATAGCTCGTCTACTAATTGTAATACAGCGTTTGAGGTAAATTTCATTCCATCTAAAAAAAATACTTTTTTCTTTCTGTCAACAAATGAGATTTCATTGAGGTATTCAAGAAAGAATTTTATATATTCGTGTGATGGACTGTTAAGTTGAACTGCAGACTTATAACAATTCTTTGAAGATAGCGAACCACTATTTAGGCAGTCAAATATTTTGTCAATATTTCCTATGAAGCATGCCGTAGATAAACAAACTTCTTTTGAGCAACTTTTAAAGCCTACTGTCTCAATAACAGTTTTAATTGCTGCTTGAACAGTCCTACTAAAAATTTGGGTGGCTAGTTTTACTTTCATTTTTTCGAAAGAGTTCGGAAATATGTGCTGGCTTGTAAGTTTAAGACACATTTTTGTATTAGATTTGCACTCCATTTCCCATAGTTCCTTAACTACTTTAAAACTAGCAACTCCATTTGGTGTTGTAAGGCCACATTGAAGCCAACCATTTCTTAATGATTTGATTAGATGTGGAAAATCATATACACAGAAAGTTTTACTACCATTATACATAAAATAGGGTTTTTCTAAAGTAGCTCCCAATTCCAAGAAACACTTCCTGTTAGAGGACCCTTGGTCACAAATTACAACTTTAACTATGATGCCAAAACTGTTCAAAATTGCTAAATTTCGTAATATGTATTATCTTTTTTAGTAAATCGGCAGAAAGTCCATTTTTTGAAACAAAGTAATTAAATGTAAGCGCCCAGTTGGAAAACATTGATTTAATCATAAAAACGCCCCAATCTGGTTCGTTCTTTCAACCCCATTTTCCTCAAATCCATCCACTAAATCTAATTTGGAATTGTATCGCAATTCCCTTCTAATCGCCATTTCATCCATCACCAGAATCATATTATTCTTTTCGTACTGGTTCAAATCTAAGCACTTCTTTTTTATTAACTCTAAACCGTTATTTTTAAAACCTGGTTGTAGGGAATTTACAGGGGCCCATCGATAAACAGTAGAGATATTTGGCAAATTTAGATGCAATTTATTCTTCAAAAATTGGTACGTTGACTGTGAGACATAATAAATGTTTTGAACCAAATCTTTTACATCTTGCTTATATTCTTTAGGTCGTGGACTAAGAAGAAGTTTGCAAAATGTTTTTGACTCCTTGCTTATTTGAAAAGAGTCGATGGTTTGAAATACGCTTGATTTTGTTGCTATTTGTTTGCGGCTTTGGAGATTTTTATATTTTGCTATCATGTCGTAATATTTTTTTCTGTAAAAATTAGCTGATTTCAGATATTTTTCACAGTCATTACAACATCCATCTACGGAGTCACTTGTTCGCCTCTTTTTAGCTGGACAATCAAGCTCCAACGACTTGTAATCTTCCTCAATAACTTCTAAGTTAAATACCGGAACAGCTCCGAATTTCAACTTTTTTTTACCAATGTCAGAACTTGAGAACTGATTGGCGCAAATCAACAATTTTTTTGTGTAATCTTTTGTTGGAATATTACATTTTTCTCGCCAAATTTGACCCATAGCTGAGTCATAGGGAGGAAACTTAAACATTCTTATCTTTTCACCATATCGCCTAGATTTACCGCATGTTTTTATGCAGCATCGAATGCCGAACTTTTGGAAAATTTTACCAACAGCCGGTACAGAATCCATTTTTCCTATTCAAAATCGTATGACAACCCCTCAACAATCAATATATAATAATAAGTCCAAAGAATAATCCAAATCGTATGCAAAGTTGTCAACAATTATAAAAGCTAAAAGTTAAATATCAAAATACAAAGTAAAAATGGACTCGATATATAAGCGCAGGAAAACACAACCATTCGCATGAAAGTACAATTCCCAAGTGATTTCGAATCCAATATACACAATCGAAAACAAGAGAAGCAATACAACACCATGCAAGCTTACGATAGAAGAAGCTATCAATGCATACACACGCACACACATTTGCATACACATCGTAAGCTGCTTTGCTCTCGTAAAAACAAAACCACCGAAAACGCACACGCTACTCTCTTTCGCTCGCACCAGCTTCTCAATTTTTTTGTATACTCTCTTGCATGTTCTCATGCTTGTACTCTCTGTTCAATAGGGTGCCAATATTGGAACCCTAGAACAAAATTTGCTTCGTATGAGATGCAACTTCTGTATACTATTTATTCTGTGGTATTACTCTTTTATCGCACTTGACAGAGTTGCCAGTACCATTAAAATTAGTAACAGAATTGTCACCACCATTGCCATCGGATTCATTGCCATCCATGTTCAATCCCTATCCGCACCAGCTTCAGTTAGACCATCACCAGCACCATATAAGCATCAATAGAATCTATATCTATCGCTATCATTGTTGTCACTACCATAAGTGACAGCATCATTGCCAAAATCACTATCGTCACCTTCATTAATATCATCACCACTATTGCCCTCATCACCATTACCCTCACAATTACCGCCACCGGCATAACTATTATCACCATCATAATCGCCATCATCACAATCATCAGCTTCACCAGCATCATCAGCATCATCAGCATCATCAGCATCATCAGCATCATCAGCATCATCAGCATCATCACCATCATCGTCATCATCAAAATCATCACCCTCATCACCATCATCATCATCATCACCATCATCCCCATCATCACCATCATCACCATCATCACCATCATCACCATCATCACCATCATCACCATCATCACCATCATCACCATCATCACCATCATCACCATCATCACCATCATCACTATCATTATCGTCATCATCATCTCCTCCGTCACCATTATCACAATCATCATCATTATCACTGTCACCATCGCCACAATCATCACCGCCACTATTACTGTCACCATCAGCATCACCATCAACATCGTCAGCATTATCAGCATCACCATCAACATCGTCAGCATTATCAGCATCATCAGCATCATCACCATCAGCACCATCATCACCGTCATCACCATCATCACCATCATCACCATCATCACCATCATCACCATCGTCACCATCATCATCATAATCGCCATCATCACCATCCTCATCATCATTACCATCATCACCAAAATCTCCACCGTCACCATCATCACCATCACCGCACTCATCACCATCATCAGCATCATCAGCATCATCACCATCATCACCATCATCAGCTTCACCAGCATCATCACCATCATCACCAACATCACCATCATCACCATCATCATCATCATCACCATCATCACCATCATCACCATCATCAGCATCATCACCTTCATCACCATCATCACCATCATCACCATCGTCACCCTCATTACCATCATCACCCTCATCACCATCATCATCATAATCGCCATCATGATCATAATCGCCATCATCACCATCCTCACCATCATCACCATCATCACCACCATCACCATCATCACCATCTTCACCATCATAACCATCATCACCGTCATCGCCATCATCACCATCATCACCATCATCAAAATCATCACCGTCATCGCCAATATCACCATCATCACCATCATCAAAATCATCACCAACATTACCATCGTCACCCTATCACCATCATCATCATAATCACCATCATCACCATCATCACCATCATCACCATCATCACCATCATCACTATCATTATCGTCACCATAATCTCCACCGTCACCATCACCGCACTCATCACCATGATCACCATCATCACCATCATCAGCATCATCAGCATCATCAGCATCATCAGCATCATCAGCATCATCACCATCATCACCATCATCACCATCATCACCATCATCACTTTCATTATCGTCACCATAATCTCCATCATCACCATCATCGGCATCATCACCATCATCACCATCATCACCATCATCACCATCATCACCATCATCACCATCATCACCATCATCACCATCATCACCCTCATCACCATCATCACCATCATCACCATCATCACCATCATCACCATCATCACCATCATCACCATCATCACCATCATCACCATCATCACCATCATCACCATCATCACCAACATTACCATCATCATAATCGCCATCATCACCATCATCACCATCATCACCATCATCACCATCATCACCATCATCACCATCATCACCATCATCACCATCATCACCATCATCACCATCATCACCATCATCACCATCATCAGCATCATCAGCATCATCAGCATCATCAGCATCGTCACCATCATCACCATCATCACCATCATCACCATCATCACCATCATCACCATCATCACCATCATCACCATCATCACCATCATCACCATCATTACCATCATCACCATCATCACCATCATCACCATCATCACCATCATCACCATCATCACCATCATCACCATCATCACCATCATCACCATCATCACCATCATCACCATCATCACCATCATCACCATCATCACCATCATCACCATCATCACCATCATCACCATCATCACCATCATCACCATCATCACCATCATTACCATCATCACCATCATCACCATCATCACCATCATCACCATCATCACCATCATCACCATCATCACCATCATCACCATCATCACCATCATTACCATCATCACCATCATCGCCATCATCACCATCATCACCATCATCACCATCATCACCATCATCACCATCATCACCATCATCACCATCATCACCATCATCACCATCATCACCATCATCACCATCATCACCATCATCACCATCATCACCATCATCACCATCATCACCATAATCGCCATCATCATCATAATCGCCATCATCACCATCATCACCATCATCACCATCATCACCATCATCACCATCATCACCATCATCACCATCATCACCATCATCACCATAATCGCCATCATCATCATAATCGCCATCATCACCATCATCACCATCATCACCATCATCACCGTCATCACCATCATCACCATCATCACCATCATCACCATCATCACCATCATCACCATCATCACCATCATCACCATCATCACCATCATCACCATCATCACCATCATCACCATCATCACCATCATCACCATCATCACCATCATCACCATCATCACCATCATCACCATCATCACCATCATCACCATCATCACCATCGTCACCCTCATCACCATCATCATCATAATCGCCATCATCATCATAATCGCCATCATCACCATCATCACCATCATCACCATCATCACCATCATCACCATCATCACCATCATCACCATCATCACCATCATCACCATAATCGCCATCATCATCATAATCGCCATCATCACCATCATCACCATCATCACCATCATCACCGTCATCACCATCATCACCATCATCACCATCATCACCATCATCACCATCATCACCTTCATCACCATCGTCACCCTCATCACCATCATCACCCTCATCACCATCATAATCGCCATCATCATCATAATCGCCATCATCACCATCACCACCATCATCACCATCATCACCATCATCACCATCATCACCATCATAATCGCCATCATCACCATCACCACCATCATCACCATCATCACCATCATCACCATCATCACCATCGTCACCCTCATCACCATCATCACCCTCATCACCATCATAATCGCCATCATCATCATAATCGCCATCATCACCATCACCACCATCATCACCATCATCACCATCATCACCATCATCATCATCATCACCAACATCACCATCATCACAATCATCACCATCATCACCATCATCACCATCATCACCATCATCACCGTCATCACCATCATCACCATCATCACCATCATCACCCTCATCACCATCATAATCGCCATCATCATCATAATCGCCATCATCACCATCACCACCATCATCACCATCATCACCATCATCACCATCATCATCATCATCACCAACATCACCATCATCACCATCATCACCATCATCACCATCATCACCATCATCACCATCATCACCATCATCAGCATCATCAGCATCATCACCATCATCACCATCATCACCATCATCACCATCATCACCATCATCACCATCATCACCATCATCACCATCATCACCATCATTACCATCATCACCATCATCACCATCATCACCATCATCACCATCATCACCATCATCACCATCATCACCATCATCACCATCATCACCATCATCACCATCATCACCATCATCACCATCATCACCATCATCACCATCATCACCATCATCACCATCATCACCATCATGACCAAAATCATCATCATGACCATCATCACCATCATCACCATCGTCACCCTCATTACCATCATCACCCTCATCACCATCATCATCATAATCGCCATCATCATCATAATCGCCATCATCACCATCCTCACCATCCTCACCATCATCACCATCATCACCACCATCACCATCTTCACCATCATCACCATCATCACCGTCATCGCCATCATCACCATCATCACCATCACACCATCATCACCATCGTCACCCTCATCACCATCATCATCATAATCGCCATCATCACCATCATCACCATCATCACCATCATCACCATCATCACCGTCATCACCATCATCACCATCATCACCATCATCACCATCATCACCATCATCACCATCATCACCATCATCACCATCATCACCATCATCACCATCATCACCATCATCACCATCATCACCATCATCACCATCATCACCATCATCACCATCATCACCATCATCACCATCATCACCATCATCACCATCATCACCATCATCACCATCATCACCATCATCACCATCATCACCATCATCACCATCATCACCATCATCACCATCATCACCATCATCACCATGATCACCATCATCACCATCATCACCATCATGACCAAAATCATCATCATGACCATCATCACCATCATCACCATCGTCACCCTCATTACCATCATCACCCTCATCACCATCATCACCATCATCACCACCATCACCATCATCACCATCTTCACCATCATCACCATCATCACCGTCATCGCCATCATCACCATCATCACCATCATCACCATCGTCACCCTCATCACCATCATCACCATCATCACCATCATCACCATCATCACCATCATCACCATCATCACCATCATCACCATCATCACCATCATCACCGTCATCACCATCATCACCATCATCACCATCATCACCATCATCACCATCATCACCATCATCATCACCATCATCACCATCACCGCACTCATTGATGGATCAAGGTCATTGACCCCTCAAGGTCATTGACCTCATCAAGGTCATTGACCTCATCAAGGTCATTGACCTCATCAAGGTCATTGACCTCATCAAGGTCATTGACCCCTCAAGGTCATTGACCTCATCAAGGTCATTGACCTCATCAAGGTCATTGACCCCTCAAGGTCATTGACCTCATCAAGTTCATTGACCACTCAAGGTCATTGACCTCACCAAGGTCATTCCGACGTAATGAGTTCAATGACCTTGAGGGGTCAATGACCTTGAGGGGTCAATGACCTTGAGGGGTCAATGACCTTGATGAGGTCAATGACCTTGATGAGGTCAATGACCTTGAGGGGTCAATGACCTTGATGAGGTCAATGACCTTGAGGGGTCAATGACCTTGATGAGGTCAATGACCTTGATGAGGTCAATGACCTTGAGGGGTCAATGACCTTGAGGGATCAATGACCTTGAGGGGTCAACGACCTTAAGGGGTGATGATGGTGATGATGGCGAAGATGGTGATGATGGTGATGGTGGTGATGATGGTGATGATGGTGATGATGGTGATGATGGTGATGATGGTGATGATGGTGATGATGGTGATGATGGTGATGATGGTGATGATGGTGATGATGGTGACGATGGTGATGATGGTGATGATGGTGATGATGGCGATGACGGTGATGATGGTGATGATGGTGATGATGGTGATGATGGTGAAGATGGTGAGGGGTGATGATGGTGATGATGGTGATGATGGTGATGATGGTGATGATGGCGAAGATGGTGATGATGGTGATGGTGGTGATGATGGTGATGATGGTGATGATGGTGAGGATGGTGATGATGGCGATTATGATGATGATTTCGATTATGATGATGATGGTGATGATGGTGATGATGGTGATGATGGTGATGATGGTGATGATGGTGATGATGGTGATGACGGTGATGATGGTGATGATGGTGATGATGGTGATGATGGTGATGATGGTGATGATGGTGATGATGGTGATGATGGTGATGATGGTGATGATGGTGACGATGGTGATGATGGTGATGATGGTGATGATGGCGATGACGGTGATGATGGTGATGATGGTGATGATGGTGATGATGGTGATGATGGTGATGATGGTGATGATGGTGATGATGGTGATGATGGTGAAGATGGTGAAGATGGTGATGATGGTGATGGTGGTGATGATGGTGGTGATGGTGATGATGGCGATTATGATGATGATGGCGATTATGATGATGATGGTGATGAGGGTGATGATGGTGATGAGGATGACGATGGTGATGATGGTGATGATGGTGATGAAGGTGATGATGGTGATGATGGTGATGATGGTGATGATGGTGATGATGGTGATGATGGCGAAGATGGTGATGATGGTGATGGTGGTGATGATGGTGATGATGGTGATGATGGTGATGATGGTGAGGATGGTGATGATGGCGATTATGATGATGATTTCGATTATGATGATGATGGTGATGATGGTGATGATGGTGATGATGGTGATGATGGTGATGATGGTGATGATGGTGATGACGGTGATGATGGTGATGATGGTGATGATGGTGATGATGGTGATGATGGTGATGAGGGTGATGATGGTGATGAGGATGACGATGGTGATGATGGTGATGATGGTGATGAAGGTGATGATGGTGATGATGGTGATGATGGTGATGATGGTGATGATGGTGATGATGGTGATGATGGTGATGATGGTGATGATGGTGATGATGGTGGTGATTGTGATGATGGCGATTATGATGATGATGGCGATTATGATGATGATGGTGATGATGGTGATGATGGTGATGATGGTGATGATGGTGATGATGGTGATGATGGCGATGACGGTGATGATGGTGATGATGGTGATGATGGTGATGATGGTGAAGATGGTGAGGGGTGATGATGGTGATGATGGTGATGATGGTGATGATGGTGATGATGGCGAAGATGGTGATGATGGTGATGGTGGTGATGATGGTGATGATGGTGATGATGGTGAGGATGGTGATGATGGCGATTATGATGATGATTTCGATTATGATGATGATGGTGATGATGGTGATGATGGTGATGATGGTGATGATGGTGATGATGGTGATGATGGTGATGACGGTGATGATGGTGATGATGGTGATGATGGTGATGATGGTGATGATGGTGATGATGGTGATGATGGTGATGATGGTGATGATGGTGATGATGGTGACGATGGTGATGATGGTGATGATGGTGATGATGGCGATGACGGTGATGGTGGTGATGATGGTGATGATGGTGATGATGGTGATGATGGTGATGATGGTGATGATGGTGATGATGGTGATGATGGTGAAGATGGTGAAGATGGTGATGATGGTGATGGTGGTGATGATGGTGGTGATGGTGATGATGGCGATTATGATGATGATGGCGATTATGATGATGATGGTGATGAGGGTGATGATGGTGATGAGGATGACGATGGTGATGATGGTGATGATGGTGATGAAGGTGATGATGGTGATGATGGTGATGATGGTGATGATGGTGATGATGGTGATGATGGTGATGATGGTGATGATGGTGATGATGGTGATGATGGTGGTGATTGTGATGATGGCGATTATGATGATGATGGCGATTATGATGATGATGGTGATGATGGTGATGATGGTGATGATGGTGATGATGGTGATGATGGTGATGATGGTGATGATGGCGAAGATGGTGATGATGGTGATGGTGGTGATGATGGTGATGATGGTGATGATGGTGATGATGGTGAGGATGGTGATGATGGCGATTATGATGATGATTTCGATTATGATGATGATGGTGATGATGGTGATGATGGTGATGATGGTGATGATGGTGATGATGGTGATGATGGTGATGACGGTGATGATGGTGATGATGGTGATGATGGTGATGATGGTGATGATGGTGATGATGGTGATGATGGTGATGATGGTGATGATGGTGATGATGGTGATGATGGTGATGATGGTGATGATGGTGATGATGGTGACGATGGTGATGATGGTGATGATGGTGATGATGGCGATGACGGTGATGATGGTGATGATGGTGATGATGGTGATGATGGTGATGATGGTGATGATGGTGATGATGGTGATGATGGTGATGATGGTGAAGATGGTGAAGATGGTGATGATGGTGATGGTGGTGATGATGGTGGTGATGGTGATGATGGCGATTATGATGATGATGGCGATTATGATGATGATGGTGATGAGGGTGATGATGGTGATGAGGATGACGATGGTGATGATGGTGATGATGGTGATGAAGGTGATGATGGTGATGATGGTGATGATGGTGATGATGGTGATGATGGTGATGATGGTGATGATGGTGATGATGGTGATGATGGTGATGATGGTGATGATGGTGATGATGGTGATGATGGTGATGATGGTGATGATGGTGATGATGGTGATGATGGTGACGATGGTGATGATGGTGATGATGGTGATGATGGCGATGACGGTGATGATGGTGATGATGGTGATGATGGTGATGATGGTGATGATGGTGATGATGGTGATGATGGTGATGATGGTGATGATGGTGAAGATGGTGAAGATGGTGATGATGGTGATGGTGGTGATGATGGTGGTGATGGTGATGATGGCGATTATGATGATGATGGCGATTATGATGATGATGGTGATGAGGGTGATGATGGTGATGAGGATGACGATGGTGATGATGGTGATGATGGTGATGAAGGTGATGATGGTGATGATGGTGATGATGGTGATGATGGTGATGATGGTGATGATGGTGATGATGGTGACGATGGTGATGATGGTGATGATGGTGATGATGGCGATGACGGTGATGATGGTGATGATGGTGATGATGGTGATGATGGTGATGATGGTGATGATGGTGATGATGGTGATGATGGTGATGATGGTGAAGATGGTGAAGATGGTGATGATGGTGATGGTGGTGATGATGGTGGTGATGGTGATGATGGCGATTATGATGATGATGGCGATTATGATGATGATGGTGATGAGGGTGATGATGGTGATGAGGATGACGATGGTGATGATGGTGATGATGGTGATGAAGGTGATGATGGTGATGATGGTGATGATGGTGATGATGGTGATGATGGTGATGATGGTGATGATGGTGATGATGGTGATGATGGTGATGATGGTGATGAAGGTGATGATGGTGATGATGGTGATGATGGTGATGATGGTGATGATGGTGATGATGGTGATGATGGTGATGATGGTGGTGATTGTGATGATGGCGATTATGATGATGATGGCGATTATGATGATGATGGTGATGATGGTGATGATGGTGATGATGGTGATGATGGTGATGATGGTGATGATGGTGATGATGGTGATGATGGTGATGATGGCGAAGATGGTGATGATGGTGATGGTGGTGATGATGGTGATGATGGTGATGATGGTGATGATGGTGATGATGGTGATGATGGTGATGATGGTGATGATGGTGATGATGGTGATGATGGTGATGATGGTGACGATGGTGATGATGGTGATGATGGTGATGATGGCGATGACGGTGATGATGGTGATGATGGTGATGATGGTGATGATGGTGAAGATGGTGAGGGGTGATGATGGTGATGATGGTGATGATGGTGATGATGGTGATGATGGCGAAGATGGTGATGATGGTGATGGTGGTGATGATGGTGATGATGGTGATGATGGTGAGGATGGTGATGATGGCGATTATGATGATGATTTCGATTATGATGATGATGGTGATGATGGTGATGATGGTGATGATGGTGATGATGGTGATGATGGTGATGATGGTGATGACGGTGATGATGGTGATGATGGTGATGATGGTGATGATGGTGATGATGGTGATGATGGTGATGATGGTGATGATGGTGATGATGGTGATGATGGTGACGATGGTGATGATGGTGATGATGGTGATGATGGCGATGACGGTGATGATGGTGATGATGGTGATGATGGTGATGATGGTGATGATGGTGATGATGGTGATGATGGTGATGATGGTGATGATGGTGAAGATGGTGAAGATGGTGATGATGGTGATGGTGGTGATGATGGTGGTGATGGTGATGATGGCGATTATGATGATGATGGCGATTATGATGATGATGGTGATGAGGGTGATGATGGTGATGAGGATGACGATGGTGATGATGGTGATGATGGTGATGAAGGTGATGATGGTGATGATGGTGATGATGGTGATGATGGTGATGATGGTGATGATGGTGATGATGGTGATGATGGTGATGATGGTGATGATGGTGGTGATTGTGATGATGGCGATTATGATGATGATGGCGATTATGATGATGATGGTGATGATGGTGATGATGGTGATGATGGTGATGATGGTGATGATGGTGATGATGGTGATGATGGCGAAGATGGTGATGATGGTGATGGTGGTGATGATGGTGATGATGGTGATGATGGTGATGATGGTGAGGATGGTGATGATGGCGATTATGATGATGATTTCGATTATGATGATGATGGTGATGATGGTGATGATGGTGATGATGGTGATGATGGTGATGATGGTGATGATGGTGATGACGGTGATGATGGTGATGATGGTGATGATGGTGATGATGGTGATGATGGTGATGATGGTGATGATGGTGATGATGGTGATGATGGTGATGATGGTGACGATGGTGATGATGGTGATGATGGTGATGATGGCGATGACGGTGATGATGGTGATGATGGTGATGATGGTGATGATGGTGATGATGGTGATGATGGTGATGATGGTGATGATGGTGATGATGGTGATGATGGTGAAGATGGTGAAGATGGTGATGATGGTGATGGTGGTGATGATGGTGGTGATGGTGATGATGGCGATTATGATGATGATGGCGATTATGATGATGATGGTGATGAGGGTGATGATGGTGATGAGGATGACGATGGTGATGATGGTGATGATGGTGATGAAGGTGATGATGGTGATGATGGTGATGATGGTGATGATGGTGATGATGGTGATGATGGTGATGATGGTGATGATGGTGATGATGGTGATGATGGTGGTGATTGTGATGATGGCGATTATGATGATGATGGCGATTATGATGATGATGGTGATGATGGTGATGATGGTGATGATGGTGATGATGGTGATGATGGTGATGATGGTGATGATGGTGATGATGGTGATGATGGTGATGATGGTGATGATGGTGATGATGGTGATGATGGTGATGATGGTGATGATGGTGATGATGGTGATGATGGTGATGATGGTGATGATGGTGATGATGGTGATGATGGTGATGGTGGTGATGATGGTGATGATGGTGGTGATGGTGATGATGGCGATTATGATGATGATCGCGATTATGATGATGATGGTGATGATGGTGATGAGGGTGACGATGGTGATGATGGTGATGATGGTGATGAAGGTGATGATGGTGATGATGGTGATGATGGTGATGATGGTGATGATGGTGATGATGGTGATGATGGTGATGATGGTGGTGATTGTGATGATGGCGATTATGATGATGATGGCGATTATGATGATGATGGTGATGATGGTGATGATGGTGATGATGGTGATGATGGTGATGATGGTGATGATGGTGATGATGGTGATGATGGTGATGATGGTGATGATGGTGATGATGGTGATGATGGTGATGATGGTGATGATGGTGATGATGGTGATGATGGTGATGATGGTGATGATGGTGATGATGGTGATGATGGTGATGATGGTGATGATGGTGATGATGGTGATGATGGTGATGATGGTGATGATGGTGATGATGGTGATGATGGTGATGATGGTGATGATGGTGATGATGGTGATGATGGTGATGATGGTGATGATGGTGATGATGGTGATGATGGTGATGATGGTGATGATGGTGATGATGGTGATGATGGTGATGATGGTGATGATGGTGGTGATGGCGATGACGGTGATGGTGGTGTTGATGGTGAAGATGGTGATGATGGTGATGATGGTGATGATGGTGATGATGGTGATGATGGTGATGATGGTGATGATGGTGATGATGGTGATGATGGTGATGATGGTGATGATGGTGATGATGGTGGTGATGGTGGTGATGGTGATGATGGTGATGATGGTGATGATGGTGATGATGGTGATGATGGTGATGATGGTGATGATGGTGATGATGGTGATGATGGTGATGATGGTGATGATGGTAATGATGGTGGTGATGGTGGTGATGGTGATGACGGTGATGATGGCGATGATGGTGATGATGGTGATGATGGTGATGATGGTGATGATGGTGATGATGGTGATGATGGTGATGATGGTGATGATGGTGGTGATGGTGATGATGGTGATGATGGTGATGATGGTGATGATGGTGATGATGGTGATGATGGTGATGATGGTGATGATGGTGATGATGGTGATGATGGTGATGATGGTGATGATGGTGATGATGGTGATGATGGTGATGATGGTGGTGATGGTGATGATGGTGATGATGGTGATGAGTGCGGTGATGTTGACGGTGGAGATTATGGTGATGATGGTGATGATGGTGATGATGGTGATGATGGTGATGATGGTGATGATGATGATGATGGTGATGATGGTGATGATGGTGATGATGGTAATGATGGTGATGATGGTGATGATGGTGATGATGGTGATGATGGTGATGAGTGCGGTGATGTTGACGGTGGAGATTATGGTGATGATGGTGAAGATTTTGATGATGGCGATGATGGTGATGATGGTGATGATGGTGATGATGGTGATGATGGTGATGATGGTGATGATGGTGATGATGGTGATGATGGTGATGATGGTGATGATGGTGATGATGGTGATGATGGTGATGATGGTGATGATGGTGATGATGGTGATGATGGTGATGATGGTGATGATGGTGATGATGGTGATGATGGTGATGATGGTGATGATGGTGATGATGGTGATGATGGTGATGATGGTGATGATGGTGATGATGGTGATGATGGTGATGATGGTGATGATGGTGATGATGGTGATGATGGTGATGATGGTGATGATGGTGATGATGGTGATAATGGTGATGATGGTGATGATGGTGATGATGGTGATAATGGTGATGAGTGCGGTGATGTTGACGGTGGAGATTATGGTGATGATGGTGAAGATTTTGATGATGGAGTGCGGTGATGTTGACGGTGGAGATTATGGTGATGATGGTGAAGATTTTGATGATGGCGATGATGGTGATGATGGTGATGATGGTGATGATGGTGATGATGGTGATGATGGTGATGATGGTGATGATGGTGATGATGGTGATGATGGTGATGATTTTGATGATGGTGATGATGGTGATGATGGTGGTGATGGTGATGATGGTGATAATGGTGATGAGTGCGGTGATGTTGACGGTGGAGATTATGGTGATGATGGTGATGATGGTGATGATGGTGATGATGGTGATGATGGTGATTTTGGCAATGATGATGGTGATGATGATGGGGTTTTTGGCAATGATGATGGTGATGATGGTGATTTTGGTAATGATGCTGTCACTTATGGTAGTGCCAACAATGATGGCGACAGACATAGATTCTATTGATGCTTATGTGGTGCTAGTGATGGTTTAGCTGAGGCTTGTGCGGATGGGGATTGTACATGGATGGCAATGAAGCCGATGGCAATGGTGGTAATTAACGGTGGAAAAAGAACCGGGCAAGAGAGGATAAAAAAACAGACGATATCTCAGTACAGTTTGTAGTATATTTTTCAACTCAACTCTTTATGATATTCGCTTAACATTTATGGAGGATGGGGTGATGGACTGTGCGCTAGTGGAGAGTTTTGCCTTGATCGTTCGATATACAGAAACGGATTTCTTTATGGATTGGGTGTAAAATACGGTGGTGTCAAAAAGTGAAGCCACGATGTGATTATTAGCCTACAATTCGGCCAACCTGATCAAGTAATCGACCCGATTATCAATCAGCGCGCAAAACTCTTGCTAGGGGCAAAATCATCATTACAGTGAAAACTCTACGTTAAACATCCGTACTATTTTACTTACAATAGTTATGATGCAATTATAATTACTTTACTGGTAATGCGTTTAGGCACATATGGATATATGTATATATGTACATATAATAAATCTAAGTTTTAATTCATTATTTATACAGTTCATACAGATAAATGTTTGTTTATAAAATTGTGTCGAACAATGTGGGATTATCTTACGTAATATACATAGATATGTACATGGTGACACCCTGTCCCACGAGCAGTGTTACAAAAAGCTAGTCAAGACAAGAAAAAAATCGTATGGGAGGGTGGGATCTACTCCCCCCGTTTAGCCGGAAGCGGCAATTTTCTAAAAAAACTGACTTAATTTGGAAAAAAAATTATTAAAAATCAACAGTTACATCCACAATACCGTTATGTACTTTTTTGTAAAGCCAGAAACATCTTCTTTCATCTTGTTTTTAAACAAATCTGTTTTAAGGAATAGTTTTTGAGAAATTAATTTTCAAACTCAAAATTTTGCAAAAAAAATTTCGAACTATTTTTTTTCAAAATTGTATGTAATTAAGTACTATTTTTTTTCAAAAATTCCATTCTCTTGTTAGTTTTTATTTAAAAACAGAAAACTGGATGCAAAAATGTCTTGTAGTTTTTGAGAAATTAAAAAAAAACCCAAACCATTTTTTTCTAAGAAGAACCTTTTTTTTGGTTTTAACGCGACTGGACTTGTAGGCAAATTAATGTGTGAAACATTGACCTCTTTTTTATTATTTTTAAAAACTTCGGAGTTTTATTATAATAAATTTTCAATATGATCCCCATTTTTTAGAAGGCAAAGATTATATCTCCTTCTTCTCCTAATGGCTGCACATATCTATGCTGGACAAATTTTCCTGCAATTTGACTCCAGCGACTTCAATCCGTTCTTTCAGTTGTTCCAAAGATACTCTTTCCACTTCGTAAACATAATTCTTCATGAATCCCCACACATAAAAATCTAGAGGAGTTAAATCTGGTGATCTAAGTGGCCATACCGTGGGGCCCCTTCTTCCGATCGGTCACTAAAATGATCATCCAGCCAGTTTTTAACCCGTAAGCTGTAGTGTGCTGGTGCTCCATCTTGCTGGTAGATTAAATTATCTGCTATGGCCAAAGAAACGTTGACCATCAAATCGGGCAAAAGGTCTCGTAGGAACTGCAGGTATGATTCTCCATTAATAACGGCATTCAAAAACCAGGGCCCGATTACAGTTTGTCCAACAATACCAAGCCAAACATTACAGCTAAAGCGGTGTTGTCATTTATTTTGTTTTTTGTTGTGTGGATTGGTGCTACTCCAATGATGTAAATTGTGGAAGTTAGTAACCCCATCTCTGGTAAACTGTGCTTTATCCGTCCAGAATATCCTTGCAAAATAGTAGCAGTAATGATCGACAAAATTCTGCTCTCAAAAACTTGTCGTTTGAGGTGAGTTCCTGAACTGACCTAAAATGGTACGTACGTGTAAGTTTTCGGTATGAAGCACTCTTCATACTCTAGGTTTGGGCACTCCAAGCATAATAGCTATCCTCTTTGTACTAAGGGAGGGAGTACGTCGGACCAAATCCAAAATTCTTTTATCTAAGATTCCTGATCCATCTGTAACTGATCTTTCGCTTCTTCGATGCTCTAGCACTCCGTGCTCTCGCAGACGTCGGTGGATTCTTGAAAACATGCTACGACTGGGACACCTCCGATTGGGATATCTTTCAGCGTAGAGTCTTTCGGCTTCACGATCTCGACCATTAGCTAAACCGTAGCAGAAGTGCATGTCCGTTAATTCTTCTCGAGAGTATGAGTTTGACATCGTAATGTGTTGATGAAATGGAAATTTGGAAATGTTTTTTTATTAAAAATGCGATGCCTTTTATTTACATTTTAGTTGCAAATATTTTGTTTTTCATAAAGAAAAATTGCGGTTTTATTGTCTTAAGGTCCTAGCGGGTAGAACCCATTGGCGGCGGGCGGACCGAGACGAAATTGGCAGGCCAGTTTTCAGGCGTTATCAATGAGAAAAAAGGATTAATCCAGGGTTATTCCAATACTGTGTCTCTTTATTGTATCCTCATAAAACTCCGAATTTTTTAAAATTAATTTGTCTACAACTCCAGCCGCGTTAAAACCAAAAAAAAAGGTTCTTCTTAGAAAAAAATGGTTCGGGTTTCTTTTTAATTTCTCAAAAACTACAAGACATTTTTGCATCCGGTTTCTGTTTTTAACTAAAAACTAATAAGAGAATTGAATTTTTGAAAAAAAAATTAGTACTTAATTACATACAATTTTGAAAAAAAATAGTTCGAAATTTTTTTTGCAAAATTTTGAGTTTGAAAATTAATTTCTCAAAAACTATTCCTTAAAACAGATTTGTTTAAAAACAAGATGAAAGAAGAGGTTTCTGGCTTTACAAAAAGTATATCACGGCATTGTGGATGTAACTGTTGATTTTTAATATTTTTTTTTCCAAATTAATTCAATTTTTTAGAAAATTGCCCCTCCCGGCTAAACGGGGGGGAATAGACCCCCCCTAGCATACGATTTTTTTTTTGTCTTGACCAGACCTACACGCTCTAGCTTTTTGACATACTGCTCGTGGGACACCCTGTATATGTATGTAGTGAAAAAAAAAAATTATATTTTAGTAGTATAAAGAATTCAGCAAATGAATAATTGTACTCGTATACTTATACATGGTAAGCTTCTCCGTTTATTTCCGATTATCCTTCACAAAAATGGTTTGTCCACAAAATGAAAATATGAAAATAGAAAATTCAAATTTGCATTATATATTTGTATTGTTATGAGGATCGCCACCTTGATTTGTATCAAGCTCAAAGTCTACTTCACACCTATATGGCCTCATATTAGCTGGCGATGATACACCTTTATATGCCATTCGCGTCAATTGTAGACCATCGATATCGGCGATGACGTAACGATCATTAGGAAGGACTTCTTTTACCTCATAAGGACCTCTGTATCTCGCGAATAGTTTTTTGTTAACACCAGGAGTTGTTACTACATTTTTTATCATAACATAATCACCCTTTTTATAAGTTAGTGGCTGCTTATGCCGTTTATCGTAGTATATCTGATTCTTTTCGATATTTCTTACGGCTTCGGCTCTTATGCTATCTATGTCCGCTCTTTTATCTTCTATTGTGTTAGTTAAAAACTCCATAATCTTATCGCAAAGTACCCCTTTTTGATTCCTACCAAACAAAAGCATGCTGGGTGTAAAACCTGTACTCCTACTCAAAGTATTATTAAGAGTATACTCTATCTTGGCTATATGCTTGTCCCATTCCACAGTTGACTGAGCGTCGCATTCTTTCGCCAACATTGGAACAAGAATTCGGTTGATCCGCTCGACTTGCCCATTCGACTGGGGAGAATGTGTTGCAACTTTTGTATGTTCAACATTACTTTTGCTTAGAAATTCGGAAAATTCTTTAAATGTAAAGGATGATCCACGATCCGAAGCTATTCTATTTGGCCTGGAATAGTTTTCGAAATATAAATTTAGACATGCTATCACCTCTTTACTGGGTACAATTTAATAAACTTTGTAAAACCTTCGATAACCAAGAAAATATACTTTTTCTGGGAACGTGAATTCGCCAAGCGGCCAAGGTGGTCAACGTATAGGCTATCAAAAGGAATATCTCCCTTAGGTATTGAGTGGAGATTACCTTGAAGTTTTCCAGACTCAGGAGAAAAATAGATACACTTGAGGCAACTCTTGAAGTACTGTCTTATTTTCTCCTTCATTTTCGGAAACCAATAGCACAGAATAAATAGTATACAGAAGTCGCATCTCGGCCTGCGATGATTTTTCACTTTATGGTGCGGGCGGAACAACTGAAGGGAAGATCAAGCAACGAGAGAGCAAGCATGATCAGAGAGTAACAACCAGAGAGCAGCCACGATCAGAGAGAATCAACGAGAGAGCAATCTTAAAATGTTTATGTGTGTGTGTGTGTGTATTGTGTTGCTATCCCACGTCGTGAATGCACGTGGTGTTGACAAAATTTTGTTTCAAGTTTTAGATTTCTATATTTAGTTTTCTTCAGTTGAAAGTTGCGCTTTTCGATGTAAACTAAAAGGGCCGGGTAACACCAATTAACGTTATTCCATTATTTGGGATTTTTGTGCAAATTTCAATCTGATATATGTAGGGAAGAATAACCCAAAAACTTTAGTGCGACAGGATTTTAAGTTTGCGGGCTTTAGTAAAATTTTTTTTCTCTGAAGCCCACGAGCAATGCTTCCTCAAAAGTACTAAGATCATGAAGTCCAATATTATTTCCTTATGATCAGAACATGTGGAAAACCATTGCGGTGTGGCATTTTTGCATTTGGATTTTATCAAGTTTTTTATACCAACAGTTTGTGGTTGTGTGTCAAAAATATTGCTAAACACTGTAATATGTTTCTTGCTAATTTCCAAGAAAATTTGTGAAGGAGCAACGAGGTTACCAAAATCTTTAAGAGAATTGTAATTTTTATGAAATATGAAAAGTTCACTAGGAACTGTTAATACTTCGTCTTCTTTTCTCAATATAGAAACACAAATATCGCAGTTAATTTTCGGTATCATTTTGTAGACGATATAACCTATGAAGTATCTTAAAGACGCGAAATCGATACTAAATTCCGAACAATTCTGAAAGTCATCATTTAATACGAAATCATCAATGATTTCTATGTTAATATCTATTTCAGAGTTTTCGTTTCGACTGAGTTCTTCATTATTTGTATCAGCTAAGTCCATATTTGACAAAATATTTGAAAGCGTTTCAAATGTGGTATCACTCAGCTCAACTGCACTATATTTGCAGACATTAAGCGTGCTAATAAAGTGTTTATATCAGTAACTGAGGGGTTAATATTATTTCCACCCTTTTGTCTTAGAACCGAGAACATATTTTCGAGCTTATCTTGGTTTAATGCTCTTGTCATTAAAAAAAATATTTGGGATTTTTTTTGAAATAGCTCGTCTACTAATTGTAATACAGCGTTTGAGGTAAATTTCATTCCATCTAAAAAAAATACTTTTTTCTTTTTGTCAACAAATGAGATTTCATTGAGGTATTCAAGAAAGAATTTTATATATTCGTGTGATGGACTGTTAAGTTGAACTGCAGACTTATAACAATTCTTTGAAGATAGCGAACCACTATTTAGGCAGTCAAATATTTTGTCAATATTTCCTATGAAGCATGCCGTAGATAAACAAACTTCTTTTGAGCAACTTTTAAAGCCTACTGTCTCAATAACAGTTTTAATTGCTGCTTGAACAGTCCTACTAAAAATTTGGGTGGCTAGTTTTACTTTCATTTTTTCGAAAGAGTTCGGAAATATGTGCTGGCTTGTAAGTTTAAGACACATTTTTGTATTAGATTTGCACTCCATTTCCCATAGTTCCTTAACTACTTTAAAACTAGCAACTCCATTTGGTGTTGTAAGGCCACATTGAAGCCAACCATTTCTTAATGATTTGATTAGATGTGGAAAATCATATACACAGAAAGTTTTACTACCATTATACATAAAATAGGGTTTTTCTAAAGTAGCTCCCAATTCCAAGAAACACTTCCTGTTAGAGGACCCTTGGTCACAAATTACAACTTTAACTATGATGCCAAAACTGTTCAAAATTGATAAATTTCGTAATATTATCTTTTTTAGTAAATCGGCAGAAAGTCCATTTTTTGAAACAAAGTAATTAAATGTAAGCGCCCAGTTGGAAAACATTGATTTAATCATAAAAACGCCCCAATCTGGTTCGTTCTTTCAACCCCATTTTCCTCAAATCCATCCACTAAATCTAATTTGGAATTGTATCGCAATTCCCTTCTAATCGCCATTTCATCCATCACCAGAATCATATTATTCTTTTCGTACTGGTTCAAATCTAAGCACTTCTTTTTTATTAACTCTAAACCGTTATTTTTAAAACCTGGTTGTAGGGAATTTACAGGGGCCCATCGATAAACAGTAGAGATATTTGGCAAATTTAGATGCAATTTATTCTTCAAAAATTGGTACGTTGACTGTGAGACATAATAAATGTTTTGAACCAAATCTTTTACATCTTGCTTATATTCTTTAGGTCGTGGACTAAGAAGAAGTTTGCAAAATGTTTTTGACTCCTTGCTTATTTGAAAAGAGTCGATGGTTTGAAATACGCTTGATTTTGTTGCTATTTGTTTGCGGCTTTGGAGATTTTTATATTTTGCTATCATGTCGTAATATTTTTTTCTGTAAAAATTAGCTGATTTCAGATATTTTTCACAGTCATTACAACATCCATCTACGGAGTCACTTGTTCGTCTCTTTTTAGCTGGACAATCAAGCTCCAACGACTTGTAATCTTCCTCAATAACTTCTAAGTTAAATACCGGAACAGCTCCGAATTTCAACTTTTTTTTACCAATGTCAGAACTTGAGAACTGATTGGCGCAAATCAACAATTTTTTTGTGTAATCTTTTGTTGGAATATTACATTTTTCTCGCCAAATTTGACCCATAGCTGAGTCATAGGGAGGAAACTTAAACATTCTTATCTTTTCACCATATCGCCTAGATTTACCGCATGTTTTTATGCAGCATCGAATGCCGGACTTTTGGAAAATTTTACCAACAGCCGGTACAGAATCCATTTTTCCTATTCAAAATCGTATGACAACCCCTCAACAATCAATATATAATAATAAGTCCAAAGAATAATCCAAATCGTATGCAAAGTTGTTAACAATTATAAAAGCAACAATTCAAAATCAAAAATAGAGTTAAATATCAAAATACAAAGTAAAAATAGAGTCGATATATAAGCGCAGGAAAACACAACCATTCGCATGAAAGTACAATTCCCAAGTGATTTCGAATCCAATCCAGAAGACTAGATGTATGAATTTCGGTGCAACGCCACGCACGATTATGTTATTTCTGCGAAACTATTTTGAGCCTTCCACGGAACCATTTGGGAAATGCTGTTCTAGAGCCCCAGTCTGTGTTCTTTGCATTAGAGTCCATGTCTGCAATGAATCCTTTCCCCAGCGTGTCAACATATTGGATTTAAGTGCGGAGTGAAATGCCGAAATTGTGAGTGATCCATGTTCGAGTTTGTAGGCTGCACGATTTATAGATTTAATAGTCTGTTTCATTATTGCTGAACACCATAAGCTTTGTTGTCAGGATAATATGTTTGATACCGTTTACGGTCTAGTATAGCGGACGTCTTATCCGGCGTTCCTACTCTAGAACCTACATACGTCTGTACTCGTTTCTACACGACTGACGGGAATGTCTCAAGGTTTAGCGTGCAAAATTTTATCGAATATTTGCCAGTTGGTGTGTTGAAGTTTTCTACAGCAAGTCGGAGATTTTACCTTTGCACTGAACCCACCTTTTAAGCACACTGAACCTAACCAGACAGAAAGAATTTCTTAAAAGAATTCTCACCAAGTGAAGATGATCGCCACATTCAACAAAGACTGCCACCGTTGCTCTAAGATAAAATCTTTATTTTCCAAATAATATTGCGCAACGCTGACCGAAGTTGTATGCGCCGTGGCTTAGAAAAATATGTCTTTAACGGAACAACGTTAACAAAAATGTTGAAAATTACTTCCGTGCAGTCGCGTAGTTGTCTATGTACCATTCCACAGACGCCTTGACAGACTTATCAAAGTCGGAAAATTCGAAATCCGGCCTCAGACTTCTTAGCTTCTTGTTCGAAGCAGTCTTCTTGTACTGGCCGTCGGCTTTACTTGTGTCACAAACGATTTTCCCCTGCAATACCAATAATTTGAACTCAGTACCTACGTAATCATATAAATTGAAACCTTAAAGTTAAATGCCTTGGCAATCGATTCAGCAACCTGTGCGATAGTGACTTCGTCCGACTCATCAACTGCGAAAGAGAACACTCGTGAGTTTCACGTTTCATTTCTACAAATAATGGACTATTACCTGATAAAATAATGGGATCGACTTGCTCGTATTCTCGGAGAACCCATATCATAAGCTTCGCCAGATCCATGGAATAAATAAATTGCCTAAGCGGCTTGCCGCTTCCGAAAACGGGGAACACCTTATCATCTTCCTTCACGCCCGAGTCTTCATTGATTAGCTGATGCATGCGATAGATCATTCCTGGGATCACGTGACTGACCTCGGGCTTGTAGTTATCGTGTGGTCCAAATATATTACAAGGAATCACAGATGTGAATAGCACGCCGTGCTTTTCGTAGTAGGCACGGTTCTGAACATCGATTAATCGTTTTGCGTAGGAATAGCCGTAGTTTGAATCGTGTGGCGGTCCATTGTGCACCATGGTTTCATCGATCGGATATGGCGTTTTGTCAGGAAAAATGCAGGTTGACAAACAGGAGACGACTTTCACGCAACCGTTCTCAAAAGCAGTTTGCAGGACGTTATCATTGATTTGGAGATTTTTTCTCTAAAACGGATACTGGTAGTAAGAAACAAGTGGCTAAATGGAATATAGTTACAAGGAAATCCAAGTTGTTGCTCATGTTGTGGAAGAGCCCGCCCACCATCGCGGCCAGGTGGATGACATGTGTGGGTTTTGCCTTTTCGAACAATGCCTTGGTCTGAGGCAGATCTCTGTAACATTAGTGGTTAATCAACAAGTAGTCGGGAATGTGGTTATATTTACGTTAAATCGCCGTCTTTGGAGCCGGCAAAGAACCATTTTTCATCACTTGGAGCTTCTTCGCTAATGACCGCCTCCAGTGCTTTGCCCACCAGCCCCGTACCGCCCGTTACCAAAACTCGTTTGGACATTTCTTTTTTAAATTATTCCCAAGCCGGATATGGGCAGGAAAACCTTATAGGATATTTGAAAACAAAAATAAATTCAAGACAGCACAGCGACTATATCACTGGAATGGACAATTCAAAACAATTAGATACTGATAGTGACATGTTGGCAAGTGACGTTTCATGTGGTGAATTTTCATTTTTTTCTTTTGTTTTAAGGTCAGAACGCAAGGATGATGGTGAATACTAGGGGTATATATGTAATAAAAAGTAATTTAAATGTTTTTTTTATAGGAATTTATTAACAATAAAATGGAATCCCAATGAAAGACTAATGTGGCAAATGAAATAAAGAGAATGTAACTAAAACAAAGCCGTATTGAAGAAATTCGATCAACACAGGATGGTTGTGATTGGACGGGATTTAGTTGATAGTTTTATGGCGGGAATCTATTTTACCATATTGTATATTGTAACGCGTAATGTGTTCCAACTGAATTTCATATAAGTGAGATTACGTGGAGTTATACACCATTTGCTTCAAAAAAATCAATTTGAAAACTATAAACGACCGATTAGTGCTGCAGTGCTGCAGTGGTTATCACCTCAACTAAGGTTTTAAGACATGCTGAGTCGACCAATGTAAATATGCGTTGGTGTACTGACTAACGTAAATATATTCTCCAAGATGGCGCCTCTTGCCAATTTAAAGGAAGTGGAAATGGATTTTGAATAAGTTGAGAATTTTGATTTTTTTACTGAACATAAACGGTCATTCAGCAAGTAGTATTATTTGACATTTCACGGCATTGTTTAACTGTCTGCATTCGACTATGCAGTTTTAGATCTTAAATAAGTAGAACATACATATGAATCTGTTAGATATGGATCAATAAAATATTGTTGGTAACTGCCAAATATCTGCTCCCACATATGTAATGAATTTAATCGATTTATTTGAACTTGTTTCACAGGATAGCGATATCAGGACTCCATCTCGTGTTCGTACGGCAAGGTCAGTTTAAAATATGCTGCCATGGCGGAGAGCTTGACTGAAAACCCAAGAGTGTCGATTTCAAGGAGGAACTGGCCTTTTTTTTATATTAAGCACACACTCAAGGCTTCACAACCAGAGAGAAAGGATTCTCTATACTTGACAGTACGTCCGAAACTGGGATTCAGAGTACATATATTGCTGAGTATTCCTAGAAAAACGTGTGTTGCGGAAGAAATGTTGAAGGGGCGGAATGCAACTGGCTATTTCATCAGAGCACTTTTTGTGGAAGTAACGATAAATCAAGGAAAGGCAGTCAACATTCCTGCGATGTTCCAGCGAATCTAATGTTTTGGTAATGCTGGAGTTACCTATCAGTGTTATCGCGCGATTTTGTGTTCTGTCCAGTGGACTTTATGATGTCTTGGATGCACCAGACCAGACATGAGCGTTAAATTCTAATTTAGGGCGAATGAACGCCATATATGTATATTGCAGCCAGATCTAAGTGTGAGAAATATTTCTTGCATCTGTATAAGAAGCCTCGGCATTTCGCAGTATTCTTGGCGACACAGAATATGTGGTCGTTCCAATTAATACTGTTAGCGACACACATACCCAGTACGGAAAGCTTTTCAGTTCCGGAGATGCAAGTGCCATTCATGGATAAGACAGCATTGTGTTTCGGAGGCAATAAATTCCACTCTTTCCATTTTACCTCATGCATTGATGCTGTCAGTATCGGAATATAATGAGCTTAACATATGCTGCGCTCACTGTTTAGAGCCGAAGAGCAGGGCCGTAAAGTAATGAACGAACATGAAAAGTTAAGAGTACTGTCGTCGGCGAAGGAGTCAGGATTGGATCAGAAATGACAGACAAGAGATCATTTATAAAAATGAAAAAGAGTGTCGGATACAAGACGGAACCCTGGGGAACACCAGCATTTAAAAAATTGATGTCAGACTTGAATCAATCCAAAACAACTTGAATTTAACGATTGGAAAGGCAGTTCCTAAGCCATTGAAGATGAGAGTCATCGATCCCGAAAACACGCATTTTCGACAAAAGGGCTTGTCAAATGCTGCCGAAATATCCAGTGCAACTATTTTGCTTTCACCTGCTTGATGAAGCGAACCAGTGGATCTGTTGCTACGGAAATGATGCTGTCGGTCATTGATAAGTTTGCGTAATTCAAGATATTTCATAAGCTGACAGGTAATTAGCGGTTCCATGATCTTGGAAAGAAGGCACGTTAGAGCAATAGGTCGGTAGTTGGAGGAGGATGAAGGTTCGCTGTTTTTCACCTACTTAGAAAGAGCCCAGAAGAGGTGAAAAAGCTTACACAATGGTTTTGTCAGCGTAGAAGGACACCTCTTCAGAACTATTGGGGCAATACCATCTGAACCAGCAGATTTGTGCATATTGAGGCCTTTGAGAGCCCTTGCGACTGTACGAGTGCGGAAGTGGATTTATCCCATGGTCCACCATGGTCCATTGACGCAATCTAATACAGGGGGAGACAAAGTACAAGCTGGGCATGTACAGGAGGAGACGCAGTTGAGTATTTTATGTTTTTTACAAACATATTTCTTTTACGACCAGAAACTTTTGCTACCTTTGGGACATTTTACGCCTTAGTTTTTGATCGGATTGGAATTTAACCTCGTTTTGGTTTTTCTCAGAACTATTTGCCCTATAGGCCCGAAAGGTCAGGTCCCTCATCCTAAAAGCTTCTTTGCAGCTGAAACAAACCACGTTTTATCCGTTGGCCTGGTGCTTTTGATCCTACTAGGAATAAAATTTGCCATCCCAATTCGGATAATATTTGCGATAATATCAGCAATTCACGTCGCTGACGAGAAAGCACAACGACCGGTTAAAAACTCGAAAAAAGTTGTTACCAGTTGCTCTAGCTGGCTTTCTCGTATAGCCTTACGTTATTTTAGGAGCTTTTTCTTTAACTAGGAGCCTACCGTTTTGCAAAAGGTTCTTGGCCCCTGTGTATAAAGACTAGTTGATTAAATGTCTGCGGCCTCAAAGCAGGCTAAGCAAAACGTTGTGGTTGCGCTGATTGTGTGCTGGACATAAGCATATTACATGATCGCAACTTCCCATTCGGTACCCTTGGTGATTTGATGCCCGTTTACTCATAACGCCCATTCTGCTACAGTTTGTTCCCAAGATATGCGCCATTACGAACGTATACACACAAAAACACACACACGTCTGTTAAAAAATGACAAATTGGAAATCTGGAGGTCTCAAGATGTGAAAATGTGCAGAGTAAAAGGTCAGGATAAGGAAGGCTGGCAGTGACGCAGAATGACCAGCGCAGATTGCCAACACTGCGAGGATCATCTACTGGAGCTAGCTTCAGCAACAGGCTTCTGTATTCAGGCGGAGAGTTCTGCTTTGATGAATGGTACCTTCGTAGTGAGCTGTTCCTCACAGCAGACATCTGCCTGGATCAGGAGCATGGTGCGGAAAATCCCTCCCCTGGGAACTACTACCTATCAGGTAGTTAGTCTCCCGAAATTAATGCGCGCCATCTGCTGGATTCCGGGAAAACCCGGAAACAAGCTGAAAGTGCTGACGCGACTACGTGCGCAGAACGCGGGACTCGACACGAGGGCCTGGACTGTCTATTCCTACAAGGAGAAAACGAACTCTCTGAAAAAAGAGGGCTTCACTCTGGTTGTGGGATTGGACAACGGCTCTGTTGAGGCCCTGAAATCTGCGTACGACTCACGTCCCTACTTCGGCCTTGGTAGGATTTTATTCCACTTTGAGGTCAAGTAGTCGGAGGATGGAACGTATTCCGCAGTATAAATCTATGATTTTTACTCAGATTAACCTACAGCATTGCAAGGCTACTACTGCTCTTCTCAGTAGCAGAATTGCATGCAGTAGTACAAATCATCACATTGTATCCATTCAGGAACCATGGGTGTGGAACAAACGCCTGTGTGGTCTTGGTGGTATATGTGATGCTACAATCCTTTATGATGAGCGATCCGAAAGGCCCAGGGTCTGCCTCATCATATCGAACACGCTATCGGCAACCAAACTTGGTCACGATTTGGTGGCTGCGAAAGTTAGCTACAAAGCGCACGGAGAAATTGAACACTTCGTCGTGGCGTCTGCTTACTTCCCCTACGACTCGGTATTACCCCCGCCACCTAAGGCGGTTTCCGAACTCGTAGAGTACTGTGAAGCCAGAAGGATTGGACTCATCATCTGTTGCGATGCTAACGCCCAAATTCAGTTTGTGGCAGCAGCAAATGCAACCGGAGAGGAGACCATCTTTTAAACTTCATTCCTTCGTCTGACCTTTTCATCAACAATGTTGGCTCTCAATCAACCTAAGGTAGTTCGTCTAACAACATTTTCAGACATTTTCCCCAAAATAACAAGGAATAAATCGATTCACACTAATATTTATACGAATCGTCTAATTATAGAATTCCACTTACTTTTTGAACATATGAACGCATTCTGTCTGTTGCTTGAAGATGTCTCAGGACACATGACAAAGAATGAGTTCAGACCTCAACTACAATAAAATGAAGATCGCTTACTAACGATCTCGTCTACGAAGATAGTGATATCCGATGGTGGGATATCGGTTACCTGTAGGTGTTTGGCTGCTTTCTCTATTGCTAGGATTTCTGCTTGAAAAACGCTGCACATATCAGGGAGTCTGAATGATTCCTCTTTGTGGAGGGTATGAGAGTAGAACCCGGGCCCAGTGCCTGTGTCCATTTTCGATACGTCGGTGAGGAGAGTGATCTCGTGGTCGTTGATCACAATGTTTGATAGCCACACTTCTCTGTCGGGAAAAAAGGATTGGTATTCTGAGAGAGAAGTCATTTTGGGGGGAAATATAGTCGGTCGTAGCTGCGAGGTCGTCTATTATTCTGAGTATGGCCGCATGTTCACAGTTGGCTTGCTTCCACAGAGAGGACTCTCTTAGTCTGAGAGCGCTCTTTGCAGCGCAGCCTTTTATGATGTCTGATGATTGCTGTGTACATCAAATGAATGATGTACGGTTGCAAGCCCCATCTTTTGCCGGGGGTCTTTTTGCATGCATAAAAAGCATTCAATCCTTTTTTCATTCTTTCCCCCAGGTCCCTTTTCCAGGAGAGTTTGGAGTCAAGAATGATAGAAGATAACATTACAAGTGTTATTAAATATGAGGCAATATGTTCGAAAAAGTGACTCAAAATTATACTCTCCGTATGGATCATTTAAAATGTAGTTGTGATTAATATTTACATAAAATAATACCTAAGAGTAAAATATAAATGGCAAGTATTGATTCATTAAACCAAGTATAACTTACACACTTTTTCAACTTCTCCGTGTTTTTTTTCCACAATTAAAAACCAAACTCTTAAGAAATCACACATTGTAATTTTTTGAAATGACGGCATCTCTTAGTTTTGCTTGAACCTTTGTTAAGTAAACATCGACAAACCATGTAATGCTATACACTTGAAGAACGAGGAATAGTCGTAGAATATATTAGCGGTTTTGGGCCAACCTGAATTTTGGCCCACATTTTAGTAAAGGATTTGAAGATGTTCCCTTCCTAAGTAAAGATAATCGATTAGTCTCCAGAACCTCAACAGCAAAGTGAACGAATTTCGGTAAAAATTCATCTGAAGGCACTGAGAATCTATGTATCATTGACGAAGAGCCATTAGGTGTACTCATAGTGTACATTCAGTGTATTCCCATTCATGCCGGAGATGTCATCGGGCCTCATCTCTTCGACGACACCGTGGGCAACACAGTTACCGGTGAGTCATACAGAACCATGATAAACGATCATGAATTGACGAATCGAGACTTCAGGACACATGGTTCCAAAAAGACAGTGCATCTGCCCACACGACAATAGATGCCTTTCCGGGTCGTCTAATATTTCGTGACATGATCGCCCGTTTTGATTGCTCCAGATTTTTTTTCTTTGGGGTTTCTTGAAGCCACGAGTCCATCCGAACTAGCCACAGACTCTAGGAGCTCTCAAAGAAAATATTGGACAAAAGTCTGAGAACTTATTGCCGAAACGATTGGAAAGGCCATGGAAAGAGCCCAAATTGTCGTAGCGAAGTCGGCGCCCACTTGACCCATATCATCTTCAAAAGCTCCAAACATGCATCTGCCCATTACTTGCCAAATTGGTCGTTTACTCTTAGTCTGTTGTCAGCTAAGCTACATAAGGCTTGATGGTCGATTGCGATTTTTCCAATTGAAAATTATGACAAATCTCTAACTTTCAAGGTCCATAGAGCTCGAGTCTAACCCTTTTTGGTATCTGTAAACTCTGGTTCGTCATGCATATCTTAGGAAAAAACTAAGATGTTAGCTCTGTACGCGTTTTATCCGGCATGTAATTGCACAACGAAACGCTGATTAAGTTTCTATTCTTTTTTACAACATAGTGGTAGTTGTATAGACCAGTCGTAATCTCAAACTCTTTTTCCCTACTCAAGCTCAACGGCACAGGTGAGTTTTCAAATAAAGACTTTGATTAGGCAGAAAGACTGGACGATTCAACATCTTCATTATGACTAATGGAGCTTGTTTCTTTCCTTTAAAAAAATATTTTCTTTCCTATTTTATATGCAGAAGTTATCCTTTATTCAATTTTACAAGCATAATTTATCACAATCCTCTTAAGCTCAATAATAAATTCAACACCATACCGTCCTGGTCTCAGTAATTATATACCCTAGGGCCTAGTCTAGTACTTATGGCGCAGTGATGGCGGTGGTGTTTCGTCATCTAGTAATCCAGACGTTTCATCATGCAGCGATGGCGTAGATTACAACAATGGTGGAAGGCTCGTGAACTCTTCCAAAAGCACCAGATGGACCATGGTGAAGCACTAGGTGTTTTTAACACATACCAACGCGATCAAGCAACGCCAGATAAAGTCCTTAAGAGTCTAGTCTAGACAAAGCTTTTATTTGCAAAGTTGCCGAAATTATGCGAAAACTTATCTACCCCACTAATAACGTCGGGGCGTACACTTTAGGCAAAATGAAAAATATCACCACTGCTCGTAAAAATATAGCTTTTTCCAATGATTTAAAATGACACCTTTTGTTGGATAACTCTATATAAGGAACAAACGTACCATCAAGCGCAAATGGTCGTTCTATATGCCAATCGTTGAGGTTCTTCCAATATTTGACTTTCATTCCCAAGGATGCCTACCGGCAGTTGCATGGGTATTCTTTGATTTCTATTATTTCCACGTTAAGGTTTTTGTCAAGTTCCCTTCAGTGTTGACATTTTCCCCATGTAATATCGAAAAAAGAAACCCACTGTCCATGTCGCTGCCTGTACTACGAACTTACTGTCCATGTGGCTATGCATGCATTCGAGACCAACGAAAAGTTATCACGAATTTTATGTTTTTATTTAAAATAGTTCCTACAACGACTCCCACAAGCCGCCAATCACCGGTATCCACCTCAAAGAGCTGCCTCATAAAATCTGACATCCATGCAAACGCCAAAATTGTTTTATTGTCACCGTCGTCGCTCGAATTCATTCATTCCTAACCTCTGACTAATTGTTAATCCAAAGGCGTGTGTGAGAACATCATTAGAAATTCAACAGACGGATCTTATTAAAATCCCATAAGCCCGACAAGGTGCGTACGTGCCGAACTCGAGGTTGTCATCTCAACCGCGTGTCTAAGCTTCACGCTTTTCGGCACTTGGCCTGGGACAGCTCAGTCTTCGAACAAACAAATTCACATCTCTTCCTGATTCCAGTCATGATTTACATCAGCGGCGTTGACTACAGGACACTTCCGACATAATTATTTATCACGCCGATAATACATGCGCCACTATTGCTAGCACCTCCCACCATCACTGCCGTTCGCACCGAGGCCGGCCAAATCAAATTTGCACGATTTTCATTCTGCATTATGGTCCCCTTTCTCAGGCGACCCGATATAACCTTTGACGCTCGTAAACGAAACAAACATCGTTTGATGACCGAGCCGAGCTAAGTCGGGACACACCATGCCACGCGACGGCCAGCGTATTGTCGTCGCTGTCATTGCAGCGCTCGCCTTGACCACACTCATCTTCGTCAAGATAGCTAGTTGAACGATGTGAGTGTAACAGCAGGACAATGACGAAATGGATTTCGTGTTTTGCGAATTTTTTATGATCGGATTTCGATCTATCTATCGTGCAGTTTATCGGTGGTAGGCAATCATAATTGGTATAGAGATTTGTGGCCAGGTTCGAGAGACGGCGTGGGCAGGAAGCAAGAGAAAATTATTTTGTGCGAACATTTGTTTGCTTTAGTGTGATTGAGGAGAGCGACATTGTGGCCGTGTGCCCTGTAATGTCTTATGGCCGCCAGGTTGTCGTGACTCGTTAAAGTGGTTCACCACTTTAGTCGGTGCGGCCAGTTTAAATAGCTAGAAAATTGTTGGAATAGTTCGCCGATAGGAGCATTTCACGTCCGTATCTTGTAGTGTTTTCGGTTTTTTTTTTATATTGCGGCAGTGATTCTTGCTCCTAAATGGTTTGGCCAGCAGGTACGCCCGCGATGTACGTGATACGAATTTATTTTTTCTCCCCGACTAGACTCAAGTCGTGCTTGGTCGCAGCAAAAAGGAATGACACAATGTCTCTCGACGTGGCTTTGTACAATAATTCCACACTTGTAGGCGATTATCTGCTAAATTGTTTACGCTACTGTTGCGAGCCTGCTCCTTGAGTCATGCATGCCAAGTGGAAGCAGATCACATACCCACTTACATACATATCACTGACAGCTGAAGAATGTCACACGGTTAAGTCGTAATTTGTTCGTCAGACAGAAAGTCAACATTTACAACGCCACAGTAGCTTGACGTCTGACATCGTGAGGCCATCGATCGATCGACGACCACCATATGCTCTTAATTTCACTGACTTGTGACATGCAGCAAATTGATATAGTTTCCAAGTTTAATTGACATTTCAGACATTTGTACCGAATGTCATCCGCATCACTCTCGAGCAAGAAAGGCTCGTCGCGTCGCGTGCTGTCTCACATCAAAAATGACTAAGTACATCTGAATGAATTCGCACGTGCGATTGTTGCTCCGGTTGGGTCCAAAGAGCCAATCCCATGGAGATTACATAAAACAAACTTGCTACAAAAGAAAAAAAACTAACGAGACGGCGGGGGATAAAAACACAAGAACACAAGAATAAAAGCAAAAACGCGAACGAAAAAGAAGTGAACAAGAACACAAGACAGGACACCAAACCGAATCAGGGAGACACAGAACAAACACTGCTGACCGAATTGGGAGCACAGGTACATTAATAAGCGTCACTCGCCGGCTTTCTGGATGAGATTATCATAGTCCGTTGGGAGAGGACAAACATGTGTATGCTCGGTAGGCAAAAAATGTACTTTCCGACATAGAACATGCAATATGGCAAGGTTCCCATCTAAGGCCGATATAGTCTTTTCGATTTTTTCAGTTGTTCTCGGTATTTTGCCCGAGTTCAACACCTGATGCGAGCGGTATTCAGTGCCAGCGCCAGTGACAAAATATCGAACTGAACTCGATATTGAAACATGGACGGTGTGGTAGAAGAACAATAAAAACGCTTAATAACAACAACATCCCATCGAGCATCGTCGTCTGCACCAGCACAAAACAAACTATTGTATTAAGTCGATTGAATGCGTAGCGCGACTGCGGTTTGCTTTGTGGCAGCCTAGTCATTGCCAACGGAAGAACCAACAGACTGTTTACGCTCAGTGACATAACAATGGAATTAAATTATTTGCTCAAGCTGTCAGTCGTTACAGTGCAATTTGTTTGACTCGGCGTCCGGGCACCATCACCAACGAGTCGCGGTCGCGCAGATTAGCATGCATTTTGCGGTTTTTGCAGACTTTCCCGGCATCACTCTCGTTTCTTTGTTTTTTTTTTTCTTGTACCATGCTTAATCCATCGATACGGATCAACGGCTGGCTGGAGATGCACCTTCCATCTCACTAGCATACGAATGCCACCACTATTCATTCATCGCAAGACAAAAAGCGCATACAAGTGTGTGAGTTTATGTGTAGGCAGCAGCGCGGCAGCATCTTTTATACGCTCAGCCACACAGGGATCGATCGATTTGAGTTCGATTTACCTGTGCGCTCAGCCACCACACACCGATCGAGGTGACCGTGTCCATGCCCAGGCCAATGCCGGAGGAGATGGACTACAACATGACATTGTGCAAAAGTGATTTCACGGTCGGCAAGGGTAGCCCGTCTGCGTTTCGAGAGACAGACAAACTGTTTCAACTCAATATATTAGCATATAAATGTTGTGCGGTTATTCAGATAAATCGATTGTTCCTCTGCGTCATGCCCCCCCCCTGATGTACGGATGGCGAGCAGAGCGAATGGGACATGACGCGGCACTGGCGCACACGGAGGATCCGCGCCGTGCTGTTGCCTTATAAATCCTTCTTTGACAAAGTGCAGGCATTTGCCTGGCCGACTTATATTGCCTGCTTTTGTGGTAGAAGTTGCAAACACAAACGCGGATGGATAGATGGATGGATGGTGGGAAAACAAAAAAAAAAAAAAAAAAAAAAAACGGCCAAAGACGCACTTGAAGATGGAATAACAAAATCAATGCAAGATGCACTGCGCTCCGGGTCCGGCAGGCGATTGTCGAATGGCTACGACGACAGTGGACAGGAACAGAGGGACAACTCTGCATTATTATGGTCGCAAATTTGTCTAATCATTGGGAGAAGAGATCCCGGATAGCCGCAGAAGCAGACGTGACGTGGAGTAAATAAAGTGAACACGTTGTTTAGCCGACGGATCAGTTAATGTAATTCGGAATGTCTTGTCCGTTCCTCGTACGATCGCACGGCGATCGTAAAGGGCAGCAACTGTGTGATGCAAGCTATAATGTCAATTGCCATGGAGGAGCCATAATCGGAGATTAAAGTTTGAGATATGTCACAACAATGAGGACTTAATAATGCTAGGATTCCTGGCCTGGGCAACACGAGATGGAGATGCATCCATGTGTGTTGGGGACATTTGCATTTGAGTAATGGCTGGTGTGCCGGAAGACGGCATGGTACGAGTGCACGAGTAGTCGAGTACTCGTACTCAGGCTGGGATAACGTAATTGAGTTGTCCTCGTGAGAGTGTGATGTTGTAGTGATTGCTTTGTTGCAATCTTAAGGATTTTGTCGACGGAAATGGTAGCATCTTCCTCTAAATCGCGTGTTTTCTTGTGACAACAAAATGATTTATTCCCTGTCTAATATGACACAATCGAGATTTATACTCGAATCGCATTTAAATTAATTAGATTTCGTGGTGGGAGTGTAGAGCCTAAGCCGAGTAGGAGTACGTATTCGTATGTGTGTCAGGAAAAGGATTTGGCGCGCCACTTAATTGGAATTGATACGAAACGTCACGGCATAAATCACGGTTTTTTCTCACTCGCTTGCTTGACAAATTAACTGTGACATGTTGTGTGGGGAAAACATGAGCAATACGACGAGAAATACGTAACCAAACAGACAAGGCACAGAGAAAAAAGAGAAAAGATGTTCTGCAGCCGTAGCTGTCACTTATGCTAGTCTATAAGGATAAGAATGACTGCATGTCGGGTGCTGTAATGGAGATTTGTCATGCAACGCGATATCGCTTGAATGTCAAGTACTCATAAACAACCAGTGAAAAGTCATCCCAGGCTCACACCATGTTTATGTCCCATTGCCATTGGAGGAAGGACACATTGTATACAAATGAATTCATGGATTCATGGATTCTGTTCTGTTTCTGGCTATGAATGATTTCTTCTTTATTCGATTGCTATTGTTTCATCGTTCACCCGTGCAGCTATTCAACCGTTCCAGATGGCTAGCTGGCTGGCTGGATGGCATGGATCTGGATAGTAATCTAATCCGGTCATGGATCGATTTCGAATTTGACAGCAAACTCGGTTTAGTGACATGCGGCTTAAACGTAATTTACAATTTTTGCGGGAGTTTATGAGAGGCAGACTTGCTTGGACATACGACACAAGAGCACATAGATCATCATCCGTGAAGGGAGTTCGTATTGCCACATAGTTGCAAGAGCGATTCGTGTTGCGTGACGGCATTTACCTAGCACTAACTGGTTTTCGATGGCAGATACTATCGATAGGCCACTAAGCGGATTGTTTATCATCAGTCCATTGCTATCGTTCGAAAGTCAATTGCAGTAGGTAATACGTTAGATAAGTTGTCTACGGTGGTGAATCACGACAAGCCCAAGCTGGATTATGTAATAAACTTTCCTCTCGACTTCTCACACGTCGAATTCAATTCAATGATTAATGTCGTTCCTCTTGCCACAAAGCCGTTCACTCGCGAATTGAGTAGCTAATTTGAATACCGCTTTCCATACCCGTATGCAATAACTCACAAATAATGACGTCAAGTCGATTATGTCCTCGTCATGGCTTGCTCTAATATACTATCCCACAACAAAGTCATTTCGGCGATAGTGTGCTGCAACGATTTATCATTTCTTTTAATCTCAATTATGGCAGACAAATCGCCGAAAACTACTCCGAATCCAGGTCGAATTATCAGTCAAAGCAGACAAGATGCAGAGATCTTTCAGTCAGCCGTAGTCGTCTAGTAATATTTTGAGAAAAAAGGAAAAAATCAACTCGGGTATGCCAACAATAGACCAAAAACGGCACGATAACCATCACTCCTGCAGCTAACTTGGCCCGACCGTGATGGCAGACTCCCTTAACAGGCGCATCAACAGACAAGAAACCACAGACTGGCATATACAGTTATGCCATTAAGATCGAAAGTGTTCTTCCTGGACGGTTGAAAACGAGAGGTGCACGACCGCTAACAGCAGACTACGAGTATGTACTGCCGACTGCTGCAGCCGAGTGCTGAGTGCCAAACAAACAATGGGCTCTCCGATTACAAAGGACCGTTTTGTTAGTGATGTTGTTAACGATCACAGTGATGATGACGATTGCGATCATGATGATGGGAAGCACTTAAAGCCCATTCTTATGACAGAGGGCATGCAAGATCGAGGGAGAGGCGAAACGGTATCCTTTTCAGAACGAAAGCAAAAGTGTTGGCCATATTCGCTCTCTAAGTCAATAGTCAGTGAGGGAAAGAATTTTTAACAAAGACCCGGGCTTAAGCTCGGGTCATGTGACTTTTGTGTCTAAATGCGCGATGAAATTTTGTTGGAGTCACGATCTTATCGCGCCAGCAATTTTCACACCACACGAAACCGAGTCGGCTGCACGTTCGCGTCGGTAGCGATATGGTCTTCAGCGAGCATGACATAGATATAAACGGGCTATGCTATGATTCGGCCTTAGGAGTACCTACTTGTCGGCTATGAGGAAATAATAAATTTTATTATTTTTAATTTGTTACATGTTCTCCTATTGCGGTCGGGAATGGCTGGCGATGAAAGTGCATTCCGTGGTAGAAGGAGAAATTTTGTTTGCCTGTTAGGCGCAGGGGAGGAGGGGAATGTTGGATATTGATGCTGTAGTCACATGGTGCTCTGCTTTAGAAAGAAGTGAGTTAAGAAGAAAGCAATTTCGGTAATTGATTAGGCAAATAAGTTGTTCGTGTTGATGACACTCCGTTATTCTCAATATGTAAGATTATCGAGGAGCAAACGTCCAATTTGAATGAGGTCCATCAAGGAGTGAAAGGAAGGAAGTCGAGTGAGAGTCAGTTTGAAACACTAAAAGAATTCTGTGTTTTAAGAACTACCAAAAATTCATAAAATATTGACGATCAACGCAAATGTTATCTGAAAAATGCAGTCAAGGAGCCCTTAACTACTGCGCCCAAACTTCAGCGACCAGAATTAAGAAGGTTTTAACTATCGCTCACAATTCTGTCTATGACTTTATAGTCTTCTTTTTCTTTTTAGATGGCGTTACAGTTCACGGAGAGCCTGTGCCAAGCTTCTCTCATTCACTTATGTTGTGCGATTTGTTTTTCACACAAGTGAACGGGCCCTACAGTTTTCATGCCGATTGCGAACGGCGAGGGCCAAGAAGCTTTTTCAAGGCAAGTGTACTACGGGGGTTTTGCCAGTATCCCGCTGAGAAAAGGAGCCGCGAAATAGTCATTCGATGGCGTTGGTGTTATCGGGGTCCGAACTCGCTCATCGTGCGTCAGAGACCGACACACTCCCCACTGCGCCATGGCGACTTTATAGTCTACCTTCTTATATATCTGTCTAAAACTTCAAATATACGTTCGCGGGATTAAAGTCTAGAAGGTAATGAGGTGCAAACAAAGTAGCAGTCGTCGATTTCTATGATTCTTTGTCAAGCAAAGAGGATCACCATGGTCAAGTGCTTAACGTGTTAAACACCTTTTAATGTTGATGGTATAGAAAAAGATTAATGGTGTAACATCCAGTAATAACGGTGGCCTGTAAGCATGTAATGGTCTAAAATTCGAGAAACAATGAAGTCCAGAGAATCTCGACTTTCAAACTTCCACCTACATATGTATAAGCCCCGATATTTCAAGCGCCCATATCTTCCAAACTAAGATCCCTCGCAGAAAAGGGCTCGTTCCCATGATCACCGGTGAATAGAGATGCAAAACATGGACCTCAATTTGCCACCTATAAAACCCCGAAATGAACAAACACCAATATCGCTCGAGCTCGTTCCCGTCGTCCACGACCAGGGCACCACAAAAAATCGGCCAAAAAAGGTCGTCTGGGAAGATCCTACCCAAAATCGGCTGTAAGATATTTCATTACCGGTCATTTGAAACTCAGTAGTTCAGAACCTCGTTGACCACCCTTCGCCAAACCATGCTTCGCCGTTATGTTCCATCACTTCTGGGCCCATCCTTATATTGTCTCCCATGTCGCGGCCTTTTTCCTTCTCATTATTCATTTGACTGCTCGTCCACTGTCCATTTGTTTCATGGGCCCATCTTAGACTTCGCGGTTTTGTTACTGGGACAATGCTTGGAGCTGAATAGAATTCCCCTCGAGTTATTGATTGAGGAGTCGTCTCCGTCCGCCTGTTTATTCGTCTTGTTTTCACCGTTAATTCTTCTTAAAGTCTTGCTTTCAAAAACCTGAAATCAGTTTTATTCCTTCTTAGTCCGAGAACAAGTTTCACATCCGTAGTGTCACTGGCATAATAAATACAGATTTTGTCATTGCGGAGCAAGAGACCTGTTTAGAATAGTACCTTCATCGTAAAAAAACCCGCGTTGCCTTTTATTTATTTCGATCTTTATTTCGTATTTGGCAGTCAATATAGTACCGAGGCTTGTGTTGTGCTGTGAGCGGTAATGAGGTTTCACTCGGGTAGGTTTCTAATCTCGTCCGAATGGATTTCTAACTGGCATTCGTCATGTTCTCTTAGTAACAATGTCACCACTTGTAGGATGTGTTTCTTCACCGCGAATGACGGTCTTGGACTGTAAGATGTTAGGTGCCAAAAGCATTATATTACACTGCAACTATCCCCGGGTTTCCCCTCGATCCTCAAGAGTAATAATATACAAAAGCCTTCGGACGACCTACATATATTGACGTATGCCGCCGAGGCGAGAGCCGAAACTATTTTAACAAATTAAAAAGAAGTGGTGCAAGACGTCTCCTTGGTTTGATCCTTCCCATATTTTCAATGTTTCAGATAAGACGTTTCCTACTTTAAATCTGATGCTTGTATCAGTTTTATCAACTCTTTCGAGATTCCCAGTCTTACAAGCAATATGGTGCGACGTTTCGGGGAGTATTGTGAAATTCTGGTCACTTGTCGAACGATTCCTCCTAAAGCCAAACGGAATTCTCAAATTATTTTCTAAGCGCAAGATATAGCGATACAAAACCTTCGCAAATGCAAGTCAAATTCTCATTTCCTTGTTCATCTTCCCTTAACTGTATTTCAAGAGAATTGATCATCGATTAAGCATGTAGAAGGCAGACGAGGAATGCCTTAAATAGAGACCGCCCTAGCTCGAAATTGCCCATTTTTATGTTTTTTTTTATAACCTAGCTTCACCATAGTCCGCTGAGCACTCCGCCACGCTTCCATGGGAAAATGTCTGTGTCGTACTATGTGTACCGTGTCGATGGCATTATTTTAACTCTTTATGGCTCTATGCCATCGCCTCGAGGAGGCTCAGTACGTAAATGCTTGTACGTCATACACTATCTGTCAATTTCAACTCTGACTGATTGCCATCTGACGTTAGAAGTGGGTTGGGTCGTGTTGGGTCACACACCAAACACCACAGCTTGACATGTGTACATTTGTTGTAAGTATGGGTACTTAACCCGGGTTTTGTAAGAACAATAAGGCAAGATAACCTTTTGCCACTTTCGGTTTTATGGTTGTAATAAAGAACAAGCTTGATTTGTTTCTAGGAACGGCAACATGTCAGACGTGGCGGCGCAAAACGTATTCAATCAGAATACAATCGATTTAATAAAATAATTCCAGCAGAGCTACCTCTGCGCTGAGGCGCGGAGCGATCGCTGCTCATTGTAGTAGAATTAGGCAACCAAGTTCAGTAACAGATTTTCACAGGAAGTCGACAGATTGAAATTTGAATTTACAAGTAAGAAAACGAAAAAACCGCAAAGCACAACAAACAACTACGAGTAAAACCGAAAGTTGTGTCATGGTTCGCTCAGATAACGAGGATACAATCCGAAATGAATCAGAAGAAAGCAAATCAATGCTGTTGTACGTGCTGTACCCTTAAGCGATGTCTCTGATGGTCTCTCTCAGATTGTGATGATAGCACAGATAGGTAACATGGCCCACAAATCCGCATCCAACCTAGGTTGCCGTTTACAAGACAACTGTGGTAGCCGTGCTCCATGTTATTATTATTAATACACAAAGGAATCATAAAAACAAAAACAATTTATTGGGATAGAAATAAAATATTTGCTCCCCAGCAGAGGTTGGGTGACTTGGGGTGACCTGGCAAAATGTATCTGTTAGATGCATCGGATCCGTCGGAGCTTGTTCGGTTTGTTTTGTTTTCGCGAGACTTTGCATGGCATTCGTGTCGGTCTTGGAACAGATTGTGCGGCGGCGAAATTCGATTGCTGAGGTCCTCTGTGGGATTGTTTTGGTTTTTTGGTTTTCTTTCAAAGCATTGAATGTTTATTATGAAAATTAACGTTTTATGGGATGGAAAAGAAAACTTTCACTTTGATCTGGGGGCGGAAGCAAGCAAGACAAGCTTCGAAGGCGGAAATTCATTTCGTAATCGTAGCCACATGCGAACAAACTAACTATTAGTTTGACAAACTGTTGAAGCATTCAATTTAGTTAAATTAGAAGACTCAATGATGAGCCTGCCTCTGAGTACCTAGAACATTATTAAAACGTTGACTGCCAGTTTATCACCGGGGGGTCACATCAAATGTAGATTTCGACAGCGACGTCTACCATATATTGATAGTTCCGTCGTTGCTGTCTAAATATGTATCCCTAGGGCTTTTCATTGAATGAATTACAGGGTGAGCCATAGCAAATAGTGAATAGTTTGGGTCGAATTTAAAGGAGCGGTAATTGACAGAATAAGATAAAGGGGTCTTCAATAAGGGTGGGTAGATGTTGAATTGGAATAAAACAAGCTGTGTGTGAGGTATTAACAAAATTATTTTTTTATTTGAAAGGGCCATGAATGCAATTACCTGTGAAATATGACGTCGTTTAAATGCCTGCTTCAGCTTTTTACGGTAGCACGGATCCGAGTGATCCAATTTTTAACGAATTTCTGCATAGATCCGGCTAAATTTGAACGAACGCCACCTTAAGGCGGTCGATTGTGATTTATTCGCATAGACCTACGACTTCAGGAAACCCCACAAGAAAAAGCGGGCCCAAATAGTATGACCTTAGTGGCTAATTCACGTCATCTCTGCGAGAGAAAACCTTACCCTCAAATCGTTCATGCAGAATGGCACTCGTGGCGTCTGCTGTGTTGCACGTAGCGCTGTCATTTAGTTCCATAGGGTTTAATTGGGGTTAAAAAAAAATTGGATATCATCGTTCTGTAGCGCTCGCCGTTGATGGTGACCGCTTCACCAACGTCGTTTTCGAAAAAGTACGGACCATTGACGCCGCCAGCCCAAAATCCAAACCAAACGGTAACTTTTTGAGGATGTATTGTCGTCTGGTGAACCTCATGTGGATTAGTGTCGTCCCATATACAGCAATTTTACTTGGTAACACAATCATTCATCCAAAAATGCGCCTCATCGCCAAACATTATTTTTCGCCCAAATTGAGGTCCTTCTCTGAACGCTCCGAAGTCCAGTCAGAGAACAAACGGCGTTGCATATGGTCATGAACGTTAAGCTCCTTGGTCAATTGGATCTTGTACCGCTGTAAGCCCAAGTCCAGATGTAAACATCGCCAAGTTGAAGTCTGCGAAAGACCGAGTTCTTGTGCACGGCAAAGAATCAACTGCCTCGGATTCTACTCTACATTTTCACGGACCGCGCCGATGTTCTCGGCCGATCTTATATTCCTTTGATATACGAATGAATGTGCTGTTCAATCGTGTAACTTGCCATGGTAATTTGGCATCAGTAACTAAATAATAAATAATCGATTTGACAGATGTCACCAAGACAACATGGCCACCACAAAACAACACGGCGACCAGCGCTTTTTCCAATCCTTGAATCATTCCTGATAAGTGCTTTTTGCCATTCTTGTGCTCTTCCAGCGATGCATTCTTTATCTACTCAATCGTGGCAAATCTTCATACTTTGATGGATCCTTTAAGTTTTGGGAAGATGAATAAGTCGCGAGAGGAAATCGTGATGAACATGGTGCTAAAGTATTGTGGCGGTATTGTTTTTGGCCAAAAAATTTCGCACAAATCTTCGCTATCGTCTTCCATTTTCTGGCCTCGGATGTGTTCCTTGAGCCAAGCAAAGAGTTAGAAGTCACTAGATCTGGCGAATCGTGCGGGTGTTCGAATCCCATTCCGTTTTGTTTCCCATCGCAACTGTGCCTTTGTGAGCCGGTGCGTTGTCTTGGTGAGATAGCACTCCAGCTCGCAGTTTGTCGCGTCCTTTCTCTTTTGCAATCTTCTTATTTGGTCTGCATAGTATTTTACCATAATTTTGCCTTCAGCGTTCCAAAAAACGGTTGCCATAACCTTTCCGGCCTAACTGGATTCTTTGGATTTCTTTGATGTCGGTGAGGAGCTCGCTGCCAAGTCATCGATTGTTGGTTTCAGGATCAAAATGGTGGATACAGGTCACAAAACGTAACAAAAACATTTTCTGACCTGCTTTGGACGTCTCGAGATTCGCCCTCGAAATGTCGCTTAATTTTTTACTTCATAAGCTATTCGTTCGCAAGGATTCTTTGAACACCGCCATATGAGATCGCTGTTACCTCAGCTACGAGTATAAACCTGGTGGTCACTCTTCGATCCGTCAACACAACATTTTCGATTTTTTCACATTATCTTCAGTGAGGGAAGCGGATGGTTGTCCTTCGTGCTGTTCATCTTCACTGGATGTTCTGCCCAGCTTAAGATCCTTGGCTCAGCGTGTTAGTGTGGAATATGCAGGAGCAGAGTAACCCTTTGCTAGACAATTTCCTCCTATTTCGTATTTCTCCATTCGTGTTCTTGTTCAAATGAATGTACATACCTCCTGGGAATCTTGGTCTATTTATATGATTTGTTTACGTTAACCCAGTGGGACTGTTATGAGGACTGCAAATAATCATTACTTTTGTATCACCCCTTGTATGTTAAGGGACATAAAAACGTAGGAAATCAAAAAGTCACCTTATTTTTTGAACAATTCTCGAAATATCGTGATCACGACTTTTTTCCGAATAGATCAGCAATTTTTCGAACATTTTTTCCTTCTTCATCGAAGTCAGGTATTAATTGTCTAACTTCTAAACTGTCTTGCTAACCGTTGGGAGCCGTGAATTATAAGACGCGCTCTATTTCGTAAAGACTTCGGATTTCAGAAATAATATTGACTGCATTATTTAAGCTGTGAATCACTGCATATTTCCACTTGTCACTTGGAGAACGATTTTTGATGTGATCACCGGTGATACACTGGCTACTACTACTATTTCAGAATATGCTACAAAAACAAACTTTTTAGCTTGCCTTAAGACACACTAGCACTCCGATAGGTTGATCTCAATTCAATCATGTTAAATTCCTCTCGAGGCGACTTTCTTATTTTCTAAGGAAGGATATCTTATAGAGTATAGAGTATAATAATGGTCCTTATGCCGATCCCGTTCTAATGTACTTGCCCCACTCGATGATACATCAATCACTAAACACTCATTTAAGCGATAGTACTCGTCGTGTTCACCATTAGCCGTCTCTGGGATAATTATCGAATTGTTTTTCGGTATTCAGTCAGAAATCCAGACACAGGTACGTGGTGGCGTAATGCATACCGCGCTGGCCCGATATCTGATCAGCTCTGTTGGCTTAAATAATTCTTTTTTTTATCGAGCGGGAAACAAATGTAGGCGTCGTCCTCGGTAGGTGCGCGTTCTCCGTATTTAATTTAATGATACACGCTAGTAGTGTATTTAGTTACTGTGAGAGCGAGCGGGAATCCATTAGCGATCTATAAAGTGACTTTTATGCCATCATTAATTTTTCTCCCCTGTAGTTCGGCTTGAATGTTGCGTTGGTTTGCTGCCGCTTTAACCAAATAAGACGGTTGCCCGAGCCACACAGCATAACGTGACGAATTGTTATCCTAATTCCAAATAGGATTGGTGGTATCGGAAACTCGAAATCGAACTCGTCGATGGTGTTGGTGTTGGTCTCGGTATTTATGGCGATGGTGGTATAATCTAGTGACAGTGTTATTGGGCGTCTTTAGGTGATCGAATGTCATTTGTGATAAAATCTATCGCGACGTTACTCATTCGAATGGATTTCCCTGGAAAAGTGTAGCTCTGCTTATAGGTATATGATGGTATCTGGGTGGATGAAAATTTATTAACTGATTTCGTGATGTGACACCTTGGACGGCCGATATTTACATACTAATGGGAAGCTGATGGAATATAATTAAAGCTTCATAAATCGTGTGTTTGCCAGCAAAGTAGAGTAGAAAGGAGTGCTTTCTAGATCGTGTATTCATGATGATGCGATTTATGAATATAGCTTCACGGTCCAGTTATCTATGTTGATGATACTGTTTGACAAAAGCGCATTCCGAATCGGTAATTTTCTCAATTTTCTGAGAAATAAAATAAGAAGAGAAACACACATCACAAAAACGTAATTAACGTTCGTTTAGTTTTTGTTTTCGTTTTAGGAATTGCACTTGAATCGAGCAAAAATCCTTGGCAGTAACTCCACAGGTTAGTTTAATCGATCGGTGCCACTCCGTGCTGAAGTTAATTGAACGCATCAAGTAACGTTTCAGCCGAGATACATACCTACATGTACACATTTAACAAAACTCTTCAGTGCTTTGGTGAGAATTTGTCAATTTTAATTACAACCTCAATCAATTACACAATTCGGGGACCACTTAAACCGAGCCCGTCCCTCTTTCCCTCCCTTGTTTCATCTTCATTTAATGAAGCACTGCTACACCAATGATACCATCAAATTGTTGGCAATTAATCGGTACAACAAGTCTCGGTCAAACCATAAGACAAAACCAAATAAATGGACAAAAGCACTCATTCCAATGGGCACTAACGTTTTGATTACCTGTGAATCCTTGATGAACATCAAGAGCGCAGCAATGACATTTCGAATGTCGAAATGTCACTGACATTCCCCATGGGCATGAATTCCTCCTTTTTCTGGGAAAGATATGTTCCAACTTAATTAATTGGATTCCTTACTCCGAAATTCTCGCAAAACACAAACACAAACACAAAAAACAAGAACAAAACACGTCCAATGTCCACTTAGAATGATGATTCGGTTTAAAGACCCCGTTATCCAGTGACTATTCCAACGATTCCAACTCACCGTACTGTAGATGTACTCGTACAAGTAACATACAACATTAACGTTAAACATAATCCAAAGGATGGTGTGCACCAACGACATCTGTTGTGCCAATATGAATATAAATGCGATCCCATTATGATATTTACCGCTCAACGTGCCTATCGCAGAAGAAGAATCTACAACCAGACTTGGAACAACTCAATTTCTTTCTCTATTGCCTTCTGTGTCCGGTGGTAAGTTGCGAACCACTCGAATTGCATTGCGGAAGGAGGGTAGCCAAAGGAGTAGTACGGCTACGGCCTGAGTGCAATGGGGAGTTCACCTAGCCGGTCTATCTGCGAAAATGAATTTCCAAGATTACGTGGTGGAAATTTTTAAATACAACGCAAATCATTTTTCATTTCAACTCCTAAATGGGACTGGGATTAGTTTGAGTAATGGGCAGCAGTTGTAGCGCATGGCAGCGGAAAGTCGTATCGCGTTTGGTGTGTGTTTTTTCCCTCCGACTGACTGATGTCATACTAGAGGCGGTAAAAAATGGACATATGATTTGAAAATTAAGAAGACTAAGCCTTTCTGCGAGGTTTTTATTGTAGAGTTATGACCCCTAGAGTAGAATGGCATAGTTGTAACAAAATGCCTCATCGAGGCAAATGAATAGTTCGTATTGCATCGGTTCAATAATTCGCGCCACTACTATTGCCATCCTATTATTGGATACTACGAGTTTGCACCTGCTCTTAAAACCTTTCGTACCACAAAAATCCGCACACAGCTTTGTTGAACCAACACTTTGTCCATCTTTTGCCCATCATCTAAGATTAGACATTCCCAGCTAACATAGTACAATGGCGGCCGTTGCAACAAACTATTCCCCACGTAGGCAGTACAATGCAAAGCAAACATCATATACGTATGGTACCTCGGTACTACAGCCTGTGATCCGACAGTATTCCGTCCTAATAGTCAGAGATTTTACCGCGTATGACTGAAAAATTGGTATCATAATGGCGGGATTCAAAACATACGAAAACATTAAAATCAATAATATCGGATAACACACTTGCAACACAGGCCTCACGGGCTCATAGGCTCACAGCCTAACTGGCACATGGACAGATCTTATCGTTGTGATTGGAGATTGTAGATCCAAGACACCATATCACAGGTAAGAGTGGTAGAATTAGAAATGGTAGCTGGTTAAGGTGGCAAGGTACCTCGCTCGTACTTGGCAAGTCCGATCCTCCTGTGGCTATATAAATGACAAAAATTTATCAAATTGACCATTCGAATCGCTTTGAAATGGCATTAAGTGCGGAACATCATTTGTTCGTCTGCCCTGCCCGTTCATCTTACCGCCACGTTCATTCGATACTACATACAGTATATATGTATGCTAGGTGCTGGATTTAAGGGAATAGTTCACCGGAGGAGTAAAGTGGAGCTTGAGGTTTTGACATATGAGGTCTGGCACAGATTATGCTAATGGAATATTCTTCTCGATATAGTTATCTTTGGCGTGTTCCCTTGCGCACGGACAGACATGCCATATGTGTACTCTGGCATATTTCGAATTCCTGGGTGTTCTAGAAGCGCAAAATCAACCCTCGTTCGATGATCGCAGCAGTGCATGCATGTGGAGTGGGGAAAGCCGATGTGCGTTGTGATATTAATGCACAAATGTCAGAGTAGCAAATGAAAGTCATCAATCAGGAATGACTCGGACGTTTCGGGCGTCTGCGACGTCTGCTACCACTGCGTCGACGCACCATCGCTGCCGCACCGTGGTGCACCACTAGTGTGCGGGCAGTGTGATATAGTAGTGATGTAGGTGCTTGAGGTGGTGCACGAGGTGCCGATTGTAAGCAAAACCGCGATGCTCGCACGATGACGTAGGGAAGCGCAAGTTAATTTAGTCTCAAGTCGGAGAGGTTATTCCGGATAGAGACAAATGATGCGGGTGGGGAAGGTTGCATAGCGAATGCTATTCGAAGGACATTGCGGTCATGGCTTGACTCTTAATGTGCAATAATGGCCGATGTGGAAAGTGGATGCTTGCTTTACTAAATTGAAAACACTAAATCAATTTGAATTTAAAAAACAACACTACGAAAGAAAAATATCTACAATCACTATATCGACCGCCTCAGTCGCGACAAGATCACTAATTTGTATCCCCGACATGTTAGTCCATTCTACTTCCTTGATATCGACGATAAATAATATTTTAACGACACATTCAATGTCACAAGAAATATGCCGCCGGCTCAGGCCAAGGCCGAACCTTATGAAGACCTCTTGGCGTTTTATGTCTTTTTAACCCTCGCATTGATATATTGAATAATGATTGAGAATTAAATATATAAAAATACAAGCAGACACCAGCGTGACACAAAAAGAAGATGTGAAACGCTACACTTTTACGAGTCCCATGAGCCTAGTGAGTGGTGTGGTCATTGCGGCGTTGGCGCAGGGATAAAGTGATCCTTTGATTTGCGTTAAGCTATAAAATTAATAACGTAAGTCATTTTACGAGCTCATTAAAAAGGCTGTACTATCACACGCCTGATATCCTCTAATGTGCATTCAAATCCTGGACTTGGTAATCGCTCTGGAAAACGAGTTCAGTAATTCGTCCCTATCGTTTTTACGAGCGATTTCCTCAGTCTTTGGTTGGAGCATAGGTGTTTTCCTCGTTTTATGAAACACTTAACAAGTTGTTAAAATTACAGTTGTGAAAGCAGGAATCGATTTTCACCACAGATCAGTTCCATCTAACGAATTGTAGTCCGTTGTATTCAAATCAGTTGTATCGTGAGTGCCTCGGGAATTGATATCCTGTTTCCTATCAAGGGTCGTTGGCGTAATGATTCCTCAGCTGTGTGGCGAATTTCCCTTATCAAAACAACGACCTACCACAAAGGCTGAATTGTTTGACAATAACCATTGAAACGTGATAAAAATAATCGTTTGACCATTACTATGCTGGTGCATGCGCAACGAGGAGGATGTGTCAGGTGTCCTCCATTCGAACCATCACCGAGTGCTAATGAAGTTCATCTGCTGGGAATTTTAATCAATTGCGAGGGAATATTGTGTGAGTTCAGTTTATGCCGCTGCCAGAATGGTTGGTCAGGTTAGCAGGTTAGGCAAGGCACGCGTCTTCTTAGACTTCCTTCATATTTCATTTCTGAAAATAAATATGTGATTGTATTGTAGTTTATTATAATTGGAGGTGCTGCTGCAAGGGGATACGGTTAGCTTCCGAGAGTGGAAGTGATGTTTCCGCTTCGACTGATTGGTTATTCGTATGTTGCATCGGTTTCGGTACGTTGTAAATTATTCGCTTCACGAGTTTTATGAGCGATACCAACAGGTTTGATTCTCGCTCACATGGACGTAAAGGTGTCAAGCTGTCTAGGTAAGAGATTAACATTTCTGACAGGGGTTATTATTTATATTGTATGTGAGAAGAATTTCAAGGTATCGAAATAATGGATATTTGAGCCGAATTTTTGATCCGTGTTCCAGGTCTCCCCTTTGAGAGGAGAGGGATATGAGCACTTAAATACCTCATAGGGGAATGAAATAATTTATGTCATATAAGGCGTACCAAAATTCTAGCCGGCTGTGTTGTTGCTTGCATGTCTCCTTTGAGGGTGAATGAGTGCTTTTCAAACTTCTGGTGACACGTGTTTACATTTTCTTGAAAGGTCGACGGCAGGTACAGCGACCCATTTTATTGAACACAATTTTTGTTAGCACACGGCTTTGTCGAAGTGATCGAATCCCTACATTTTTCAATTTCGCACATTTCTTGTATTTTTGAGTAGGAAATTAAAAATGATTTACAGGGATGGCAGCATTTCGTATCTCACCTTAACAGTGCGAAGAGAAGAAGTTATTGAAGTAGATCGCAGTGTTGAGGAGAATCCGAATGAGTCGATTCGCCATCGTGCACAGCAATTGCCCATCCACTTTGTGGAAGATTTTACGGAAAGATCCTGACTTAAAAGTTTGTAAGATCAAGTTAAAACCGCGTGATCATTATACGCGTCGTAGGTTCGGTCGTAGGCCGAAAATATGGTTTAGCTTGATCCTTATTGGCATTGACGTGACAGAGCTTTCGTTCCGACAAGATGGACAAACATGCCACACGGCGCGCGACTCTATCAATTTGCTGAGCGCAAAATGTCGCGTAATGGACCTCTGAACTGATCTCCACGATCCTGTGATCTCACACTTTCTTTGGGGGATGTAAAGTCTATGCTGACACCCCAAAGAAGTTCGACGATTTGGAAGTCAACCCAACTGCTCGATAAAGTTGTCGAAGTTGGATTTCAATATTGCACTTCATTTGAGTTAGTTGTGGCACGCATATGTCCAAAATCATAATGGCATAAAAATATCTGGTAAATAAAGCTAATACCATAGATTCAAGTGTTTTATTTTATATTAAATTTACCTCTTAAAAAACACCCTTTAAATGTACCTTTTGACTGATGATTGATTAGTTTTGATTGGTGATTGATATTGACAGAAAGCTATGCACGCAAATCATCACGGTCATCGATTTAAATTTTGTAATTTGATTATTGTTGAATATTTAGTCTCTGGGAGACTGAAGTTGACATATGTCAAATATGTCAAGTATTAATCGACTTGAAATGGTTACCTCAATCGACAATACTTCATCAATAAATGTTACTTTTCACAACAACTAATTTAACACTTTGCGAAGATGTTCTTTGTTTTCTTAAACTCAACTCACCGGTGTGCCACGCCATCGGACTATATTTATCACTGTATAAAAGTGTTTCAATGATGATCTAAAGTAGTACCTGTTTGACTCGTAATTGATGATTGAGGCACAATAGCAGAAGCACAGTCAGCTCCATGGTATTCCCACACGGAAGCTCGATGAGCAAGACGAAGGCGATGTAGAGTCATCATCGGAAAGATAACTTCCATACAAAATCTGCCATATGAATTGGAACTGAACGCCCTACTCGCGTCCCAAGGGCGGAGCCAAGCTATCAGCACCGTCAAGCCCAGCTTGTTTAACTACAACGATAAAAACGACAGACACAGTAAAGCAAAAACGAAGTGGCTCGTCTGGTCGACGAAAAGACCCGCTAACAGCGCCATCTAATTTGAAACAATAATCGGGAAAATAAATTAAAACATAACACGCGGTGTCTGGGCGGCAGAGCAGTTACCCAGTCGAACGGTGTTGGCAGTCGCGATGGTGATGGTGATGGTGATGTTGATGGCGATCACCATGACCATGGCCGTGCTCGATGCACCTCGGTGCAGTGCAGTGGGAAGCTTCCTTTTCGCAACATGAGTGCAGGTGCGGCAAATCGCACAAACATCAAATGGAACGACGAGCCAAAGCAAATATTAATTAAGGGGCGAGGTAAAGCGTCGATTAACGGGCTACAATTTAATCACCTTTGAATGACCGCCCGCCCAGTTTATTATTATTAGCCAATATGAACGAGTGAGTGGCTCTTCGTTCGATTTTATTGCATGGTCGGCTGTGCTGCTCCATAACATCTTTATCTGTTCATTGCATAACACAGCGCACCGGTTTTATGGTGCGGCGGAACATGCACAATAAGCACCAGGCCGACATGTCTGCTTCCCTGAATCATTCCCTGACGATAGCAGTTCTCAAGCACAAACACACTGTCTTTCTCTCTCTGTCTCTGTCTCGTGGACTTGCTACGAAAATATAATTAATTGAGTCTTCTCCTCAAGGCCATTTATAAATGTTGCAACCGCTTAGAATTAGAATGGTTAATATGGATTAATTCAGCGGTAGACAGGTGCAATACGTCGCTCTTCATCCAAATGCAGGTTATATCCTGCTACGAAGACCGTACTAATGGGTGTCCATCATTTAGACGCAAGGTGTAGCAGTAGGTGTCTTAGAGAAGGAATGAGGATCGGAGTACCTGGTTCAACTTGTACTCGAACATGCTGAACGTTTGATGTTACTGTTGCTGACGATGTGGCAGGAGGCATGATTAATGTCTTTAATCGATATGTGCTTGAATATTCGATAAATGGGATGCGGGCTGCTATGGAATTCAATTCGTGGATCAGTCATTTCTCCTAGACTTACATAATTAATATTCGACTAATTACGTATTACGCACTCTTTCTAAAATTCCGTCGTAAGATTATGGTATTCTTGGACTGAGATCGGACGGAAACAGAAGCATGTCTCCAAGACACACCGACATATTTATCATCATCAAAAGTTAAACGACCTCGGACGTTTTCAAACAAACAGTTAACAAGAACATTGCAAGAGATTATTAGCCGCATAATTCGGGACATTAATTCCATCATGTGTGCATGTGCCCTTACTGACAATGCTCATCCATTTACTCACACCAGACGCAGACTTCTTCGTATCACTGCAGTTCCTGTCCAGTTCTCATCTCCGGTTGTCATTTAACGAGAAACAGTAATTTATCAAAAAACAAAAAAAAAAAGAAAGAAAATGAAGAAGGAAACACGAAAACACTTTGCGCCACATTTTGGGCAAAAAAGATTCCAAGATTCCGAGCGAGAACCTTGTGGCCTCTGCTCGTACGGTAGCATGTAAATTTCTGCAGCAGGAATTTATCGCTTGCACAAAAGTTGCGCGACAGAACGACAGACCACGAATACACTCATGCATCGTATGAGTGCACTCCAAGCTTTACCGTGACGACCATCGCTTCTCCTTTATTTTCGTCTTCTTCCCCTCGTCCATCGCGCTACTCTGGTGCTTGTTATACGAGCTGGACCACCATAGAGGACAAGACATAACCTTGCTGTCGCTGTCGAAGGGAAGGCATTCTTAAATGTCTCACTTATCTCTTGCTCGTGATTTCTCATAAACAAATTCGCAGGAAACGACCATTACGCATCTGTTTGATATTCCCTCTTCCCTGCCTGTCACTTCTATGTGACAATACAACCCGTGTTGTGACATTTATAAATCCAAGAACGATTCGGTGAGACTGCAAACTTGCCTGCTGTCCGACTTTTACTCGAGGCGACGTCATACAAGCTCAAGCCATGGCTAACTCCGGTCCTAAGAGTTCTGTTCTGTCTGGTTAATGAGTCCGAAGCGCCGCTTCTGTGTGATTTATGAAAGATCATACATAAAGTCGTATCCACACTTTATTCCCGCCGTACGTCGACGACTGTGTGTATCATATGCGACCAAATGCACCATCCGTTGTCGTTCTTTTAAAACCCCAAAATGAGAATCCGTGCAAATTTACTAATAATTTCGAGAGGGCAATTTAACATTTGTTTCCCGGGACCAGGATCGGGATCGGGATCGGGACAGAGACACGAAGGTGAGAGTTGGCGTAGAGTGGTGCGTATCTGGGCAGCGGCGGCGAGGACGAATGTGAATGTTTTGTAAATGGTTTGTTGCACTCAAGTTGTTGGCGCTGCTGCTTGTATTATTAATGGCCTTATGAAGAATTGGCTTCGAGCCTTACAGACACACTTGGACTCTGTTTCTTTATTTCGGTTTTAGTTTTTTTTTTTAAGTAAGCACGCTGCCGCTCTTTCGCATTCTTTTTTTTCGCCACTTCGAGGCAATGCAGTTTTGGGCCCCATTTCGGCTTGTTTTTGCCTGGGTGTTCTCTCGTTAGGTATTTCCTCATTATTCGCGGATGGGACACAACTTGGTTAATTGATTAAAATTACCTGAAGTAGCGAGTCATTTATGAGATAAATTGCTCTACACTGGTAAAACAGTAAGTGAATAGTGTGCCAGGGGTAAAGACTTCTTACTTTCCGCTTCTTTTTATGTAGGTATAAGGCTTTTATTGCTTCTTAAGGCACTGGAAAATGATATGATAATTTGAAAAATGATGAAGTACGCAGACACAAGACTCAGCGGAATTGAACACATCAACATTTTGAGTGCTGATCTTGGTCTGTAAAATGGCTCAATTGGAAAAACCGTCTGGTGACTCTGGAGGCAATTTTTTCAACGAAACGAACCACGCCTTGTGTGCTCGTGCAAAGGTTTCGTTGTGCAAGACCTGTCTCGCGTCACGCCCTAAAAACACAAACGGCAAACGTCCACCGGCTGTCACAGCCGCACAAACCACGACAAACGATAGCGCTTGGCTTCTGATGGCTCAGATTTTCGTATGACCTTTCCGATATCTACTTGTGACTTTTCACTTAAATATAGCGAAACCACAGTACCACGGATGGAAAAAAATCCGCCAAATTGAAAGCATAAATTCACGCTCGCAAACAATGAACTCAATTGTCGCATGGTGAAAGACTGACGCATATTTACCCACTTATTTAGGAAGTTACAACCTTCCGAAGTTAGTTACAGTTCGATTGGCACACACAGTATTAAGAAACTTTTCCATGGTGCCGACATGATACTCGTAGAAGATTATCCAACAAGAGGTGTCATTTTGAATTAATAGGAAAACGCAAAGTCCTCCGTGGCTCTGGCTATAATCATTGCTTTAATAAAACTGGTCCAATCTTTTTCTCATAATAGCGCCTGTATTCCGCGAACAACAGCGACTCGTAATATTTGCGTGATATTTATCGTTAACATAGCCTTAAAAGGGACAAGTCTTATGGAGCAAAAGTGCACGTCACACAGCGAAACCATGTGATGAGTGGCATATGGTGCCATTATTCCAACAATTAATTTTGTCCAAGTAGCAAATAGAAAATCTGCCAACTTCTTTCGTTAACGCAGTTCATTCCCCGTTCCATTCATGGCTTCATAGCATCACCAAAACCAAACTGTCACACGTGGGATGAGAGGTTGCTCCACTATTTCTGGTTGCTTTTGGGAATTCCAGATTCAACAGTTTTGTTTTCTTACGATCGCTCTAAATCTAAATTTGTGTAAAAAATCATTATTTCGCTCAATCACTACCCGCATTGCCCGTGGTCAGTTCACTCCAATTTGTATGGTAATTTGATTTATAAGCATACAGAGCGAAATCATTTTTTTCTTGATACATTTTGATACGCTCAGGGGATGTGGAATTTTCGTAGATGGACCAGTGAACCACTGCTAGTAGCCACTCTCTCTGCGGGACCTACATGTTTATTATTAGTGAATAAATATCCGTCCATTCTGATTCCACTATATTAGCCTTATTAGTAAAGATGCATTCGAAATTACATTAACAGTCGAAAATTAGATGCCCCATGTCCTCGTCCTACTCTGGGCAATTAGGAGCTATTATGACCAAATCGGTAAAGATATTTGCATCAGTAGTCGTTGCCACAGAAAAACTGCCCTCGGTTTACTCAGACATCAATTGATCAAATCAGAGTGTCCGTTTGCCCTGGCATTATTCCACAAAATTTGCCGTAGAACCAAAGTGAACTCAGATAACGAACAAAGTCGTTACACCGGTGACAGTTACCGGCAGATTGCTCTAGTGCAGCGTATAGAAGAAGATAGCTACCCACTCTAGAAAGTAAGATCCTGTTGGGGATCTACCCACATTTGATAGTATTGTGGAGAGCGGTATTTGTAGCGATGACATTGTCTTGTTCACGTAGTCTCCAAGTGTTTTAAAACATAGCCCTTTACCATGCATTACTCCTAAATATTTTATGACTTAATTTGATCGCACATCATGGTTTCCGACCCGGATATTGATATATGCCACGGTTTTTCTATTCATGATAAGAACGGCCTGCGTTTTGTGGTTTGCCGGTTCGAGACCTGCAGCTTCAATAACTTCAATGCGTTTTGCAACGGTCAGCATAGCTCCCATTGACTCCTTGTAGAAACTTCAGCCACAGGACGCCGTCGTATATAAAGCTCCATAGAATGGGACCTAGCACGGAACCTTGAGATCCTCCGAGAAGACGTAGAAATATATTATTCCTTTGTTTGTGTTGTATCTTGATTTCCTATTGGAAAGGTAGTACAAGACTATTCTAAGCAAATAGTAAGGTGTTTCCATCCTTAAGTCCAACCAACCAAGTTAAATGCCTCTTTAGCGAATAGTGCGTAGTATTTTCTGACACTCCGCCTCAAAAAGTGTCGCGCAATGTTTACTACTGATTTAACGGCGTGTACAGTAAGGCTCGATTTTCTAAAGCCAAAATGATGATTTGAAAGAGCTCCCGACTTCTCTGCTACAGCGAACAATCTGTCGTATATTTTTCGCTCTGTGTCTAATTGATAGCGATATTTTCAGTTGATCTTACCGGATGTTGAAGTCTTCACAACAAAAGTCAATTGGATACGTTCAGATTTAATTCAATTTATCTATGCAAGAAGACGCTCGATGATGACCAAAAGTAAGGCAGTTATCATTTATTAGTAATTGTATAGTAATAGTAAGTAATAGTAATAGTAAGTAATTGGTTTGACTGAATGCACCCTGGTGAGCGCCCTCTGTGACTTATTAAGTCAACGTGGTGCACTGTACTGGATGATCGGGTATCGCAACCAACTTCATGGCAGTCTCTGATCATTCAGTTCATTCAGTTGTCAAACTTCGACGCGGGAACATCCTCTGCAACCAACTCGTATTAAAGTTGTGAAATAAAATTGTATAGATCTTAACCATTAAGGGTGTTTAACTTTTAAACTGAATAAAAAGTATCTTGTTTGAAATATGAGAAACAGTTTTCGCGGTTTAGAGACAATGCTATTATGTTTCAAACGATGCGATCTGAAAGCTTAAATTTTCTATGACTTTTTTGTATGTCAGCCGGGATCTCACCAGAAGCTTGAAGGATGTTGTTCTTCAGTAGATCAAATGTTGTTGCTTTGTTGTTATAAGCCAACGTCTTAACGTAGCTCCAGAAGAAAAAAAAAAGGTTAAATGTGCTACGAGTAAGTCGTACGACCTCGGTGGCTATTCTGCATCGCCTCTTCTGGAAATAACTCTTCTTTCGTGATGGACAGCCACCGTCTGACCATTCTCGTTTTGGAAGAATTATGTTCCTAAGACGCCGCCTTCCCGAAATTCAAACCAAACAGTAAATTTCTCCGAAGGTTTTTGATGCTGTTGTGGATTACTCTCTCCCGTATTGTGACAATTTTCGCCGTTCAACCAAAAATTTCTTCATCATTGAATATCTCTTATCTGCCGAAATTTGGATCTATTTTCAACAAACGAATGGGCGACGAGTTGAGTAATATTCGCATATTTATGATCAATATTTATGTAGTTACAGTCCAGCCGATCATCAAAGCCACCGCAGTGATAGCTGAATGCTGACCGTTTAACAATGCCACGCATTTTAAGATGATAACTCTTATTGGATGACCATATTATAGAACATTGGGGAGCAGTGTAGAGTATAAACTGCACATTAACACTCAATTCCCTTATTTGAGTTCCACTATGTCCTAGAACTTACTTATTTCATGACGTGACCCCAAGATCAGTAATCAAACTGTTGGCTTCTGACACGGAGTTCGAATCCTTCAACAGCAACTAAGACATCGAAATTCTATTTTGCGATGTTTTCTTCAGAATGTTCCTATAAAATTTCAACAAACATTAACAACATATGTCAGGCGAGGTGCGTTATTAAAACCGCCCTTCACCGGTAATTGTACACAGAGCGAGGTACAGTCAAGAAGGTATGTGTTGTAAAATAACATCTTCACCGATTATTTGCTCGTCGACGACACCGTTCACATCGTAAGCGATTATGCGAAATCTAATCAAAGACTACTCCATTACACCATCTCTAATATCCTGCCTACAATGTAATAAAACCGAGCCACGAATCGCAACATTTACACCTTGAACGCCTGTACGCTGGCAAACATTCAATCTGCTTTGCCATAAGAAAACATGTAACGCGATCCAATTTGCATAGATCATTTGCATTTAGGTTGGCATTTGCATTTGGATTGACCATTACTTCGAACCTCGTTAGCCTAGTTCAGTTCAAGACTGCACCTAATGCTATAGTCTTTCGGCCCTTCCCGGTCGTTTGTCCAAGCTACAGATAATAAACAAAGTGTTATTCGTTTACGCAAGCTCTTCAACACACACGCCCGTACATGCGTGGATGATTGCGCTTCAACAATCAGATCTACATGCACACTTCTCACAAGAAGCCCACGAGGCACAACGGTCATCTTCATCATCCTCAAGCCAAAGTACTTGGCAAACAAACCCACCCACATTTCTTACCCATTAATGGAATTGTGTGCGCACACCACACATATATTGATCCACTTGGAATCCCCGGTCGGTTGCCCCGTACTGACGTGTCGGTCGGTCAGATTAGTTGAAACGATTTTAATGCATTTGCCATCAACTAGATGTCACCATACGGAACGAAACAGAAGAACGAGTTCCACGTTGCAGCTTGACTAGATGTACTATATACTCACACTCCGTGCTCGCTGTCCACTCGTGGACACCTCTCGTTCCAAGTGTATGTTTGAAGTATGTAACAGATTTAGCGCGAGAGTGCGGCAGCGCGACGGCAGACTTGATCTCGCCCATAAATAATGGAATATAATCTCCCACCTCTGCATCCTGAAGAAGTGAAGAACGAACGAGAGGCAAACGAACACACTCATTTGACTTTCAACTTGAAGGTGTGTTCCCTAATAGCCGACAATGGTGCGGCATCACGGTAATAATCATGATGACGAAGTCCATTGCTCTCTGCTGATTATGTTTTATGATTCGCGTAATGTTGTCCAACACAATGAACTAGATGGCCCTGATCGTCACATAAATCCTGATCTTACTCTGTCGTATGATCGTGCTCCTTCATCAATCCGATGTGCGACTTTCGATTCCATTCACTAATTAAAGCCGCGCCAATGCTAGCCTATACAATGTGCTCTCTATAATTACATGCATCCGTCTTGTCGCATGCGTCGAGCGTCTACGCCTGGGCTCAATAAACGTCTCCTGAGTAGTGCAATTAAAACCAACAACCGATTTGTGGTGGGTGCAAAGCCGCGATCGGAGAATTGTGGTCGGCGAACGTCATAAATCGCAACTATCGGTATGGAGGTCTCTGATCCGACAATAAAGTGGCATAAGTTCCTCTTTACCCGACATTGTTGTGAGTGTTGTCAATGGACGATGGACGGAAGCGAGAGAGTGGGTAGGAATCACGACAGAAAATCGAGATTGAGTATGCGGCATCAAGGACATTCGGGAAGTTTGATTATTCGGTACGTCTAAATGGAGTCTTCACTATTCTCTCATATCGTTCCCATCCGGCCACGAATAAATCGTATTTTACAATATCTGGTGAAATTTCTATCGACACACCCACGACGTCATTAGTGTCGTCCAGAGTTTCGCACAAGACGAATGCCTCGGACCGACTACTACGCGGCTAAGCTTCAGTTCTCAATCGCTGGCAAACAAATAACCTGAATACAAACACGAATACAAACACGCTGGCTTGTTAACGCTGTGATGTGATAATAGGCAGGAATGCCAGGCTCATTTGTACAGCTCGAAAAGGACTTATCCGTCGTCGCATCTAGTACCATTAATATCCAGTACACAGTCCAGTCACCCATCTACTTACTGTACTCATGCGTTCGTTGTCCTCGCACAGGATGATGAACATCTTGTAAGATAGTAGTCGGCTTGAGTAAATGCATACAAAATGGACTCATTTCGCAGATGAAATCACAATCTCACATCCAGCATGCAGCGTCCAAGCACCATCACCATCGTGGCGAGATGCAACTTATACACCGATTTCGATGTGTATGACTTCGGTCGACCAGCATGAAAATATCGCTGTGAAGCATGTAGGCTGCAGGCAGGTCACATCTCTAAACAACTCGTGGATGTTTAGATGTTTAGATGCTGTGACAATTAAAATTCCTTCTCTATTTGAGGTCCTTAACTTACCCGGAAAATGTTCTCTCGATCTCTTTGCGATTACTCCCCGTACGTCGGAATTCACGGCTACGGGCCCGAGGCAGCCCTTGAACAAACATCATTCCTGATGCATGTACGACTATGATGGAAGGGGCTTTGTACCTTTTATGGACAAATAAAAACGAACTGTTGACAGAAACTAATCACACGAACAAGCCCGTCGACGAGCAGACATCACAGCACATGGGTTGCGCCTTCAATATTTACATTCGAGTGCTGCAAGAGTGTTTGTTTGACATATTAGGTTCGTGTCATATGAAAGACATTTCGGGAATGCTCGATCTCCGCCATTAATGCCGGATAATTCTCTTGAATTTGGGAACGATTTGTTTGCGCTGAATAATGCAAATGAGGCGTTAAGGTGTTGTATTAATTTTGTTGGCCTCAACCAAATATTAGCTCGAACATGGAAAACGAGATGGAAAGGGATGAAATGAGAAAGCCGTTGAATAATGTAACGTATGCTGATAAGAGAATGGCCTAAGCTTCAGGGTAAACACTGTCGAAATGAAATCAAGGGTTTCGTGGCCTATTTCTTTGTAACTCCGGACGAAGTGTAAATTTTAGTTTTTCTCACAAATTACTTTGACGAACTTGCGGCGATTTAACGTCCACATTGTGTTCTCCAATCAGTTGGAGGAAACCAGTCAAAAGCCCGGAGTCATCCAACCCTCTTCGATTTGCATGTTCCGCAGAATTATCACAACGGATTATCGCTGTCATTACCCGCCGAAAATAAAAGAACAAGAATGCACTGCATCCGATCGCGACATACGCTTCAGTGCACAAGCGCATCCACATCAATCAGTAAGCGACTTGTGCATCGTTCGATTAAGCATTTCGTGTTATTTCGGACGAATCGTCTCATTGGATGTGCATATGTATGTGCATAAAAGTAAGGCGATAGTCCGCTCCACACCTCTAGCCGCAGTGCGTAATAAGTCGTAGCGGCTTATCATAACATTCGGATCGATTTTGGCGCGCCATAAGAAACAATTTTCCATAGTTGATCAGGACCTTTGGTCGGATGAAAGCGATTTCCGTTTATGTACGGTCGACAAACACCACCAGCGTCGGTACCTGCACCATCACGACCATCTCATGAACAAGAACAGTAATAATAACAACAACAACACCACACCATGAACGTCCAGTATGATTTTAGCTAGCGGGCATTAGCAGTAAGTAAGACCACGACCAAGGACAACGCCGTCGCTTCTGCCGCCCAGCAGCTTTTCAACGTGCACTGTACACAGATCAAGCTCGCTCGCCAGTGTTCAACTGGGCGGACGTTGAGTAATTAAGACTGGATAACCCTGCATTACCATAATAATTAGCCAAAAGCGCTTTTTCGGTTGGCCATGGTCTTGTAGCTGATACCGTGTCACGTCGTAGCCAGCTCGCTCTCATTTGCTTACAATCTAGCCATAAATTATGAGTACGGCAGGGCGTAGATAATTCGTTCAGATACAGATGTGCGCGCCCGCTCTCGTGGCTCTCCAATGCACACGCAGTGTCGACGATGACGAGCGAGTGGACATTATATGTTGCAAATAACGACGATGACTCGCTTTTTCTGCTCCCTCTCTGTACCCAATTTCTTCCTCTTGGTCACAATCTAAATTCGATCAGTTTGAGGCTGGCAAGTGCAGGCTTAAGCAGTGTGCTTAAACAGCCGCCAGTCGTCCTTGCGCACTTGTGTGAGTTTGTGTTTGTGCTTGTGATAAATGAATAGGGTATGCTAGGAAGCATTACCTCTATTACCGTGACTGCAAGAAGCAAATAGCAACTAAAGGAACAGACGCACTCGTTCAGGCACCGGTGCGTCCGATTGAAGGTTCCTCCTTCCGAAATATGTATAACACAACGAAACGAATGTGCCGAGACAGGGTGAAAGGGGGCGATTACCATGATCATCAATTGAATAAGCGGGGCCAAACGAACGAATGATGATCATGCGGTTGATGACGATGATGAAGTTGATTTGCTGTCAACTTTCGAATGGAATTCGATCGATTTTGTCATGGATTGAATGAATCGCATGACGATGCTGCATGGGCAAAACGTGTTCTAAAGACGCGTTTTGAGGGCTTCGGGCGATGCTTGTTAAGTTAGCTTGGCCATCGGAAACTATTGGCAACTGGTTACACTTGTACATACTCCTACTAGCAGTTGTTGTTGCCGTAAATCTACTGTGGAACTAATGCATAAGAGTTGCAACTATTTAGCAATTAGTTGAGCGGAAATTGGGTTCTAGTCGATCGTTTGATTGGGGTGGTTGTTCGTTAGGATGGGTGTTAGGAACTGTGGGCTTTGCCCAAACTGATTTGATTAACATCTTGACATGCGGGTCGACGGGCTGTCTTTGAACTGAGAGACTAATGAAATTCGAGTTGGTCATATAACCCCATCCGAAGCAATCGTAAACCGTGTTGAGTGTTTGACTTTTGAAAAGTTGGTTCAAAAACGGGTTCTTACGATCTCTGTCCATCTGTTGCGATCGCCCTCTGTTATTATGTTATCGGGGATTGAAGATGATCACTCTTTATAATGGAACAGTTTTTTTCCCTTCGTTCGATGTCCACATTTTTCACAATTTAGTAAACAAAACTTATTTATTTTACACGAATGCAGCATAGGGATTCTTAATCCGGTTTTAATGATAGCATAATGATAAGGGTAATGGATGGAAAGTGGTGACATTTTAAATTTAGTAAAGAAATTCATGAGCCGAATTTGGCATCCCTGATTCAACCATATATGTATGTCGAACTGGACTGTCACTCAAACCTGTTGTTCAGAAGAAGTATAGGCTGAAAAACTAATGTTCGACTTAGAATGTGGACCAACAACTTATAAATTCTACGAAATAAAATTAGAATTCTTTCTACGATGAAAACCACGTTTATTATTTCTTTCAGTTGATTGACAGCACACGGAAACGTCAGACTGACAATAGGAGAAAGCTTATGCTGGCAGAGTTGCCATCTCCTTAACATTTGCGCCCACGTCGTCCAGCATCAGCGACGAAAGAAGTGATTGGTTAGCCGCCCACCGTATCGAACTCCATATGGATCGTCCATCGGCACGGAGCTAGCATGGAAACAGGCCTCTTTATTATCGGTGACTGGGTCCGACTCGAACAACATTGTCCTCTCCAGCATGTACTTCGAGGACTTGTTCTAGAGTGGGGGATGCACGTTCGTCTCAAACGTGATATGGATTCATGTTCTTGATCCCGACCTTATGCCACCAAAGCTTGAAGATTCCGTTGTTATATATGGTATGTTCCAGGAAGAGCAACTGATCGAGCACCTTCTTGAAACGGCTTCCGGTATAATTGAACATCTTCTTTGAAGACTGCATTGACATTGACAGGTCATCCCGGAGTCTCTGTAAATATCAGAGCTAAGTCCTCGCTGAGCGAATAATCGTCGTAATATCGCAGAAATCCATCGGCCATTAGGTCACTTGCGAGCTCAAGATGCTCTACTCGAATGCTTGGATAGACAAATAAAGCGACGCATAACCTTTGCGATTGCGATCGTCTCGCCATTTGACATAGGAATCTTATATGAAGCGCCACAGTTCAAACCAAAGTGCTTGAACGCAGATGCAACTGTACAATGATGAGTGAGATGGGTTCCTATGATCTGCGTTGATGAGGTTCGTTGATGAATGACCTGCTTGATTAACGAGGTAAAGTAGCTACCAAGATCGTGTGGTTTGCCGCCGTTGGATTTCTTTTTGCGGGGCTATTCAAGATACCGTGTTTATGCACACAATCCGCCAACTCTTGACGCGTTGGAAGCTAATATTCGTCTGATATGTGTAGAAAATTCCTCGAAAATTATATTGTTAGAATCGAGTCCCTCAAGAAATCATTTGGAGGATATTTGAATAACCTTATATTTCATCCATAATGGTGGGATTTAGGCAATATATTGAAATGAAAAACTGTATCAAAATCTACATCAAAAAGGTGTTTTATTTAAATTTACTTTTAGAATCACAAACTGGATAACTCTTTACAATATCTGTTAAATGTCAGCATTAGCCTTGTCTCCGCAAATAGTCAATCTCTTGATGAAATCCTTCAAGATATGTCCTCAGAAATAAGAATTTTTCGAGCCACCATGCAGTATTTTCTTTCTCCTGGCGTTCAATTGAAGTCTCCGTTTCACGAAGCTAATTGGTCATCCAACAGATCTTTGTTTGATATGTGGCGTCATTCCGCTGAAAATAAACGTAATCCACGTTCATTGCACTAATTTCTGATTAGTCAACGTCGATGGGTCACGCAGCCCGTTCACTGAAATCGTGGATGCACAGGCATTAGTTTCGAACGAATGGGGCCCAATGACACCGTCAGCCAGTGTGGAGGTCATTGCAGATAAAGAGGCTGCTGATGAAGAATTTTGTTGGTTTACTAGGTAAACAGAAATAAGCCTTTTCGTTCAAAAAATTGATGATCTTGTTCAATAATTTCCTGTGCTTGATCAAAGATAGTATGTGGTCTGCTGGCTTCAATTTAAATAAAATCAACTAAACATAATAAGCATACGGTGTATTGGACAACGACCCGATTCCTGTGGTCGGTTGGGTTTGCTATAACACGGCGCCGATATTTTTTGTTGCTGTATGCATTAAAACCTTAGGAAACTGCGATATTTTCACCTTTTTGTGGTAATTTATTACTTCCGCAATTTATCTTGTTTTAACTCGTCATAATGATGATTGAGTGTCGAAAATGAAGCAATGGCGCAAAATTCAAAATGATACCTCTTATTGGATAACCCTATATAGGTTCTTCTTGGCTTTCCGGAAGAGAAGGGTTGTACGAAGGTGGTCCGATAAGTACTTAGCCTCTCCGCCAGATGGCGCCAGTATCGCAAGAGCAACTAACGTGTAGTACATTCTAGTAGACGGCTACTGCCGACATTTCAGCCGGATCGGATTCGTAATTTTGTTTTGACCGCGTGTGGAAGCGGGAGTGTCCACGGATTTTAGAAAAATGGAAAAAGAGCATTATCGGTCGGTAATTCGATTCTTGTTTTTGGAAGGGGAATCGCGCAGCGAAATCAAAGAGCGTTTGGATGCTGTGTACGGTGACTCTTCTCCTTCGATGGCGACCATCAAAAATTGGTTTAATGAGTTTCAACGTGGTCGCACGTCGATTTTTGATGAGCCACGTCCAGGTGCCCCGAAAACGGCTACCACAGAGGATAACGTGACAAAAATCCACGATCTCGTATTGGCAGACCGCCGATTGAAGGTGCGCGAGATAGCTGAGACAGTAGGCATTTCAATAGATCGCGTGGGTCATATCCTGCATGAAATTTTAGGCATGAGAAAGTTGTCGGCGCGATGGGTGCCGCGTTTGCTCACTCCGGACAACAAGCGCAACCGTGAGACCACTTCAGAGCAGTGTTTGACGCTGTTTAAGCGCAATCCGAAGGAGTTTCTGGGTCGTTTCGTGACAGCGGACGAAACATGGATCCACTGGTACACACCAGAGACCAAGGAGCAGTCGAAACAGTGGACTTCACCCGGTGAACGTGCGCCGAAGAAGGCGAAGACTGTCCCATCGGCCGGAAAATTGATGGCCACCGTTTTCTGGGATCCACATCGACTACCTGGAGAAGGGCAAAACGGTCACAGCGCTGTACTATGCCAAATTATTGGGCCGATTTGACGCCGAATTGAAGAAAAAACGGCCCCACTTGGCGAAGAAAAAAGTGCTCTTCCACCATGATAACGCACCGGCTCACACCTCCGGCCCGCCACGGCCAAATCCATCCACCGTATTCTCCAGATCTGGCCCCGTGCAACTTCTTTTTGTTTGCCACGGCGGCCTACTTTGCAGAAAACGTATTTTTCAGACGGGTTAAAGAAGTTGGAGCATCGCTAGATCAAGTCTATCGAGCTAAAAGGAGACTATATTGAAAAATAAATCGCCATTTCTTCAAAATTTTTGTTTTTCTTTTGTGGGCTAAGTACTTATCGGACCTCCCTCGTATGTACATACATACATCAATTCCTTAAACGCATTTGTTGTGTTTGGTAGTAAGCTCCTCTAATGGTTTCACCTGGTTTCTACCAGTCATAACCACGCCTTATCAGACGGTATAAGCTTATATCCATGGATGCTTGTCTTGGTCGTCTATGTTGATGAATGAATCCACTTTTCATTGGCAGTCATAATACCGTGTTGGAAACCCTTCTTTTCTTCCTGCTGGACGTCCTTATAGAGGTAGGGTTATTCGTCACCATAGATGAGACATGGGTCCACCGATACACGCCAGAAACGAAATAGCATCCGATGGTTAAGCGCCAACAAAAGGCGAAGTCGATCGCAAGTGAAATTATGGAGAGTAGTTTACAGACGCCAGTGTTTCTCGTCTGATATTCTCGACCAGCATGTACCAATAGCAACATATGTATGTACATATATTGGAAGGCAGTGAATCTTTAGACAAATAGCTTTATTAGATTCTAGCTTTGATATTAAAATTGTTTGTTATCCAAGCATAATCGGTTGTCCTTATCCTGGCTGTCCGCACTCCGAATGAAAATGGGATAAAACATGCATAGGCTGTCTTCTCACATTATTCTGACATTCACTGCATTGGAAATTAGCTACTCCTGGAAAAGGCTTCAAAGCCTCAGACACCACCCAAATTTTTTTTCTAATGAACCACCAATTCATCACTTCTCCTCCAATTTGTCGTCAAATAGTGACATTCCTGAACTTTTATCCACCCGCCTTGCACGCTACATCTCTAGTCTCGACCTACTGCCGCTTTAGCTTCTAGCCTTAAACTATTCAGATTCCAATCAGCATATTATGTATTTATGTTAATCTCCGAGGCGCTTCTCCGCTCTACCGTGGAAAATTAATAATCCATTGCGCACCCAATCAAGATCGACTCTCGAACCTAACCCAATCAGTAGTTGCCTTATCGGGGGAATCTCACCCAAAGACATGATCTTCAATCGCCCCCAAGAAATTCAAAGAAACTTCGTTTTTTTTTTTTGTTTTTCTTAAACAGGAAAAAAACACAAAATTCCTAGAGCTGCTGGTCACCAACATTTCGGTTGCGGTGTCTTGGTTAAACACACTCGTAAATCCTCCTAATTAAATAGGAGGAAATTCCAAAAAAAAAAAAAAAAAAATTATTCCGTGAAACATCTCATAACCTCTCCCGAGGCATCATCGTTGACCGTTGCGATATCGAGGGGTAGTACTCGCGGTCACTGGTTCTCGTTGAAGTTCAACATCATGCCATTTGTTGTTTGTTTAGGTTATTTTCACAGCAGGTGATGAAGCCGAATTTGAATTTTGAATTCCTAAACTCATTGTTGAGTTCTGTTTTTTTTTTTTGAGGAAGTTCTTGCCGGAGTAGGATGTAAATTGAATTTCTATAAAGCAAACCATGAAGACGACCGTGAAGCTGACTTCAATTCGAGGTAATTGTGGTCGCTTCGATGGTCATTAGTACCACCGTGTCGATCGGGGCGGGGTGGATTTGTTGGTTTTTCCGTTTCGTTTTGGTTTTGTTATTTCATTATTTCAGGAATCGTCCCTATTGCTGGAAGATACAACAGATAGGATCAGTCAAATGAAAAATTTCCCAGATTAGGAAAAAATTAATAAAACGAGCTATTATCCTCAATCAAGTGGCCTAAGTGGCTGGAAGAGGACACCCATGGCTTCGTCTTATCTCGGTTATGGGGAAAGAATTTTAATTTCAGTAAAGGCGGTGATAAGATATTATATTTCGACAATTTCCGTTCCCCTCGTATTCATCGTCACCTTAAGCCATTAGGCGAACATCAATTAAATGCGCGTGAAATTTCCGATTTTACTGAAAAGAAAAACAAACGACCTAACGATCCGGTCAACTGACCCACCTGATAGGCGCATACAAAGCATCATTCCGCTTCGGTTAACCTATTTGAACATTCCTACGCTCTAATGAAATTATAAAGAAATTTTGTCTAACAAATTTCATTTAATTATCATGCAAATGATCCATAACAGACACGTTCCCTTTCCGATGCTCGACTGGCGACTGATACGTGATAGACCGAGTGCAAGCGAGCATTAATAGCCGAGTTCGAGATGAGAAGGAAATTGAACAATGTTGACCTGTCAAACGAAACAAATTAACTCATTAAGGGAAAATAAATTTGGAGAGAAAAGGAATTTAAGTCGATACCATTCCAATAAGTCTCCATCATCGTTAGAGTATGCTCGGGCACTTGGTTTGTCATTGACCACCCAGTTACACAGTGCACGGTATGGTAGGCTTGGCGACTAGTGAGAGAGCGAATTGCAGCCTACCGCAGTACTACCTGCAGCCGGCTGGCTTCTTATCCCGTGCACTCTATCTCATTATTCCCTACTTGATACACGATTTCTTGGTCTAGTACGGTCGGTGGGTCGTTCGATCGGACCGGTCATGACGATGACGACGATGACGATGGTTCCCCGCCTCTCGAGTGCGTGTGCATGTCCAGATGAGGATTGGATTTTTATTGTATAATGTGGATGGAGAGGCGACAATCAGGCCATTTAAGCTAACACTCGAACAGCGCGTATGAGTATGTACTTCATGATGCGCTGCGGTATGTTGCGCGGTTGTTATGCGGTTATAACGACGGTTACCACTGCATCGCACAGAATCTCCTGGCATCGTTCCGCTGGGATCTGGCTTTTCCTTGGAATCCAATAATGACATCCACCCATTCGGTTCGATTATTTATCGAACATTAATTAAAGATCAATGCATAGATAAGATGATATATCTCTATCTCTCTCTATCGCGCGGTATATTTCCATATGGCGGAGACAGAGGTGCAATGTCCACGGAAAGCATAGCTTCACATGAAATCGAGTAGAAGAGAATGTTTTCGTTTTTTATACTCGTACCTTACCTCGTCGTTCTTGCTCTCCTCTTTTATGGAGATACGCAGATACCGGGAGATAGGATAATCTTGCAAATGCGCACGTGAAATAATTTATTGATTTTATTTTTATAAATTATTGTGCGTGTCCGGTGCGATTTGTTAACTTCCTATTTCGAAGTTATTGTAATGGGTCCGATTTTTTGAATTAAAATTGTTCACATAACTCCGTGTTTCATCGTTTTCGGAGAGATGTCTGTGTGTGCGTGTGTACGTACCTGAGCTTTCCTTCGGCTCTTATAACTTGAGAACACATAGTGTTATCGTCTTCGAGCCAATTCCATTGGATTTATAATTCCATAATGAACATATGATATGCAGGACAGTTGTATTGACGACTTGCTTTTTATATCGTAAAGTACAGCTGCCCGTCTCGTAGAAAGTAAGTATGTACATAGATCCAATTTTTTCCTTTCGAAATAGCACACGATTTGGATGAGAGTGAATATTGCTATTACGCGCTAATATTATCGAATGCTTCCCGGCCTGCTATGAGCATATTATCCTTCCCGATGATCTCAACATCAATTTGCTGAGCCGTAATGATTCATAAGTAAATCGTTTCAAAAATTTCTTAAACTTCGCTGACTTACATATCTGCAGTCAACAAATCGCCTTCCACCCATTTTAACCCTACAAGCTCTACACTCATCGATCTGTTTACTCTCAATAGACTGATCTTATTAAGCAGCTTGATGTTCCGGCGTCTCCAAGCATGATCTCACTGTACTCTTCTATGACTTCAATCTTAGTATATCATTCGTATCAATAACTACAATCAGTTACCGAGACTTCGAATCTTTTAATTTAACTGCTCGCTAGGACTTTCTGTAAACCGTTTTATATCCACCATTATAAACCGATTTGGGAATCACGATAACGAGCTTTTATCTGCAAAACTTGCCTAAGTTACGGAGATATGGGCTTTCGAAGTCCCGTTCCAACAAAAACCAAATGTCAATGGCTAACTACTCGTATTGAAAAACTAATTAATATCGAGATAGGGAATCCAAAAGTTGCAGAAGTTTAAACTTCCCGAGTTTCTCTGCGACTTCAGACGCCACAAAAACTTTAACAGGTATATCAGAAGGTCGAAAATTAAGGTTAAGCAAACGTGGAAGAGCGTTATGACGCTAGGTAAATAAATCAAGGCTGAACCCCCAGAAGATATCAATGTCGTAAAAATAAATAAGCTTTCGTCTCAGTCGCAGCTCTCTTCGAGAATGCCATTGGTAATGCGAATGAGTGCGACATTATTGATCCTAGTAATAAATCCAGCTTAATCATGAAGAGGTGGATCTTAAATCTATCCTTTCGATCAAATCTGTCACCATTGACTTGGGCTTTATAAGATCAATATTTTTAAAACTAATCTTCCACACCTTCCTTACACCTCTCACATATGTAAGTATTTAATATCATCCATATCACCTCCGTCTACCCTAGAGTCTGGAAATCTTCTAGGCTTCCTTGTTCTTAAACCAGCTTCCTTCACCGTTTCAGCCAGGGCTTAGGCCACAACGCAGCTGCACCTTCACGCTAATAGAGATCGTTGAAGACTTTTGCTGTGAAATTGATAAGGACCATGTGATATCTTTGGTGCTATTCGACTTCTAATACTCTATACTCATCCACTTGAAATGCCTCTCACAAAACTCAGACATTACTTTAATTGCACTACTTCAAGATTCATTAGGAATTTTCTTGGAAATCCCAATCAAGCTGTATATGTCAAAATAAAAACGGGAGTCCCTCAGGGGTCTATCGTAGGGCCCTTGCTGTTCTCGCTATTCAATAACGATGTTCCTTATATTTTCGAACACTGTGAGGCACATACGAACCCAACACTTTATATACCAGCTACTCATTTCATCTAAAGGCTACTGCACGGTTAAATAAAAATCTTCAGTCTGTTACACGATGGTCTCATAAAAACAAATTTATGGTTTTTGTGACCTCAATCGGATGATATGGACCTGGATGACATGCGATTCCAACATGACAGTAAAACATGGCATACATCGGGTGTTAGATTAGAGTCGTTGCAAAAGTTCCCAGAACTTGTCAGAAGCAATATGAAATGTCCGTCTTGATCGCGCAATTTAACGCCCTTGGATTTTTTCTCTGGTGTTTTGTTAATTCACTGGCTTATGGCAACAAGCCAGGGTTGTACTAGCTTTATTCGCTCGATTTTTTGGTAGTTAAGTCGTTAAATTTATCTGATTTATGATTGTGAACATGTATGCTACAAACATGTATTTGCTAGTCAAACCAGTTACATAGTCTGCGGGTAGTTGTCAAAAAAATTGTCTGTGGCTTGATGCGATCGGTAATTTTAAGATTGGAAAACTTTTATATATCTTGACTTTTCAAATCTCTAAAGCCTGAATTTGTTGTTTTTTAAAGATATGTAGGTGTGTGCGTGTGTGCGATTGAAACTTTTTTCGTCACACGTATCTTGGAGGCCAATTAAGATGCCAGCTCTTGTTGCACTTTATTCGGCGCATAACTGTGTCAAGAAGAGCTGATGAGGATTTTATGCCAAATAACTGTAAACATATCCCTCTTAAGTGCACAGGTCTCTAATATTCAAAGGGCACGCCAGTCGCATCCAAAATTCCATATTATACAATAACTATGTGGAGATCCCCGCTTTGACGGAGCTAAGACAGTATGCAATTCGATCGGAATTTGAATTACTACGCTGACGGCATTGTGTAAAAGCTTTCGGTCGCCAAATCTGTTTGCATTCAGCCCTAACAACGGGTCCTAATTTAGCTGTGGTCCCTCGATTACCGTGCATTACTTATATTAACTGTATTTGCAACAATCTCACAACTCCAATCAAAACGCCTCCAGATAATCAAAGCACCACGCCTTTTTTGACAGAGACCTCAAACGTGTTTCCATTATCATCCTGTCACATGCGAGTACATGAGGATATCACATCGAATCATATCCGTAGCAATCCGGCACCCTGGCACTCTGACATTCTGGCACCCTAGTCAGCAATCCATCGCATTTTACCATCTATTTGCATGATAAAACACAACATGAGTCGGCGGCACGGAGAGCTTCCAATTTAAGACGAGTCAACCAGTAAGTCCCCACTTACGATCGATATACCAGGCGACCGGCAAGCCAACATCCCTGCTATCTTTAAAAGATGCCTAATAACATTAATTTCTTACAACCCGCACCCTCAATTATCCATCATAAAGCAGAGCCCCGAGTTGGTGCGATACGAAACTATCAGTTGGCCGCATCTCATATGCGATCGATGCAGCATTGACTGTGGTAGGGGGTAGGGCTATAGCCAAAGAATCGATCACCGGCAGCACCATCAGCCAAGTACAACCTGGCTCGGGTACCAATAAATCGTAACATTTTTGTCGTCGTTCTCGTCATTTCGTCCGGCCCAAATCGGAATTCTTATTAAACTCGAACCAGATGATGCCTTCCGGTGTATAGGCGGGCATCTGTCATATGAGAGGACATCAAACTTTTTGAACCCATACAAACAGGACGAGGTACACAAAACGCGATCGATGAATAAGTGATCGAATGTATGAACGCCTGTTATTGTCAGATTGTTCGGTTCGAAGTTGACGCTGATGATGCAAGCGCTTACTGTCCAGGTGATCTTGATTAAAGGGGGTGTGTACCTGATAGAGCAATATGTGGCGCAAAGGCACCAAACGTAGTAAGAGAAGCATCGGCAGAAAACAATTCCTCGCAGGGTTAATTCCTCGGTGAAGATACAATTTATGCAAAAATTATGCTAAAACTTGACAAACACGATGTAGTGGTGATGGTGGAATGTAATTCGTTATAGTGGTGGTGTTGGATTTTGCGCGGTCCTTCGATTGAGGGCCTAGATAAAAGGTTGACGTTTTGATCGATATTTATTGGTAGCCCGCATGATGTCGATCCGTCAGGTCGCATGTGTGGTTGCCGTGCGAGTCCTTTATGCAGATGCAAATGATGAAGATCATGACTCTGATCCGAGGTGTTTTTTGTCTGTTTTGTGTTTTTGGTTTTTTTTTTGCTTGTATCCTGGAGTGATGATCATCGCTACTTGAGCACAAGATTCTTCCTCTACTACATCGTGGCTCACTGTCAGATGCACCACCAACACTTTGATGGATTTTTATTTATTGCGATTGGGTAGAAAATTATTATAATCGCTTCTCGCTTTTAAAATGATGCTTGGTAAGTTGGCGTTCCCACTGGCCAGTCGAACTGACAGGAAAGGAAAATCGATCGATTCAGTCATGGAGATGGAATTCGCTGCGAGAAGTATCCATCCGCGATTTTAGCTGGAAACATTTTTCCACCACACACATTATTATTGATGGAGCTCACTTGAAGCACAGTTCGAGTAGTTCGAGCCATGCTAGATCAGACTAGGTTCCAAAGTTAGTAAAATAAACTGACGATGGTATAAAGTCATTTGTCAATGTCAATATTCACCCGTTTGCGGATGGACGTGGACATGAACGTGGACGGGGATGTGCGTGTGAGCGTGTATTCGCATGTGCCGGTGGATAGTTTTAGTGAGCGTAATGATTATGATTAGCCGAGTATTTCGGGATTGAATATGCAGTTGCAGCGTATCGTACATACAATAAATGATTCGGAGGATCATTGCGCACAGTCGCTCAGAAAAGGCTGCGTCGGAATGAGGTTGAGGCATAGTTGTATATTTATGCAAATTGCCACTGTAGCTGTGGGGGTCACTGGCCGGCAGCTGATGGTAACGATTGATCGATGGCGTAGCTTTTTGTTTCAGGGCGAAGAGCCGGCTATAAAATACATAAAGTAAGATCGACGGAGGGAGATGGAATGTATTTATACGCACTGGACTTAAAACTGAACGGTTCATAGTTGCCGCTATTCTAGTTCAGCACATTCCCGAGTGCAGTTGTCATGGATAACATTCTGTCGTGGCTCGATGGAGCTCATATTTTAGAATAATATTTTATCTATAGTAATATAACTCCTACTTCATTAGCATTGTCGAGGATCGATTTGTTTTATTCACCACACTGAAACCTACCAATGATCAGTGAGATAATCCTGTAAGTAGTTACAATGAATTTATTCTTATGTTCGAATACCCCAAACAATATTTTCATATCACCCATCGATTTAATGAACATCTTCTTGAACGTCTTCCCGGCCCCTAATCGCTGTATCCCCTAAACAATGTGTGTTTCCCAGAAGCAACAGTGCATGTGCCGTATCCCCCCGATTAGGAAGAATGAAAAACAGACATCATATAAATGATCAGAAATTATGTTATAAAAATCAGAATTGAACGATTCAAACAACAATGGTGCGCGGCATGGTTAAGCAGTGGCGGCTAGCGGCCGCGCCAGTGGATGACAGACAGCAATATCTGCATAACGCTGGGGTGGAATGGGACGCCCGGGTAGACTTTGCTTGTTTGAAATATGCTCCTGTCCTATAAATTATGAGGGAGACACGAAGGTTGAAGCAAACGATGCCCTGCTGGGCTTTGGTTCACTTTTATGACATTTTTAGCCTTTTCTCATCATCTTTTTTAAGCATGAAAGAAAGGGTACGAGGTGTTTAGGAGGGACATTCCACTGATCTGATGCATTACTATGTTACTTATCTTGTTTTCTCCTTTTTTTTATTGAGGGAAATAAAATACCTGCATGTGGACATTGGGTGGACGTGTGCTTCAAACAGAAGCTGGTGTTCCGTCTGAAGCCTCGTAAATATTTAACGAGAAGTTCTAAATACGTCTCGTGTGAAGGTCTTGTTATGGAAATCGGTAATCCAGGTGAAGAAAACGAGACGAAATGCGATATGACTCGCGGAATCCATATCTATCTTCAAACCTGTGATTAATTTCATTAAATCTAAAATGTTTTGACATTGACATTAGTAAGAAGATGAGCGAAATATTTAGAGTATGTGGTGTGGTCTGGATATATGAAATTTGCAATTTACTGACTGTTTATCAACCAACAACTCACTTGATTTATTACTAAATTTGAGCATCCAAAAAGAAGTATCATTACAAATCAAGAGGAAAAAGATAACATGTTAAAGGTTTTCACTCTAAGGAAGAGGCCAGTAAAGAAGCTCAAGCATATGCGTTCTTTGCTAATCACGATAACGAACTCTTATCCTCGAAAACGTCATTATTAACGAAGATATAAGCACTTGAACTTCAGGATTCAGGGCTCATTGGGTTTATATGGCGAATTTCGAAGATCGAGATTTGGCAAAAGGAAGCACATATTTGGAATCTCCATTCTTCGTTGATTACGAGCGTACGATAACGACCCTTTTAAAAAAAAGTCATTGTTAAGGGAGATATGAACGCTTGAAATTCAGGATTCGAAACTCATTGGGCTCATAAGATAAAATTCGAAGATCGAGATTTCGCAAAGGCAATTGCATATTTGGAATCTCCATTCTTCGCTGATACGATAACGAGCCTTTATCCTAATAAAAGTCATTGTTAAGGGAGATATGAACGCTTTAAGTTCAGGATTCGAAACTCATTGGGCTCATAAGATAAAATTCGAAGATCGAGATTTCGCAAAGGCAATTGCATATTTGGAATCTCCATTCTTCGTTGATTACGATAACGAGCCGTTATTCTAAGAAAGTCATTGTTATGGGAGATATGAACGCTTTCGATTCAGGATTCGAGGCTCATTGGGTTTACAAGATAAAATTCGAAGATCGAGATTTCGCAAGGGCAATTGCATATTTGGAATCGCCATTCTTCGCTGATACGATAACGAGCCTTTATCCTAATAAAAGTCATTGTTGAGGGAGATATGAGGGCTTGAAATTCAGGAAAATTTGAAGATCGAGATTTTGCAAAAGCAAGTGCATAGTAGAATCCGCATGCTTCGCTGGTCACGATTTCAGGCTCTTATCTTGAACTAAAATTCGAGAGCTGTTTGGTTTATATTTCTTTTGTCAAGTGGATCTTCTTGACATATCGATCAAGAGGAAGACCAGTTCCTGTGATCGTTAAGAAAAAGACTCGAATTCTGACTCGAATGACTTTTCTTTTACACTCTCAGTTACGGTAGCAATATTTCAGTTGTCCTTGCCGGTGGAATATGAATTAGAGTTTTTGCGTCATTAAATGGTAAGAAATGTTCTAATTTATTGTAGGTAAGTGGAGGTGCTACCTTATGTCCAAGAGCATTACAAATTGCTTGCATTTTTTCTAGCATGTATTTACGGTTTTTCATTGTTTTTTTTATATTATTTTAGCAATTTTTGTAAGTATATATATTTGGTCATAATTCACAAGCCTCCTTATTTTTGCCTTTCAAAAGTCACCACACTGCTAGTCAATCGTTGGCAGTTTCGCAATATGCAGCTTTATCAATTCAGAAAGTAATACAACTGCGCTTCAAAACAAGGCTGCAGTATCTGGATAATTAACCACATGTTATAAAATGGGGTACTACATGCTCGTGAAGGACTGTCAGTAATTCTTCCTTTCTACAACACCCCTTGCCTCAACAGTCAAGGTCTACTTATGGGGGCATAGCACCAACGATAGTTCAAGGAATATACAACCACTTCTTTGGCAGTATGACAAATTATTCCAAAAAGCTTTGATTACTCTGAATTATGTATATTCTAACAAAAAAATCACCTTCAAATGTCGCTCTCATTCTGGACCTTTTCCTACGGAGATTCAATTAAACAAGGCGATTACCTTCAACAGATTCACTTCAGGCATATTTTACATTTTTTTCCTTAAATTGATCACATAAAGGGCGTTCTTTGCCGTTTTTTAACATACCAACAAGACAGTCACATGAGAATAAACGAAGACGAACGTTTTAGGGGCACCCGGGACAAAGTTAATGAAAAATTATTTCACTTAACAGCTCACATTGGTATCCCACAGCAGATCCCACCACGACGCTGAGTCCCATTCAATCTCCAAAACTCCAGATGATTAACTCAGTTGTCAAGAATATAATCCCTCCTGGCTGATTTTGGTGCCAGCACCAGCATCAACATCCAGTGCCCGGTACCAGCAGAAGCAGATGCCATCCCATAACCATGGAGATTACCCCACCTTCTGCTTCATCGTTTCCCTGACATACTCTCACTGTTTGTACTTTCCCCCCGCCACATCGGAAGGCTCCTTGAGCATCGCTAACAAAAAGTTACAAATCGACCAAATCCATGAGTGCACACGTTATAACCCATTCGAGTTTAAAAATCCATTTGTATCTGATGTTTTTTTTAGTTTTTCTGGGTTCTGCTTTTTTTCGGCAACAACAGTGTCGGCTGGGCGGCCATTCCCTAAAGATTGATTTAGATAACCGCATCCGAAGAGTTGATCCTGCCCAACACAAAACCGAGCACGTACCTTATACCTAATAATGCCACCAAGCAATAATCAGCGGCACCAACATATCCCTTGGTTTTCGTCTTTTTTTTTTTTTTTTTTTTTTTTCTGACTAATGATCTGGGTTTTGATCGGAATGGGATGTTGTTTTGGTCAGTCTTTGACATTTGGCGTTGGATGAGGATTTGGTTCTCATGTCTGCGTGAGTGTGGGAGTCAGGAGCACGAACTGAAAATGACAACTGGCTTTTGGGGTTTTGTTATGTTAATTTTGACAAATGCTTGGAAGATTTTTGGGAAAGCGATAAGAGACTGAATCTGATTGAGAGATGGATAGGTCATATGTTGTGTTAGCACGAAGAGCGATGTGTCATTTGTTCAATTTTTTTTTTGCGATATATAGTCGTTTTCCAAAAGACGAAATAACAACTTGCACCATACAAAATCCTCCACCGCTTCCATTTCCAACTAGATACATAAGCTCTACTCGATCACCACCGTTTGCCATCCACCAAAAACGTGTATACACACAAGCGGTGCTTACTCATGCAACCGACTTAATGGTCCTCCACGAGACGACATCGGATTTTGTAAAGGAATTCGTATGGAACAAAAGGGATTTGTGTTTCTACCGCCAGTGGTGCTGCTTGCTGCCGCCACCGTCACCTCGACCACGCCAAACGATCCGATGTCTGTTCGCCGTAAGTGGAAGACGCAATTTGTTTGCACCTTTCAGACAAATTTGTTTATTGTATGCAAAAACAGGCGAATGAGAAGAGCAAGTAGAAGTGAGAGAGAAAAACGACAAATACGAAGACGATGAAAGCGACGGTAATGGGATTCCCGAGAGGATTTGTCTCACTTTGTCTTGACATTGTGACATCAAGAAACTGCACTAAACTGTCAATGTCAAAATCGAGCCGGAAGTGGACGTGCGGCAATTACCGTCATTCCCTCTGTCACACGAGGAACTCCATCCGCTTTGATTCATTCCGCTTGGGTGAAACAGTAAAATTTATTGTCCTGCCGAGCTGTTTTCGAACCATAACTTTGCATAAATGTCACTTAATTGGTCTACGTGACTTTCATTTACGAAATTTCGTTTTGTGCACATCCTGTGCCGACTCATCGTATACGGGTAGATACGAGTATGTTGTGTTCATTCAATGCCGCTCTTTCGCTTTCGTGATTGGTATCTTTCCTTCAGACTGTCACCGTTTCTCTTGGATGACAGAAATTAAAATTTATTGGGATTTTCTTTTCCACCCATACATAGACACATGTATGTACAATATTACCGTAGGTAAAAGAGGACGAACAAACGAGAGGAGAGCGACAGTTTTCCAAACCTCCAGGTAATAAGTGTCACATGACTGTCTACTGATAAGGCGCAAAGTTATGACCTCTTAAGGCACACAACAGGCAACAGGCAACCAGGGATCGTATATGTACATACAAGACCCAAGCGCGTCAGTACCATATGACTATACGGGAAGAAGGAGAAGTGCAAATGGATCATTATCGCTGTAGCGTTGCGTTCCATTTATTTCGGGGTGCGTTTTAATGGAACCGATCAATGAGCGACATTTCTACCTGTTCGTCTATCCTTTTATTGTCAAGAGTTCTCCGGAAGGTAAAACCAACGTAGGAGTCCAACAAAACAAAACAAAAAAAAACTCTAAGGAATTTCTTCGATTTCGGGCATGAGGACGATGGACGAGGTTCTCTGGGGTTTTTCGTTTTCATTGTTTTTCTTCATTACTCATACGATTGCGTTAGTGTTATCGAGATGATTCATCTGTCTAGGAATCTCGAGAACTGAGGGATTATTTTTGTGCCTCGGTTCACGTTGGTGTTATTGTAATCGGCCGTATAAGGACGTTTAAGAAAAATTCGAGGACATTTTTCTTTTTCTGGACTATTGGTCAAGTGGGACCACCCTATTTGAATCCCGATATAGGTTGTGGCATTGCTGGAAAGGATTAGGTTTTGAGTAATGTTCTTCTTTTTTCTGTTTATAGAGATGATGTTTTAATTTCGGAGGTTCCTGTTTCTTTGCCGTATTGTTAGTCTTTTTTTATTTCTACAGTTGGAGGCACAGGGCGCAACTATGTAGAAGATAAGCCATCAGATGGTGTGCATAATAATTGTCAATTACTGTATTCGATATCGTTGATCTTTTGAGTCATGAAGTATTTCATCGCGCAACAGTGCTTTTACAAAGTTGCATTCTATAAAATTGTGAAATTCTATAAATGTGTGAAAAATGGCCATTTTCAATACAGCTCTCAAGAAATGGTAAATAGTTTTAGGCAAGCTGGTTCGGTCAACCTCCATGTCAACATACGTGGTGTCCACGCCAAAACAGCACCATCGAAAGTGTTCGAAGCCATCCAAGGCACTTCAATTCTTCGCAAAAGTCAACGACTGGGCCTCCTTAAGACACCTTACAGAAAATCGCAAAGGTTGATCTTCATTTGCGCTATCATAAAATCGAAACAATTCCTCGGTTTTATGCTATGGGTCAAATCTTACCTCGCTTCATAACAATTGAAGCCTGTTAACCATTTACAACCTTACCGACTCATTAAGTGGATGTTGGATGCCCAAGACAATTTGTCATAGAATTTGACTTTTTCCGATAAATCACCTTTGCGGAAGGATGGATACATACAGACTATATTAATGAGAACCTAACAATATTGTATTTAAATAAGACATAGATTAATAATGATATCAGCTGAAATTTCTTTCAAGTGCAGCAAACATGTTAAATTTAGCTATGGAATTCGATATCATTCACATCCACACTACACGGTCACTTATAGTCTATTCAATGGAGTCTCTTGAAGAACATGTGGGTTTGTTGCCATCCAATAATGCATACTTAGTCTATTGACAAAGTTATAAAAATAAAAAATAACATAAATAGCCACGGTCAAACTTATCAAACATCATGCCGAAAATAACGCTGAAAACCGATATACCAAGACGCGCTTGAGAGGCAGTAGAATCTACAAAACCGTGCGTCTCTATCCTGCCTACCTTCACAACTAAACCGATACCACTTGCATTGACGGCAATACCAAACATAATGTCATGGTATCGGTCCAGCAAGAACGCCTTCGAATTAAAGAAATCCTTTATTCGCTTCCATGTAAGTTAAAATATTTCTCCCCATGACGGAGCTAATGAACTCCTACGTCTCCTTCTAGTATTAGAAAAACTTCAGCAGTATTCCTCCATTTCGAAAAACTGACATGTCTGCCCTAACTGAAACTAATCTCTCTATTGGCCCTAATTGATCAATCGCAAGCGACGGTCAAGTGCTCTTTTTTCTTTCTCGTTTTTTAATTTTCTTTCTTTTCTTTATTTTGTTTTTTATTATTAATATATTTCATCACATAGTGTGCTATTATAATTTGTGAACAAAATATAATTTAGTTCATTACAAATAGCCAACATATATTTTTACTTCAATATTATAATTGTGTTACAAACCAAAACCTAACTACAATGAAGTGTGATCTTTGCAACAGCAAAATCGATCGCTCGGATCTAATGATTCAGTGTACGGAGTGTAACAAATCCTTCCACGGAAAATGTGCAAAACTACAAAAAGTTGATATTGATTTTCTGCATAAAAGCAACCGGTGTTATCTTTGTGAGGATTGTACCAATTCGCGACGGAAATCCATTCATAGGGATCAAAGTCCAATTCCCTCGGGTCGATCAACAACTCCAAGTAGTGTATTGTCCCAATCATCAAGTGACCTCCCACCAATATCTGCCGCAGTAATCTCACATTCGCCCCACCTTTCTTCTCAAACAACATCTGGTTCTAAGTATCATTCATCTGCCGCTGAATCTTCTTCATCAAAGAATGTAACTTTGTCCAGTTTGTACAAGGAAATCAAATTACTGCAACAACTGAACGTTGATGCTCTCACCAAAATTAAACAGCTAGAAGAGAGCAACAACGTACTTTCTACGAGAGTTCAGAATCTGGAATTAGCAGTTTCCTCCCTCGAAAGTCAACAAAGGAAGATGAAAGTTAATGTTGACATACCAAGATCATCGACGACTGGTGACATTCAAATGATGAATTTACAGCAAAAAAACACAACAGCAGAAGCAGTAACCAATAACATCGGTGTTGCCAATGCGGAAGGCGAATTAAGTACTAATAAAATTAATAGGCCAGAACGTAATGCTAAACATCCGCAACGTATCTTTGGATCAGCTACGGAGGCTTCTCTTACTGGGCTATTAGAAACAGTTCCAAAGTTACGTTTTCTTCATCTCTCCCGCTTCAATAGAAATGTATGCGAGGATAACATAATAGCATTCGTTGCTGATAAATTAAGTTTGCCGGTCTCCGCTTTCCGCTGCCAAAAATTGATAAAAAAGGACGTCGACACCTCTACACTCCGTTTTATTAACTTCAAACTGGGACTTCCAGCTGGTACATACGATAAGGTCTACAACGCCGATTTCTGGCCCCTAGGAGTACAAATCAAACCATTCGTCTCCCGTCCAAAAAACGAAGGAGGAATTGCTCAACCAGTGGTAATTTAACTGCCAACTCCGTAAATTACTTAAGTAAGAATATTTTTCACCTATATTATCAAAATGTTAGTGGTATTAGAACCAAATTAGATGCTCTGCGCTTAGGGCTGAATAATGAAATCTACGATTGTATAATATTAACGGAAACTTGGTTCAATGATGATATTCTCACTTCTGAGTTTGCTAATTTAGAGAAATATTTAATATTTAGAAAGGATAGATGTAAATACACGTCCGGATTGGAGCGGGGCGGTGGTGTTTTAATTGCCGTTCGATCGTGTTTTTCCTGTGATGTTGTAAATCTCCTTTCCAATACATTACCATCCTCCTCTGATTGGGACGTTGATCAATTAATAGTTAAAATAAATTTCCCAAATAACACTAATATTTTTGTTATCGGTAGTTATATTCCTCCTAGGAGTCACTTTGATTTATATAACTTACACCTAAATAATTGTACACAAATTTTTGAAAATTTATCTAGTTCACAGCATGTATTTTATGTAGGTGATTTCAATTTAAGCAGTGTTACATGGATATTTGATTTTGATGATCAACATCTTATTCCAATGAACATTAAAACGGAAACCGAAATATTCGTGACCGAATTTTTTAGCCAATTTAATTTAAAACAGTGTAATGGTATTTCTAACAATCTTGATCGAGTACTTGATCTTGTATTTGCTGATGACGAGTATAATATAACTCTAGAAAAATCTGCATCACCAATGTTTCGGAACTCCATTCATCACTGTGGTATTTACGCAGAACTTAAATTCTTACACTACTCCAACCCATGTGAGCTAAGTAAAAAGTCCGAGCTGGTATACAATTTCAAACGTGCTAATTTTGGAGATTTAAATAGTTACTTGAATAGTCAGGTTTGGGCGAGTATACTAACGTCATCAGACCTCGGACAAGCCTATAATACATTTTGTTCCATTCTAAAGCATGCTATTGATCTATTTGTTCCAAAGAAACGAATTTTTAAGAATTCCAATCCCATTTGGTTTAATAAAAGACTATCTAATCTAAAAAACCAAAAGAATAAAGCCTTTAAAAAATTTCGTAATCATCCAAATAACCCTAATCTTAATTTCCAGTACCTCTACCTGCAAAAGCAGTTTGACTATCTCAATCGCTTCTTACATCGCCAGTATCTTTTTGCCGTACAAACTAATTTAAGACAAAATAGCAATCAGTTCTGGAGTTATATTAACTCGAGACGTAAATCAAACAGCATTCCTAATTCCATGAACTATTTAGGTGCCACCTCAAAGGAGATGTCCACTACCTGCAAAATGTTTGCTAATTATTTTAAATCAGTTTACTCCCACGACCGTCAGTCTGTTGAGATTCCTCGAATTCCAGAATTGTTTCAAATTGGTTCACTTGAAATTAACTCATCTGAAGTTTTTAAGTCCCTATCTCAAATTGATAGTAGTAAATCGACTGGACCTGATGGGTTTTCCCCATATTTACTAAAAAATTGTGCACAATCACTAACACAACCATTAACACTAATTTTTAATCTATCCCTAAGTAATGGTCAATTTTTAGATGAATGGAAAGTCTCGTTTATATCGCCCATTTTTAAAAGCGGTTCAAAACTCGAAGTTAAAAACTATAGACCAATTTGTAAACTTTCCTGTATTCCTAAATTACTCGAAGAAATAGTTTATCGGAAATTATATTTTTATGTGAATAGATACATATCACCCTTTCAACATGGTTTTGTGTCGGGTAGGTCAACCGTCACGAATCTTTCCATTTTAATTAATCATCTGACTCAAAACCTTGAAAGAAATTGTCAAACTGATATTGTTTACACAGACTTCGCTAAAGCATTTGATAGGGTAAACCACCGCATTTTATTATCAAAGTTGTCTTCTTTAGGTTTTTACTCCAATATTCTAAGTTGGATAGATTCCTATATAACAAGCAGAACCCAAATAGTAAAAATAAACAATTTCCTATCCGATCCTTTTTCCGTACCATCTGGTGTCCCACAAGGCAGCCACTTAGGCCCACTGTTATTTCTCTTATTCATCAATGATCTTCCCTCAATTTTTAAATCCTCACAATGCCTTCTCTACGCTGATGACCTTAAGATCTATAGAAAAATCGTATCCATTTCAGATTGTTTGCTATTACAAGAGGATCTTACACGCCTAATTCACTGGTGTGAGTTACATTCCTTACACTTAAACGTTTCTAAATGTGTTGTGCTTTCATGTTTCAAAACTAATAATCTTGTTGAATTTCGTTATGACCTAAACGGTGTCCAACTTATGAAGGTGTCGCAATTGAAGGATTTGGGTGTTATCCTGGATTCTAAATTAAATTTTACTTTTCACATAGATTACATTATAACGAAAGCAAATTTAATGATAGGATTCATAAAACGTAATACTATAGAATTTACTGATACTTTGGCTTTAAAATGTTTGTTTTTTGCTCTAGTTAGGTCTCCACTTGAATATTGTAGTGTTATTTGGAATCCATTCTACAATAATGCAGCCGAAAGAATTGAAAAAATTCAACGTAAGTTCACCCGATACTTATTCTTTAAACTGAAATGGAATATTGAGACACCATCCTACAGAACGAGATGTTTTTTGTTTAACCTTATCCCTTTATATCAACGTCGTAGATACTTTTCATTAATGTTTATTCGAGACATTCTTACTTTTCATATTGACTGTTCTTTTCTTTTAAGTATGTTGAAGTTGTATATCCCTCCAGCCTATACTCGAAATCGTTTGCTTTTTAAAACAGTTTTTCATCGAACCAATTACGGTAAGAATGAACCAATATCGCGATGTATACAAGAGGCTAACTTAGCTTGCAATGCATTGGATTTTTTTGATAACTCTTCCAGAGAATTATTTAAAAAACGAATTATAAGTTATTTGCTAAACTTAAGTGGTTAAGTTATCCAATTAATGTTACTTAGTCTATAAGAGAAATCTCTAATTGATGTAAATAAATAAATAAATAAATAAATAAATAATCTATGCCCCAGTATCAGAAATAATGAATTATTCACATCAAATTTTACTCTGTTTCGTGTTGATGGCCACGATAATACTGTCGATCCGGACGAACGTGGAGTCCCCGCGACCCTTTACCCTTTAAAACGTCGAACTCCGCTGATTTCAACAATCGTCCTAATAACTTTTCTAAAACGGAACTTACCTACTGATAATCATCTCTTACAACCCACCTATTGTTATCAATTTGCCATCGACTTCATAGATTACCTTCTGTACTTGAATTGGGCTAAATGAGACTCACCTTGTCGAGTCTTATACTTAGTTCGGTGAGGAGATCCTCTTCACAGATCTTCTCCTAAAACTCAGTATTATCACCAACTACAGACATGAATCTACAACTAAACCTGATCTTTTCATCTGATGCCGAAAACTGCGTAATTACTGCAAGCAACCACCTCCTCTCTACCTTGGACTTGCTCCATCTACCATTATCGAAAATACTTTCAATCGACCATCACTTCACCATCGCTAAAAAAGTCGTGCACCTCACCTCCACCTCGTTACACAAAGGTACGCCAATCAAACTGTGCCAGGCCTGCCTTAAATCCCGCTCTGCTTCCAACCTTTCTATTTACCTACACTTTTATACAGAATTTGCACAATTAGGCGAAATTCTCTGATCACCGAACATAACAAGAACTAAGCCCAGTAACTATGCCTCTACTTTTAATTTTCTGAATACTTCTTACAATGATCCCAAAATAGTTGCAAACTTTTTAGCCCATTTCTTCAGCCAGTCGTTCACCGAATATGTTCTTCATCACTATCTTGACAACTTTCAGTATACATATATATTGTAGATTAACCTGAGAAGACTCGAGCGTCAGTAAAGATAACTCCTGCCTTAGTAATCGAGAAAATACGAAAATACCTTTGTCGTTGCTCTGTTCTCGGTTTTATGCTATGGGTCAAATCTTACCTCGCTCTACTACCTGATTTTCTATTTCTGATCAATTAATGCCCCCTCTGGAGTCCCTCAAGGCAGTCACATCGGCCCACTAATATTTATCTTAACCACTAATGATGTCAACAGAGCCACTAAGAACTCTCATTGTTCCGTATTCACTGATGATATGAAAATCTTCAAACATACATATATCTTCCGCTGCCGATTCTTACTTCCTCCATTACGATCTAAACAGATGCAGTATTTGTTGCCAAAAAAAAATTCAACGCCAATGTAAACTATCACTTCCTTTCACCTCCTAGAACCTACGTTTTCTGTTCCTCCTGTCAACCGTTTGATTGATGAAAGGGTTATTTGTGACAGAGAACTTAATCTTCGCCTTCACATTGACAGCATTATCAGACGCAACAATTCCGCCCTCGACCTTATAAAATATTGGCTCAAGGAGTTCTCCATCCTTACGTCAAGAAATTCTTTAGGCCCCTTCTTGACTATGCTAATCGAGTGTCCTGTCGACCTCTTCCGGTGTCCACATGGCGCACATTTAAGCCGTCCCGCGTCCTGGACTAATACATTGATAGCCTCTTACTGCTTCAAATGATTCCATTTAACACCAATCGCCGAAATCGCAAAATAATCTTCAGCAAAGAATTGAAGCTTGCACTGTGCTCAAGTCGCGACCTAATCAAGACCCGTTTTTAAGCCGAGTATTGAATCGCAGATGAAAAATGGGTTCTTTACAATAACATTATACGTCGCCATCTAATTCAAAAGACCAGACTGAGATGAACTTTTCCCTCACTGAGGTGTTACCTCATAACCAGACTATCACCACAGAAGTCAACAGTGGTGCAGATCTGATCGAAGAAATGTTATTTTCAATCAGAATAACGCTCATTCTCATACAGCTAGGATAACCTGCACACAATTACAGGCAGGAGTTCGATTGTAAAATTTTCCAGATTTTGCATCTTCAGATTTCTACTTAAAAACGTAAAAACTTGCTTCATAGTAACCTGTTCAGTTGAAAATTGATCTGGTCGCTCATGATGTCCATTAAGTTTTACTAGCAAAAGCTTAGAGACTGGCTGTAATTTAAAAGGGCACATCCTCAAGTCTTTCAAAAAAATGGAATTTCGTGACGAACGGTGAATGGCCACTTGAGTGGCACATCGCTCAATCAATGTTGACGGAGATGTCGCTCGCGACTCGTCGGAACGAGCACTACGATCACTTCCGACGATTCCGTCCCGCCTACATAAGTGTTTGACCAAAATCACTGAGAAATTATTTCGCCAAAAATTGTCACGAATAGTCAATTAATTATATTATATTCACGATGTGGAGAAGTATAGCATGGTTTGTAGACGTGTATTATCCAGCTGCTAAATTCCCAAATATCAAAACATACATACCTGACAATTGTCGATATTTGCAAAAGGTACAAGTTAGGGTAGTAAATTTTGGATCACTTTGTTTTCTTGCAATTTTTCACAACTTACAACACGCTCTATGAGGGGGATTGTTACGGAAGAATTGTAGTGCATCAAGGCTGTCAAGACCGCCAACAACCCCCAATTACAGTGAGTGGCACTTAGCCATGTTATTCCAATGATTTTCATGTGAGAATAGTGGATTCCATTGCCCGCCAAAGGTGATGCGAAATATGTAAAAAATCTGAACAAGAGACCAAATAAGCTGCACCAAGCTGAGATCGCCCGTCGCCATAGAGCTTTTTGATATGCTCGCTGATTGATATCACGAGGATAGCTATACAGGGAGTGTTAGAAAGAATGTGCTTAGCGCCCAGTAACTAGTGCTCATAAAAAAACATAAATCGAAGAAGATTATTAAGAAATGTGTTTTACTACTCAAGAGGATCGGCCGAAAGTTGAATCACACGTTCTTGGTTTATTAGTGTATATTGTCATGCGGCACTGAAGTTCGTTAATAAGTTTTCCGATTAAAAGCTCTTGCCGCCCGGGAGGTCTTGGAGCCTTATTTAACGTTCTTTTCCATTTTACGATCGTTCCAGAGCAAGTATTTATGAGAGTTTAAACATTCCAATCCATGAATATGAAAAATGACCACTTACAACCCCCAAGTCACGCCATGAGAACGAGGACATAACACATACAATCTTCGATACCTGATTGCATCCTCCTTATCGAGGGCCATCAGCCTAACTCCCGGCAACTACAGAAATTCCCATAATCATTAAAATCTCCTAACGTGCAGCGTAGCATCGCTTTGATACAATCGATGTGCGACACAAGATCCTGCCATATACCATACATATCTACATATATAGAGGATCTACAGAGGTCTCACCACAAACGACCACTGTTGCGACCACTGCTGCCGAGTGCAAGTACGACACCTTTAATTATTCCAATCGATTTGAATGTCCTCATCTAAAGGCGTAAGAATCGATACCTTCCCTCTCGCCCGGTTCGCCGCCGGACAAGGTGAACCATAGAGGTGTTCATTACGTACGACCGCATG